>VZTZ01026605.1:108280-148621 GCA_013400955.1 Drymodes brunneopygia
GGCCGCTGCGGGCGGGCGGGGGCGCGCCGCGACTCCCCGCAGCCGCCGCCCTTCCCGTGTTTTGTCTCTTATCCAGTGTGTGTGAGAATTATCCGGGGTGTGAGTGTCCTGTCCTCTCCCTGGAGAGCCCCCCGCCCCCTACACTGCTTCCCCACTGCGACCATCCCTGAGGGAAGATGGAGTATCTCTGAAGGGGCTTCTGCAATTATTCCAGCTCGCAGTACTGTCGTGGCTGATGCTGGTGTACGGCTGGGAACGCACAGGTGAGGAGGTTCAGGTCCTGCTCCGTCACGGAGAGGTGCTGGAGAGGTTGCCCTGCATTGCTCCTTGCTCCGGTGTGATGCATGGCAGCTTCTGGGGCATGATCCATTCTGCTCAAGATCTTATTGAGACTTAGAAGACTAAGTGACTTAGAATAGACTATGCCTGAGGGGCAGGTGCATGAGGAGGGGTGTGCCGTGGAATGCTGCTTTTCCTAGATGGAGTAGAGCTTAATTGCATGTCCATTAAATTGTCTCGCTTGATGCCCAGGCCAGGCTCAGGAAACTGGGACAGGATGGCTTTAGGTAGCTTTTGAAGCCCTGCATCTCCCTGGTGGTCACCATGGCCTGTCCTGTGGTTGAAGATCTGTAGTCTTTTTGTCTGGTGCCTTTTGCTGCTTTGAGATACATTAGCCCCCTGAGACAGACCTTCCTGTATATTTTCAGAAACTGATCTTTCATGTGTTGCCCGTTTGAAAAACGTCAGCTCTAGTGTTAACTGTGTCTGCTTTCTTCCTAGTCTCCCTGCAGGTACTCCAGAACACAGGAGCTGGTTTGCCACAGCTCTTGTGTGCCACTAGTGTGTCGTGTAAAAAGCATCCCACCAAGAAACATGGGACCCTTCAGAGCTCATTTTTTAATCTAGGTGCTGTCCTAGTTGCCTGCATGGCATCCAGGCAATGGGTTACCAAGCTTTGCTTTGCAAGCTCCTCCCTGTTCAGACAGACTTTTGGGGTCCTCCTGTCCAGCTGTGGTGTCAGTTATTCTTCCTGATGAAGTGAGTGAGGAACATTTGTGGACCATCTTTTACTGTAGGTGCTTTTCTCTTGTAGCCTGCGGGGACAGGAATTGGCAGCTTTGCGGAATGCAGTTCTGTCTGGCACAGTCAGAATCCTTGACAGTGCTGATTTGTGGTAAGAAAGGTCCCTGGTGCACATATCTCTGGAGAGTGGCAGGAATCATCCCACTCCCACTTTCTGGAATTCCCTACTGCAGCTGCATTCCAATACTTCTCCATGTGGCTCCTGCCTCACCTGCAATGATCATAAATAACAGCACAGCATTACCTTTCCTATACTGTAAGCTGAAACAATGATTTTGTCGATCCATATGGGTGGAGTTCCTGTGGCATCCACTCCCAGCTTAGGAATCTTTATACATACTGTCCAAATCTTGCAATCTTTTACGATATCAGAGTCTTATGCTCTGTGAGATCAGAGCACTGTCAGGTACTAATGATTGACTGCATACATAAGAGACCAAATTGCACCAATGTATTTGGCATCTCAGAACTTGTAGCTGCTTGTATTTTTGTTTCTTAAAAGTAGAAAAGTGAAAGTACATTCTGTTGGGCATTTCCCACTAGCTCTTCAAATAAGTGGTTAAAAACACCTTGGAGAGGGAAGAGTGTGGGAATGAAGGTTGCACATCACAATTTAGTTTAGCCAGTTGTACTCATGGATGAGTGCCTTTGAATGCCAAGTTAAGAGCCCAGTCCAGGGGGAAACTGGATTTTAATGAAGAACAGAAAAAGACATGGGTACAGAGGCAGAGGAAATTCAGACATAGGGAGATGTCTGAATTTTGATATGGAAGTTAAACTGAATGAAGTTGAGAGCATTTTTCCTCACGAGTAGCTTGACCAATGAGGAGTCGTGGTTTAATATTGAAACCTGGGGAAGAAAATTAAATATCACAAAAATAATCATACAATGTCAGTGGCAACTTCCCAGTAGTAGTTCAAAACTTCGAAACATAGGTGAAAAAATGGAAAAATTAAAGTCCTTGAAAAGGATAGCTTATAAATTCTAATGGGATTTCCATTGTGGACTACAACTGACAAAGTATTATAGTTTTTGAAATAACACAGACTGTAACTTCGCCATGAAATTATTTGTGTGCTTTTGCAAGCAAAAAGAGGGGGAATGAGACCTACTCTGGGAAGGATAAAACAAAGGGACAGCAGTGTTTTAATTCTTCCAATGCTTTTCTTTTAATTCTGTTTTTGAATTTATAATGTCTGTATGAAGCTATCCAACTTCATATGAGTAGGAGGAAGTAAATTCATAGCCGTGGTGTTTGCAGTGAAAGTCTTGGAAAATATGAGCTCTGAAGGCTCAAGAAAAATTGTAGTAGAAATATTTTAAAATTCTTGGAGTTGTCCATAATATGAAAGTTGTATTACAAGGAATATGTACAGAAAAATGACAAGAAACTGTGAAGTTATTTCCTGTTCTATATACCTGGCATAGGCCTGATTTATAGAAAGGTGAAGCACTATATCATTTAGGTTAAGCTTATAACCAGACTTCCTTTACAGGCTATGTTTCCGATTCCTTCTTCCCATCATACTTAACGGCCTCTGCACTACAGGATTATGTTCTAATGGTTTCTGACCTGTCATTTCCATGTCTGCTTTCAGACTTGCTTTTAATATGAAGGGAAAATTCCTTTACATCAATATGCTTGCGGAGATATCAGATCTAGTGGAAGTATTTCAAGCACATAGACAGTAAAAGGCTTTTCTGTCTTTGTTAAAATACTTTTTCTTGAAACACAGGAAATAAATTTAATCTTGCCTTTGGTTTTCTGTTAAAATTTCATGGTAGTGTAAATGGAAATTAGTCCTCCCTTGGATTTTCCAGCATAAAATCTATGGCTTTCATCTTCAAAACCACAACAGACTGTTCTGAATGTTCCTTCTTTTGTGGCCTGAAAGAATGAAGAAAATATGTACATGCTTAATTTCTAATGTGTGTTTTGGCTTAATCTCATAACAAGAAGATTGGTGAAAGAGAAGCAGCTACTGTGTTGGAGTAAGGAGGACAAATCTCTAAACTTTTCTTTGTAATGGATATATATTTGAATTTCCTTTATTTTTGCCTTCGCATTATTTTGTTTTGTTCTAATTTGCTTGTATTTAAGCCCATGTTTTCTTCCCTAGAGGGAAAGGATTCAGAGTTCTCTCTAGAGTGCTTGTGTTGTAATGGTTAATCTTCCTCAGCAGAAAAGTATCTCAAGATAGTTGTGTCTGAAACTGGGCTTTGCTAGGATTTATTTATTTATATGTGAGTGTGTTTCAGAGGTGTTTTACTCAGCTTTGTACATTTGTTGGTAAGTCAGGAAACCTGAGCTAGCTCAGATAATTTATGAAAAGGGGGCGTATGCAGTTATCAGAAAGAATTGTATTATCTTAGCAAGGACCACTGAAACCAAAGAAGAAACCATCCCAATCCATTTTTTTTCTGCTCAGAAGTAGAGTCTTCAGACTGACTCCAGCTCATACAGTGTTGAAAGTGTGCTGAACTAAAGGTCTTCAGTTTGAAATCAATCAGGATATGTTCAAATTTTTTTTTGTGACATGCTGTCCTATCTTTAGTGCTCTTTATTGCTTTTTTTTTCCCCCAGAGTGAGTCTGACTCTTCTGCCAAGGGACCCTCAGTTAGCAGGTTTTTTTAGCCAATCTTAGTAGAGGGTTCTCAGTAGACTGAATGCAAAACACTGAAGAAACACTTAGCAGTCATAGTTTACCAGTTAAGTACTCACATTAACAGAATGCATTAAGGGGCAGCCCCTCAGTTTGCTGTTGGAGGTGGCCAGCTTGGAGACTTGGTTGCTTCCTGCAGTGGCCTTCTTGCTGTGTTTTTTTGCCTGTCAGATCTTGTGCTTTTTGTACCTTTTACCTGCATGATGTACTCTGCTTTCTCCTGTGCTCTTGGGGGGCCTGGTTTGATGTTCAGCAGTAAGGCGTGTAATAACTTCATCATTCATGTATCTGCTCAGCCTGTTCTTTAATCGGGTTCTACTCTTAAAAGTGGCTGAGTAGTAACTTAATAGATTGCCTTGTATTGCAGATAAATAATTATGTGTTTGAGTCACTAGTGGGTTCTGTGGTTGTGTTTTGTTTTTGTTCCAGTGGGACACTGCAGTTACTGGGGAGTGACAGAAACCTTATTGTGGCTGACACATGTTCAACAGTTTGCTTCCAGAAATCACATAATACCTTGTTTTTCCTGTGGAATTAGTATACCTGAGGCATATGTAAGGAGGATCCAACCTAATTTGATGTTTTAGCTCCCACTCATGTGAATTAGTAGCAGGGCACTAGAAGCTGGTAGAGGAAAGGCTGAAGGTTTACTAACAAACAGCAGTAACTAAGCTGATTCCCTGTTTCCATCCATGACAAACTTCACCAGTCCCTATATATTGGTCCTCATATCCAAGATGCAGGTGAAATTGTCTGTCATGGGGGACTGCTGATGAGGAGAAGAGGGCAGGGTCAAAACACTGCAGCAAAAGCATGCTTAAGTACTTCCTACACTTGATAGGGAGCAGCTTTCTCGTGGTCTATCCATGAGACTTGTTATTTTCCATAGTCTGAACTTCCCCTGCATTTCAGGTTGGCATTTGATGGATGTTAGCCAAGATCTCCATGGTTGCTAGTCACCATCTGGTGGCTGGTGTCCATCTGGCTCTGTAGGCCAGAGTGTCAGGGTAGCAGAAACTTCCTTGTAGGCAACAGCAGAGTTTGTTGTTTTTTTTTTTTAATAGAGCTCACTGAGTGGAACTCTGTCCTTACTTTCAGTCAGGCTTCCTTTGCCCCAGTAAATCCACATCCATCTGATTTGTTATCCATACTACCATATGGGCTGTTATTGGCCTCAAAACTGTTTTCTGTTTTCTTCTATTTTACTTCTGAATCTAGGGTCTTTTTGGGCTCAGAAGCCTTCTGGGAGCTACCTTTTTAAATTTCTTTTTAAAGAANGTGCACGGGCCATTCACTGGAGAGAGAGCTGCACTCGATGAGTCTCACGGGTTCCTTTCAACTCAGAATGTTCNCCCCAGTAAATCCACATCCATCTGATTTGTTATCCATACTACCATATGGGCTGTTATTGGCCTCAAAACTGTTTTCTGTTTTCTTCTATTTTACTTCTGAATCTAGGGTCTTTTTGGGCTCAGAAGCCTTCTGGGAGCTACCTTTTTAAATTTCTTTTTAAAGAACTTTGGAGCATAGACAAAGTATTGAGAAGCAGGGGGAGTTGAAAGGAAATGTAGGAACGCTATGCTTACCAACTCTAACTCTAATATCAGTGATTTGAACTAGTCTTTAGAATGAATTGTTTTGTTTTGTTGTTTCAGAACAGAACCAAAAGTCATCTCAGTACTTGCTTTTGCAGCATCATAGGACAGGAAGCTCATTTAAAGAGAGAAAAAGAAAGGTCTTTACTGCCTGTAGAAAGAGAAGCAAGATTTATATGCTTTGAGAAGGTATGTATTAGAAGGTTTACTTGTTTAAAAAGTCTAATAGTCAATTTGCATTAAGGTACTATCTCTCACGAGCTGTCAAGTCGTGCAGTTCAGCACAGAAATTTCCTGTAGCTTTCTCTTTTCAAGGGGAAAGCTAACTGGTCCTTGTTCCAAATATTCAACCTTTGAAAATAAATGTCCCCTTAATCATAAGACTGTTTCTCTAAAGAAACAATTAATTTAGCTGTGCAATATCAATTAGAATTGGTTTAAGTCGAACTGTAAAGCAAGTTCTGTCTTTTCATTGGCATTTAACATCAGCAAACTTGATTAGGCCCTGTGATGTGTAGTGGAGGTACTGCAAAACAGGAGCATATACAGGAGCATATACAATAAAGGCCAAGCAGCAAATTTGAAAGTAAGAAATAAAATATAGCTGTTCTTGCTGGGTTTTTTTCTTCTTTTGGTTTATGTATTTTCATGTTTGCAGATCTACTGTAGTTTGCTGCCATTTAATTCTAACAACTCATCTGCTGGAGGAGATTCTGTTGTAATGTATCCAGTGGCTGTTCCTGCACCAGGAGGTGAAGGAAGTAATGGACAACATGGGAAACTTATTTTTTTCCTTTTTGTTTTTGGAGCTGTGTTGCTCTGTGCTGGATTCCTTCTTTCAGTCTTTATTCTCCAGTCATGTCCATCTGGAAGCTTCAGTGACTGTAACGAGGTCCTTAAGGCTGCTGGGCCAGTGCTGGCTGTGAGTGGACTGGTTTGTGTCCTACTGGCACGATCAAGGGCCAGGATGTATATAAGACAAAGACAGTTGCAAAATGAGCAGGTGTACAGCCTTGTTTTTTGTCGTGGGAACTGTCAGTTTGCCCAGTTTCTCATATTTGGATTCCTGTTTTTAACTAGTGGAATGTTAATTAGCATCCTGGGCATTTGGGTTCCTGGTTGTAGCCCTGGCTGGCATACGATACAGCTCAACCACACTGGCACTTCTGACATGGACCTCCAGGGCTGTGGATTCCTGTCACTTCAAATCATGGGACCTTTGATTGTGCTCACTGGGTTATGTTTCTTCGTGATAGCTCATGTTAAAAAGAAGCAAAACTTAAATCTCAACCAAGAATCCTGTGAAAGTGAAGAACATCCTCAGAGCCCTGAATCTTTTCAGGTTACAGTAGGTGAGTAAAAAAATGTTGGAACTTTACACTGGGAATTAGTAGGGAGGTTTTCCACTAATAATTTACCTTTGGATATTACTTATTTGAGCCCTAAGCATGTCAGTTCTGCCATGTCAAGGCCACCAAAACAGAATAATGTTACTTTGTCTCATATGCTTTCTGAATGGCTAGTTCAGTTACCTTTCTCAAAAAGGCAGAATCTCTGGCATAAAAAGAAAGGTCTGACTGTGTAAAGCAACATAATGTGATATAAGTCTGATCCCAGCTCTGTTCTCAAACAGTGTAATTGACACTGCAGATCACAGACTTCCATGACTGTAATTAAGATTTATTTTAGCCTTGAGCACTGACCCCTCAAACAGAATATTCTGATTTGTAACCAATGCATTGTATTTTTTTAATTGTGGCCGCATCCTCAGTCAGTCAGAGATAAAATTACAAGATGCGTTTGTTAATTGCATGGTATTTGTGCAAATGTGATGTGTTAGCAGGGCATAACAGCCTGCATATAGCCCTGGTTTTAATGCCCAATGATTATGTTGCATGCATAGCTTGTTCTGATAACTCTGATTATTCTGATAAATTCATTGATGAATGAGTCAGTCATAGTATTGTTTGCCATCTGACTGACTGGACTTGAAATTCATTATGAAATTCAAGCTAATGTATAGACCTGGTGACACTCAGCAAACAGAACAGTTTGAAGTCAGTTTTTCAGGATAAATCAATAGGAGGAATTCAGATTGTCTTTAAATGCAACAAAGCAGAATTAGTAGATTCCTTTTATACTTTTAAACTTTCAGGAAAACTGAAAGGCTGCAGGCTGAGGTCTGGTTGGGTTAGTATTGTTCTGAAACAGGGCTGACTTAGCTGAAAAACACCCTGCACCTCACAATTCAACCATTTTGATGATCTCTGAATTGTCCCAGCACACAAATTAAAAAGGAAGAAAAGGTACCAGGCAGCTGTGAATGTATATGTAAATTATGCCAGCTCTCTAAATGATGCAAACTTTGTTTTAAAAAAAAAGTTCTAAACTCTTCAGTTACAGAGTGGAAATTGGTAGCTTTTTTGCTGTACAATATACTGAAGTAGTGAAGTATGTATCAATAGTCATGGATAGTGTGCCTTGAACTACAAGTAACTTAGTAGGGAAACTGTCATGGCACACAAAATCAGTCCTCAAAACCATTATTGACTTCCATTATATCACAGCAGTACTTATGGAGAAAGTTAGAATGAGCTGTTTTAGGTTTGGGAGAGAAGCTAAATACTTTCCTACCCTTAAAATGATCCAACAGTAATTGTGTGCTTTGCACTTCTGCTTCCTGTAGACAGCCAACCATATTGGTGTCTCTTAGCTAGATAAACACTCCCCCTCCTCAGCTGTACTGTCTAAATGAAATCCTTAATTTATAAAGACTTTACTCTGGGATTCTTTAGGTTTTGAATGTACCTCCAGCCTACACTAACAGCCCAGAATGTATCAATTCTGTATGTGGGATCATTTATCTTAGAAGCTAGGCAAGTAAAAATTACAGGGTGCTATTAGTATAACCAGAGTTGCTCAGTTTTTCAGAGGTAGTAATTGGTATTTTTTCCCCTAGGTGATGCTGTGATGGTGTTCCCACCCCCACCACCTCCTTATTTTGCTGACCCTATGTCACCAACTGTGACACATTGTCTTATGCCAAGTGTTTTGCCTACAAGTGAAAGTCCTCCACCATACCACTCTATCTTCAGTGATGGGTAAGACTGTGTTCATCTCTGCTTTTAGAAATCTGAGCTGTATCTTAAGGTATCCAAGAACCTGTTATTATATAATCACTGTGAATTAACTACTGGGCATGACAAAGTTTTCTAGTGCATAGCTCAACTTACTTAAGATATTTTACTTGAATTGGCATTAAAATATTGTAGTATACTAGGGGAACTACAAACCGCAGTGTCCTTTATGAGGATTAAATTACTATTATGACTGTAAAGAACTTTTGAAGTTCACAAATCAATGCCCCTTAGTAGATTTCTTCCACAGATTGTCCAAGAGAAGGTGCCACTGACAGCAGTGTGGTAGTGGCATGATATCCATATTGCCAGATTTAGGAGCCTCTGCAGAAACAGAGCAGCAGGTGTTTTATGACACCTGCCCACAGACCCTGGGAATGTTACTTTATCTGCCAGTGTGTTCAGTTCTGTGTCCCTTATCTCTGCCGTGAAGAAGTGTGACCTGCTGTGCTGGTCTGCCTTGTTCCTGCTCTGTCCATGTGTTGAGATTAAAGGATTCCCTGATATTGCAGAAGACTCCTGAGTGCTGATAAGGGAAGGCTGCAAAGCCAGTTTCATTTCAAGATGTTGTACCTTACCCTTGCAGCCATTCCTCACAAACATGGATTATAACAGAGTTGCCTGATGTTGACACCACCAAGCTCAAGGAGCATGAGCTGCCAACTTATCCAAGAACTTGCAGAATTATTTATCCCCTGTGGGTTACCACCAGAAGGCTGCTAACTAGAGGGTGAAAATGAATATATGGATAATACACTGTTAAGCTAAAATTTAAAATTAGAATTTTCCAACATCTTCCCCTACCACTCAGTAGACTTCTTACGGAAATGTAACCTGTTTGGTAACAGTTGGAAGCACCATCACTGCCATTGGTGATGAGGGTCTGGAAAGTTGCCTGGCAAGAAAGAACCTGGGAATGGTGATCAACAACACCTGAACATGAGCCATCAGTGTGCCCAGGTGGCTAAGGCAGCCAGTTGCATGTGGTCAGTGGGACCAGGGCACCTAAATTCTCTGTTCAAAGGGAGGGAGACAATAACTGGCTTATTACTGGAAAATTGTGGGATGAGAGGCAAAGATTAGAAGGATGAGATGCTTGCAGGGGTCATCTGCTTCCAAATCTGAAGTACGCTAGCCACGCTGGAACACACTTGCAGTCTTACAGGGTTGAGCCAAGGGCTTCTGAGGTAACAGAAGCCAGGAGGGAAACGCTGGAGAACTATCTCAAAGGAACTAAGGGATGTTGCTCTAGGAAGGCAACATGGCCAGCATCTCAGCTAAGGTGCCTTTCCACCAAAGCACACAGCATGGGCAACAAACCAGAGCAGTTGGAAGCCAGTGTGCTGCTGGAAAGCTGTGGCCTTGTTGCCATTCCTGAAACTTTGTGGGATGAATCTTGTTCCTGGAGTGTGACTTTTAATCACTACAGGCTGTTCAGAAGAGACAGGGAAAGAAGTAGAGGCAGAGGGAGCCAGCACAGCAAGAGGTGGGTTGAACATGAGGAGCTATCCCTGAAGAATACCCATGTGCAGGCGGAAAGCCTGTGGGTCGGAGTCAGACCAAGGCAGCAAAGGGATCCTTGTGGCTGGGGTCTGCTACAGCCCCCTGGCCAAGGGGAGCCCACTGACCAAACCTTGCTGCTCCGGCCACAGGAGGCATTGTGCCCACAGGGTCTTGTCCTGCAGGGGAACTCGGCCTCCCCAGCAGCTGTTGGGAAGGTAGCTCAGAGGGCTGTAGGCAATGCAGGAGACTCCTGAATGTGTGGAGGATAACTTCCTGACCCAGGTGACAGACAGCCCTGCCAAGGGAATATGTTACGGGATCTCTTGGTCACCAAGACTGGAGGCAGCCTGGGCTGCAGGGATCATGCATTGGTGGAGGGTGCAGTCCTGAGGGATATGGGTTGGGTAAGGAGTTAAAGTCTGGCTCCTGAACTTTAGGAAAGCAAATTTGCAGTGCTTTGGGAACCTCATCAGTGGGATCTCCTGACAGACTGCCCTCAGGGACAAGGGAGTAGAAGAGAGCTGGCAGATCTTTAAGGAACTCTTCCACAGAGCACAAGAGCTGAAAATCCCCAGGAGCAAGGAATCAGACAAGGAGGGCAAGAGACAGGCATGGCTGAGTAGGAACTTGCTGGTCAAAATGAAGGGAAAGAAGCAAATGCACAGGCAGTGGAAACCAGGACAGGTGACCTAGGAAGAGTTCAGAGATGCAGCACAGTTGTGTAGGGAGGGTGTGAGGAAGGCCAAGACAAAACTGAAACTGAACCTGGCAAGGACACAAAGAATAACAGAAAGTGCTTCTATAGGTACNAAGGGTTACAGATGTCATTTATCTGTCACTTTACTGTAAAGCCTTTGGCACAGTCCCCCACAACATCTTTATCTCTGGATTCGAGAGAGATGGATTCAATGAGCAGACTGTTTGGTGGATGAGGAATTGGTTTGACAGCCACATCCCGGGGTTACAGTGGTCAATGTCTCAGTCCCAATGGACATCAGTGACAAGTGGTGTCCCTTGGGGGTCCATACTGGGACCAGTGTTATTAAATATCATCATTAGTAACATATACAAATGGATTCGCAGATGACACCAACCTGAGTGGCTCAGTTGTCAGACTTGAAGTATGGGATGCCATCCAGAGGGACCTGGACAAGATGGAGAAATGGGCCCATGGGAATCTCATGTGTTTTGACAAGGCCAAGTGCAAGGTGCTGCACCTGGATCAGGGCAACCCTGCTACCAGCACAGGCTGGGGATGGACAGATCAGAGCAGCTCTGCCCAGAAGGACTTGGGGGTGCTGGGGGGTGAGAGGCTGGACATGACCCAGCCATGGGCACTCACAGCCCAGAGAGCCAAATGTGTCCTGGGCTGCATCCAGAGCAGTGTGGGCAGCAGGGCCAGGGAGGGGATTGTGCCCCTCTGCTCTGCCCTGGTGAGACCCCACCTGCAGTGCTGCATCTGGGGTCCCAGCACAGGGAGGACATGGACCTGTTGGAGTGAGTCCAGAGAAGGCCACCAAGATGACAGAGGTCTGGACTACCTCTCCTGTGAGGAAAGACTAGGAGAATTGGGATTGTTCAGCCTGGAAAAGAGAAGGCTTCAGGATGAACTAATTGCAGGCTTCCAGTACCTGAAGGGAGCCTACAGGAAAGATGGACAGGGACTTTTTACAAGAGTGTGTAGTGAGAAGACAAGGGGGATTGGTTTCAAACTGAAAGAAATTTTAGAGTAGGTATTAGCAAGAATTTTGTTACTGTGTAAGTGGTGAGACACTGTAACAGGTTGCCCAGAGAAGTTGTGAACGCCCTATTCATAGAAGTGTTTAATGCCAGATTGGATGGGGCTCTGAGCAATCTGGTCTAGTGAAAAATGTCCCTGTCCAAGCCATGGGAAGTTGGAGCTAGATGATCTTTAACATCCATTCTTACCCAGGGTATTCTGTGGTTCAGTTTTGGGCCCTTCTTAATGAAAAAGACACTGAGATTCTGGAGTGTGACAAAAAGAGAGCAGCACAGCTGGGGAAGGATCTGAAGCACAAATCTTGTGAGGAGCTGCTGAGGGAGCTGAAGTTTTTCAGTCTGGAAAAAAAGAGGCTTGAGGGAGACCTTATATTCTTCAATTGCTGGAAAGGTGGTTGTGGCAAGATGGCCATTAGCCTCTTTTGCCAGATAGTAAGTGACTGGGTGAGAGGAAATGGCCTTAAGCTGTGTCTTGTGAACATATATACACAAAGAGGCAGCTTGTTGGGATAGTGTATATAGTGGAGTGGATAAAACACGTCAGGCTTGGATACAGAGCCCAGAATGCCTGACTTATGGTGTTTTCTGATGGGAATGCTCTAGCTTTTGCCCTTGCATGGTTCTCTATGTTCTCACAGAGACCTGCTGAGCTGATACCACCTCCGGGTGTTTCACTCAATCCTGCTCTGTCATCTGTCTGCACTTGCTGGCAGTCAGGGCAAATTGCTTCCCGAGCCCTTTCATGGAAGAGAAGCAATGGCCTCGTTGTTCAGTGTAACAGTATCATGGCTGAAGATCCCAAATATGGCAGGGGATACACATTTCATATGTTGGTGGCTACTGGACAAAGGTGATTTGCCTCTTTGGTCCATTGCTCAGTGTTCTGTCAGCAAGCACTGTGCTGCAGCCTGTGCTGGATGAGAGAGCTGTTAGTAAGCTGAGACATAGTCTCATCCCAGAATTGCTTGCATTTTTCCTGCTGTTACATAGGATCTTGGCACTTGTCTTGTAGTATTTCTCTCTTTTGAAAACCCTCACAGACCTTAGCAGCGTTGAAGATGAGGTGACCATGCTCTGTGTTTGTGCTCCTCACTCATATCCATTGATATGGATACAGATGTATGTACAAAAGCAAGAGTCAGCTCTTGGAGTGAATCACAAGGAGTGAGGAGTTCTTCCCTTTCCTTGGGAAGCAGCTGAAGCAATATGCTGAGGGCCAACTCCAGGGTGAGATGAGCAAAGTACCAGAACAATGTGGGTTCAACCAGTCTTGATCCAGTTATGATGGTTAGAGGTGGACAGAGAATACTTGGCTGCTCACCTTGAATGTCACTGGGAACTTTGCAGTCTGATCGTGTCCAGTTGCTTCTGTTTCTCCAGCTCTGAGCAGGAATACGACTCCTTAGGTCTGTCATGGATTGCTGGAATGTCTAATTGCAGTTTGATTGCCTTTCATGCAAGATCTCAAAAGGCTAGGAATTGTGATTTTTTTTTTTTTTTATGCAGGTCTAAGTCTAGTAACTGTCTTTCACAAAGGAAGGGGAGTGTGTATGTGAAATACTACAGAAGGGAAGATACATTAGGAGCTAAGGATCAGAAGAAGATTTAGTGAGATTGTGAAATAGCACAGCCAGAAGCAGCTAATACCCACAAGCCAGGCTGTGACTGGTGATCTGAAAGGTTAGAAGGGAGCTTGTTTTGCCCTTCCCCTTTGATGATAGAATTTTCTTGTAAGTCACAATGTAGCCCACAGAATGAAATCCTAATGCTTATGCAAGTTCTTTGCTTCAGGGATTTTTAGGCAGTGTGTGCTTACACGTATGTTTATGTAAATCAAGTTGAATTTCACTCACTGTAGATAAATGAATTATGCTAATACATAGTTTTGTGTTTTATAGAGCACAGCTTCCTGATGATGAAAGAACAGTTGCTGTTAGAGACTATGACTCCATATATACAATTTCTGGAAGCAGCTCACCTTCAGATATTTTACCAATGCTATACCTTTCTTCTGAATCACCACCAAAATATGAAGAAAAAGTATCAATAACAAATAATGAATATTCACCATCTTCCTCATCTTTTTCATCTATTTCCTTAGCCACTTCTGACACCAGCTCGTGAAGGACTGACAGTTCACTTAATTTTTAATGAAAATGTACACGGAGGTTTACAATCTTTGAATTTATTTACATTTTGTAATAAAAGCAATAATGTTGACTGTGTCTAATTTTTCATCAGGAAGAATAAACAATGAGCTTGGATTTCAAGAAATACTAGATAATGCTGGGCATCTGATAAAGTAGTCTGAAGGGAGCTCACTGCAAGAACATTAAACTCTCATCTTGTTCTGTTACAGCTTCAGTTACTATTTGTAGCTGTTCTTTTTATAATGAAGGCACTAGGTAGAAACCAACGTTTTTTGTTATTTTAATTAAATCTATTTGGAGCTTCAAGATAAGAAATAATTAGCAAGTGTTTTTATTTCTGTTTTTGCATGACTTTTCTGGAAAACACTTATTTGCAAAGTTACGGCCTTTACAAGTATGCAAAGAGCATTCACCATGTAGGGATGTTAAGATTGGCACCAAAGATGTTATGAAGAGGTTCAATGGTTATATTTTGGTCTGCCTGGTAACTAACACTCCATATTTAGACTATCTCTGGTCCTTATGTAAGTATAATCCCTATGAAAATCAGTTTTAGCTGCCGTTAAGAGCCCAAAGGCAGCCCTGAGGATAGTTAATAGGCTAACAGTTTAACTGTGGTAATGACTGGTTTCAGGGAGATTATTCTGCTGTTTTATATCATCATTTGTGGATTATACAAGGAGTGCTTATTGTATGAGAGTGAGTGCCACACAGCAATGGTATCTTCGAGGTGCAGACATTACTTATCAGCAGATGCAGGAGAGGTATTTCATGGAAACACATGCAACAAATGTTTTTGACTGACACAGCACTTGACAGACCCTTCAGCAACACAACCCTCTTAGCTCTTCCATCCTGCTGCAATCATGGGGTAGTGGTACTGGCCTGCCTTCAGAATGAAGGTTCTAATTCTATTTTGTTTGTTTGTACCTGTTCCCAAACTGAAGGATTAGCATGTAGTAGGTAAAGATAATTAGGAGGAGCTGAGTTTGCTGCTGATACTTGACATCTTTACAGCTTGATCCAAATGCCATTTGAGAAAAACAGACCTGATTCTGTGCCCAGAAATAGAAGTGACAGAGCTACACTTGGGGCTTGGTTCACCTGGTGAATCTGCCAGCTTAAAACTTTTTGCAAGAATGATCTCTGAATTGTTCAGCTGAGTCTCTGAACACTTGTGTGGTTTGGGACCTCAGTTACACCTCCACTTACCATCTACCATGCTGAATTTCAGAGAACTTGGCTGTGACAGAATGCCAAACTCTGAATTAAGAACTTAAATTCTCCCTGGTGCCTAGGGAAAGGTGCCTTGTATCATCTCTCTATGGACATACCTCTCACCTACTGACTGCTTTAGAGAGATGTTCAGAAGCTCCTGCATTTGCCAATTATTTCCAATTCTGTGTCGTTCCCTCAGTCATGCTAGGAGAGTTCTTTGTGCAACCACAGAAAAACAAACCAGCCAGCGAGGGATGTATATTTAGCCAGCAATAGAGCTGAGGGGCTTATGCACACAGAGTAATGAGTAAACATGGCACAGAGGGGGATTTAGTATGTGGGAGCTGATTAAACTGGCATGACTCAGCCATGGGAAATGTCTGTATGGAAAAAGGGAATCCACAAAAGTCAGTAGGCATTTTGTCCTCTTTTCTTTCAAAAGTTTTTTTACCTAGTGATATTTTCAAGGATGTTTCTCCTTGTACACAATGTGCAATACAAGCTGTAGTTTGCTATCTTCATGATTATTTTTTTAAGCTTTTGCTTCTGCTGTTTAAACAGTGGAGCCCACTGCCATGCATGATTCGTTCATACAGAGCTTTGCACATGGGTAAGGAGCCTGTTTGTCTCCCAGTTTATCCTGCTATTATATTACAAGAACAGAGACTGGGGTGTTTTACTGGAAAGATCCATGCAACAAAGACCCATGTTAGCTTTATGCTGTTGTTCAGAACACTCATTTTCTGAAAAGGCTAAATATCAAAACATGTTTAAGCAAATCTGGAAATATTTCACCATCTTAAAAAAAAAAAGCAGTTTCATCTGGTGGTGAACTGAAAAAGTATTAACCTTATCTGCTGCCTGCAATTTGCTCAGTCAGTTGTTCCCAAGATGTACCCAAGAGACCAGACAAATCAAGCAGAATATGTTGACTCACCTGAGTCCTCTGTAACGGAGACATAATCTTGTTTTCCTTCAAGGTTATTGTGTTTTGATCATCTACTGCAGAGTCTTTGGTGTGGATCACTTTTTTTCTAAAGAAGCATTCTTCAGAGAAACCATGGTTCAGAAAGCTGCTGACCTGACTTCAGACTCAGCATCTGAGTTTCCTGGGAAGGATAGGTGCTACCACTGAAAACAAGGATTGAAAACAGAATTTATCTCTTTAATTTTGAGAAGATGCTTAGGAAATAGATCAGTTTACTGTTCTATTTGCATCTTCTATTTTTGACTTAGAAAATCACTGCTTGAAAACTCTGTGGATGTGCTGGGTGCTTCTCTGTCCACTGCTCAGCACTGAAGTAGTTAACATAGCTAGCACAACAGTATTTGCCTACTATGTTGTTGAAATCTGTCGCAGCAAGGTCAGAAAATGTAAGAGGCTAGCAGGTCTGCCCTCACCACTGAAGGCTACCACTGAGTGAATGGTATTAGAGGGAGGAATTTTTGATGTGGGGAGTAGGAGTGAAATGTCTGTATTAGAAAGGAAGCAACACCTTGTAAAACTATAAAAGTAGCTTAAAATAATACAGAATAGCATTTTTATTGAGGAAGTGAGATACTTTACTGTCTCACTAATGGTGCTATAACCCTCTTTCTGCCCTAAGGTTGGCTTAACTGTTTGACATACAAATGCTAGGGAGCAAATCAAGTTGGTTACTGATTCACACTTATTTAAACAGGCTAAGTGGGAGGTAAGGGTTGCTTGCCCTCTCTTAAGTGAAGTTAAGGTTGCTCCTTGCTGCCTGCACTGACATTGCTCTGCTTCTAACTGCAACAGTTCAATCCTTTGCATATGAGAGGGATTCACAAAAATATAAATAAATGCCTTTTCTCTAGGAAAAGTCTTTCTTCCTGCATCAACAGCAGCTAAAAAATGAACAGTTAACTCATCTGGAAAACTCAGATTGCACAGGTCTTTGCAATGTTGCTATGTTTTTTGGATAGCAGCACTTGCTGGACTGCACCCACCCCATCCTTGCCCTTTGTGGTTTGCGTTGCTGTATCCATTTATCCCTTTTCCATCGTATCTCTTCAGAGTCATGACTTGCAGGGCCAGTACGTCCACATTTCTGCAGTGAACATGTCAGGCTTCATCTAGATCCATGCTCCTCCCTCATGCCACACATGCATGCATCTCAACAATTAGGTGTGGAAAAACCCTCATGTTGCTGGGCCTGCTCACAAGACTAGATTCCCTGGAGCATATAAAGCCACCTTGCTGGTAAATACGGTTGTTGGCAGCTGGCTGAACCTGCTTTTCACAATTTATTTATGCCTTGAGGCTGGCAGTGCAGTGGTTCAGGGGTGAAAGGCCCACTCACAGTGGTTCTTCATGTACTGCTCTTACACATGTAATTCATGTTTTCCACTGAAGACACCATGTGCAGTTAGCATTCTCTAGGAAAAGATCCCACTGAGTCAAATCATTAGCTCCTTAATCTCCCTACAATTGAATGCTTCATTATAGAGTAATAATTTGTACTTACTAATTTTGAAGCTAATCAGTGTGCAATACCATGTATTGTGCAGCTTCTTTTGAGTATTATTTGAGTAAGTCCCTGCTTATATTACCAGCATGTAAGAAAATAAAACCTTACTACAACAGGCTAATAATGTGAGCAACTATGTAAAAACGGGTAATATAAGGAGAAGAAAAAGGGTTAAGTGATAGCCTGTCAGCGTTCACTAGGATGGCTCTTCAAGCAGGTTAGAGAACTGAAGGGGTGCAGAGCACCTGCTCCCAGCAGGAAGCATTGCAGGGGACATCTGCACTAGTAATAGAAAATTAGATGGAGGAACAGCAAGCAAAGCGGTGCTTGTGTACAAGGGTAAGGTCTGAAGCAGATGAGAACAAAATTATATTGAGATATGAAAGCAGCACTCTTTCTGAAAAACCTTGCTCTGACCAAGTTTCTTTGGTCAGACAAAACTCTTCTGCTTAGGAGTCATGCCAGGGATATATTTCATAAATCAGCATTTTTAGGTGAGTCCCCAGAACACATCGGCAAAGAAGAGCACTAGTCTTAAAAAAATTATTGTGATCCAGTAATCTCTTAAGACCTTGAGAGCTGCCTGGCTGCAGCATTACCACTCTCTGGGCAAGTAATTGGAGTAATATGGGGAGGCATAGAGGAGACAGTTTACAGGGAAAGGAATAATTTTTATGTAGATGCTAGCACACCAGATGGAGAGTGTTTTCCATCCTATTTTAAAAGTTCAAGTGGCACATAGCTTTGGAAAGAAAAAAAGAAGTCTGTATTCTCCAGCTCTGCTGTTCACTTGCTCAACAATCATGAAGACATGTCCTAGACCAGAGACAAAGAGACAGCCATGGGATGATGCAACACCCAGCTTGGAAAATTCTGATTCCAAACAGGATCTAAAGATCATTCCATAGGATTGAGGAAGCGCTCCAGCATGATCCCATTGCAAATAGCAGTTGGAGAGTTCTTGAATGAATGAAAGGAGCAAGGTGACACTACATCTGTATAAACTATTAGCTAGACAGCATTGTAATATGGTGCTGCTTTTAAAAGGATGTTGGAAAGCCTGAAAGATTCAGCAGTGGAAAGGATGATTCATGATATGGAAAAACCTGACTTGTAAAGAGCAGTAACAGTTCATTCCATTAAGTTTAACAAATGTAAGGTTAAAGGTGACTTAGACTTTGGCTATATTTGCCAATACAAGGACACTTTTTCTAGTATTTCAGCACTTTCTAGTTCACTTGTCATCATACAAAACCACTGCATTGCAAGACTGATCTCTTTGCTCAAGCGATGCATAGAATCCTGACCAGACTTGGTGTTGTGGGAAAGGCTGATCTTGAATGTATTGGTCAGAAAATTTGTTGACACCCTGGGAAATAGGAGCGACTTAATAATACTGAGTTTGGAAACTTCACAGCTGTTTTTTTAAGGAATCCAGCACCAATATTCCTCAAGGTCTATGTGCTAAAAAATGAAAAAGACATCTGCAATTGCACTCAGCATAAGTTCTGAAGGTCCCAAATTTGGTGAGTAGCCCTTTCCAGGAGAGAGCTGTTGTCATGCTGTGTGATGTGAATGCACAGTAGACTAAAGGCATTTTTACTGACTTTGAAGAAGCAGTCAGAAAGGTGAATTTTGTAGTTCTAGAGCTATTTTTAGTCTTACAAATCTCGGGATAAGCTTGCTTCCCCAGAGCTGCTGGTAGCAGGAAATAGCATTATGTGTTCTACTGCCTGAGCAGTAATCAATGTCCTGTGTGTAGCACCCTGCCATGCTAGTCAAAACAGATAGAGTAGTTGGAGGTTTTTCCTCCTCAAGGAATTATACAAACACAGTCTACCAGAGCCCTCCAACAGCAATTACTTTAGTCTGAAACCGTTAGGAAACAGAAAATCTTGAAATTCAATAATCTCTCTGTTTTATATATGAGACATGAGTTCAGCAGTACAAATCATTATGATATGTAGAAATTTCTGTTGGTACTTGTGAGTACAGGATAGGATTCCTCACTCTGTCAAGTTTAGCATCACAGGAGATGCTTTCTCATTCCTGCAGTGATGTGCTATTCTGGGTATTTGGGCATTATTCTGTATAAACCTTAAAACCCACAACAAAAAATGTCCACAATAAAGGGGAAATTATAGGGTGCTTATGCTACCTTCAACGAGCTGGAAAGCTTTGTCTGTCTTGAAATAACATTTCTCCCACAGCCAACAACTGCGAGGCTTTTCAGCACTCACCATCCTGTTACCACTTACCCTACTGCTCACCTAGCGGTTGCCACATAAAAATATCAGAAAGCCTACTTTGATACTTTTTTAAACCATGAACTGCAAAATGAGCTGGAACTGAGGTCCAGACATGACTATAAATGTCATGCTTCAGAGCATGGAAAAGCATTCCTAGCAATGGCCATGTGGAATTTTCCCGCAGAAAATGGAGCAGGAAGTGAGAGCAAGGATCTCCTGACTTCTGCTGTTGGCTAAACATATGCTGTCCACATGTTGGATGCATCAGCTAGCTGGGGCCAAGGAAAAGTTGCGATAGCTCCAGCTTGCTTTTTCTGCTATCCAGAATGGGCACAGTATCATGGGTGCTCAATTAAAGAAGAAATGCAAAGAGACAGGCAGTCATGCAGGGGTGAATCCATTTCGGAAGTGATGGTGGTAATTCAAGAAATCTTTAGTGATGGCTTCAGGCTTCACTTCCCAGACCTTTATTCTTCCAAGCAAAGTTTATTCTTTCACATGATGGACTCTGTTAACCATACACATACAAAGTTCTTGTATAACTAACCTGAACCTTTGACTTTAAATTCTTTGCCAAGAACTTTACAAGCCCCCTTTCTCTTGAGGGAGAAGATATATTGTACTCAGTAATGGAGCAAAGCAACAACAATAATGTAGAAGATTTCTCCTTGAATGTCTTTTCTGTCACTCCTTGTCAGCCAAACAGATCTGATGCCTTGGTGTCTGATGGGGATAAAGCTGGCACCACGCTGCTCTTTTCAGGTGTGTTTTTGGGACTGGTGGGGATCACTTTCACTGTGATGGGATGGATAAAATATGATGGCATAACTCACCTGGAATGGACTCAGTTACTAGGGCCTATTCTGCTGTCTGTCGGGGTGACTTTTATTCTGATTGCTGTTTGTAAATTTAACATGCTTACGTGCAAGCCCTGTAAAGAAAGAGAGGAGAATACTTCGGAGCTCGACCAGACTGCAAGCGGCCAGTCCTTTGTGTTCACCGGCATTAACCAGCCGATAACTTTCCACGGTGCCACGGTGCTACAGTACATCCCTCCGCCGTACCCATCCCAGGAAGGCGCTGCTGTCAGCCCCGGATACCTTCACCCAGTGCTCAGCTACTGCAGCGCTGCTCCCCCCAGCACCCCGCCGGTCCTCAGCCCGGGTTCTCCTCACTTCTGCCCTGCCTACGCCCTGGATAACCTGGCTTTTGCTGGAGATGAGAATTATGCTGCTTATCCTGCAGAGAATATCAGGAATCAAAGGTACATCTTCTCAAGTGCTTTAGTGTGTTTGGACAGGCTTCTGAATATTTGAAGTACTATGTGTAGTTTCATAGGAAACTACAGCTAGTCCAGGGTATTATCCCTCTCAGCCTTTTTTTGTGTTTCTTAGGAATTCTTCTTGAGTAAAGAAACAGACTTTTCCTGAAAAGTGCGTTTATACTATTTAAATTCACTTATAAATGCTTTTCAATTTTCAGTCAACTAAATCTCTTGTTACTCTTTAAGAGGCATGTGCTCCTGTTTGTGGAGGTTTTCTTATGTTTATCTTACCACCTTTAGGTTATTACGTGTACAGCCAGAGCCTTCCTCTTTTCCTAGTTTTGAGGCATAAACAATATTGCTCATATTGCACAGCAGTATGGAGCTGCTCAAATTGTACACAAAATAATTTCATATAGTTCTTTCCTCTAAGGAAAATATTCTAATTATAGGAATAACTCATATCTTTTCTACAACACAATTCATTGTTAGCTCATTTATCAAAGTCTTTTTCAAAACCTGCTGACTGACCCCATGTCCTCAGCAATATGGGTGACAGGCATAGGCAGGGTGAAGACAAAGGTCACTTCCTGGCACTTTTAAACTTCATGAAAAAAAACCTGCAAACAGCTGAATTTCAGTAAAACTTCATCTCATTTTCTCAAGAAGCCAGGGAGCACTTTTTCCGGATAAGGCTGGCAGGATGAAGCACTGAAATTACTTGCATGCTCTGTGTTTGGTAAATTCTTTTTGCATCTGCTCCTCTTCCTCTTTTCAGGTCAGAAGACAGTTCTGATCAGCCAGAACAACTGCTGGAAGACTATGCTTGTAATAACTTGTCACCTCCACGTTATGAGGAAATATACCCTCTATCTTCATAAAATCATCATGGGCAAGAGACAACAATCCTAAGAGATGCCAGCAAGAATCCCAAAAAATCTTTCCTTTAAACACTTGTGTGATAATACAGTGTAAGCAAGATCTTAGTGTTTATACACAGTTCAGTATCATTGAAGATATTTAACTGATCCCTTCCCTTTTCTCTGTCAAAATTCAGCCCTTTGCAGTGCAGCTTAATAGCTGTGCTATTAATTATTTAATAGAATAGCAAAACTATTAAACTCAAGGCTGTAAATCCTTATTAGGATTCCCCAACAAGAAGCGTGATTTTCAGACTTGTTGAAACCAGTGTGTCCTGGTAATACACAAGATGTTTGTGGAAGATCATGATTTCTCCTGGACATTCAGCATCTTTAGAAAACACTTAATTTTTTCTTGATATATTTTCATTCTTGATTGCTTGGGAAACTTCAAAAGAGCTCAAATGTCTGATCCATGAAAGTGCATATTATGTCTGAGTTTTGTCTGATTCTTTAGACTAGCTTACTCATTAATAAGTCCAGTCTACAGATTAGACTTCCTCAGCTTGCTTTACCTGCACAACCCAGTCCTGTAGGCATTGTTTTGGAACATCCTTCTTGAACCAGAGCATCTCAGAACAGAAAACAAACAGTGACTTCTGCCCATTTTTACGTAGATCTCTAAGACATCCTGCATGCATCAAATTCAGTTCCCTTCCCCACCCGATGGGAGGCAAAGCACAATCTCCCACCAGGAACCCTAATAGCTATGAGGGTAATGTCACTAAAGAAAATGGCATCTTCCTGAAGCCTCGACAGAGGTGTGTGATCCTACCACTGTTCAGAACTTCGATAGTCACAGCTGCTGCACCCCCACTCTGTGGGAGGGCTGTGGTGGTACACCTCTGAGGTCCCTTCTCATTTGAATGTGGGTCTTAGGCACACAGCCCAGGCTCCAGGTTGCTCCCAGAGTCTCCAGACAACTGTAGGCTGTAGTGAACTTTTTAACTCAAGTTTGGCTTGGTTCCATGCATTGAATACACGACAATTTGCGATTAGCTCATTTGATTAGCGAATGGTGTTGCTGAACACCAAGACTGTGGGTTTGATCCCTCTATGGGTCATTCACTTAAGATTTGGACTTGATGATCATTGTGAGTCCTTTCCAATTAACAATATTCTGTGATTCTGTGACATGTATTTACAACTGTATTTAACAAAAGATGAAGTGTATTAGCTCTGAAATTTTGCGATCCAGAATGAAGATCCAAAAAAGCTTTGCTCAGGAGCTTTTTAAACCCCATAGCAATGACAATGCTGTGAGTCCCTACATTTTTATTTTGTTTTTTCGCATGTATTTCAGGTTCTGCCCCCTAGAAGTGCAGCAGAGCAGGACAAGCCAGTATTTCCCTATGATGATCCCATTAGGTTCCCTTATCTCCCTCAGAGGGCTCAAACCAAAAGCTGATCTCAGCTCTTCCCTGCTGGAGTGGGCACCACACAGAGCACCCTAGAGGGCAGTGGTCACTGTCCAGAGTGCACTGCTGCTGTGTCTGGGGGTCAGTCTCCTAGCCTGGCACAGCACAGCTAAAAGCAAGTGTCCACTATGGAATGCCTCAACTTCCTCTTACTTGATGATGCGGCTGTCTCGGCTCTTGCCAGATTTCGTCCATCTGTGATTGATCTCATTCCTGGAGGCAGGAGAAGCTTGGCATTTGGGCACAGACAGTTGCACACCAACCTGATGTACCTGACAGCTGGAAGTCTGGAAGCTTCTATGCAGCTCCTCTAGCAATCAGGAGACATAGCTCTGGATGGAGATGTGCATTCAGAATATTGTCCAGCAGCATGGACCTGCGGGTGCACACCTCCCTGTCCTGTATACTTAGAGGATGCCAAGAAATAAAGCATCTGGGGGGGCACAAAACAACCACTGTGCTCCACAGTGATGGACAAGGCACTGACAGAGGTCGTATTTGGGACACAACATTTAAACAGACACAAAGCTGGAACAGCAACTGCAGCAGCAGCTACTGAATGGCGACTGCAAACTTTGTGTGAGGTTTTTCTCACTAGAGAAATATGGGACACACTGTTTTTCAGCAGTGATGGCCTGGAGTTAGCAGGTAGCTCAAGAAGGGGAGGCGTGCTTTGTTCAGCCTCATCTCTATGGGATTCAGCGAGAGAACAGGGGATCTAAAAATAAATGCAAGTTTCTCTTATGGAAGTGTCTTGCTCCTTTTCTGGAATTCACACAGAAGTGAACTTATCCTCCCTCCACAGCAGGAAACTGGATGGTCCCAAATCCCCAGTTAGTTCCACATGGGCTGAGCCCTGCACTTAGCCCGTAGTTCTGCTGACTGCAGCAAGCACTGCAGTAGCACAGAGGTCAGGCTTGATGGATCCAATTGCAGGACTAGGGTCAAAATTTCTGCCCAGTCACCCTCCCCCACAACGAGAAAATTCCTTCAGTCAGNTATTTTTATTACATCAAATCATACTGACAGAGTAAATAGAAGAAAACGCAGAAGGTTGCACTGTGGACTCCACATTGATTTTAAAGTTTACTTCTAGCTACACTATATTCATTGAAAGAGTCCTGGGTTTCTCCTTAAAGAGAAGATTGAATATTAAGTTTAAACAGCTACATATTGGAATGATCTTGACCCATCAGATAAATTCTGGCTGAATTCTGTGGGATTCTTTTCATGCTTAACAGATATTTGAGAAATTCCAGAGTGATGACATTTCCTTGCTATACTGAGTGCTGATCATCAGTTTTAAGAGCATAGACAAGCTCTTCTCTTCCTTCCACCTTCTACTTTCATCCTTTTTCTCTCTTTTAACAGTCTTTTTAACTTCGGGGTTTGCAGAGGGGTTACTGGGGATGTGTGTTTTCTTTGTTTGTTTGGATTTTGGGTTTTGTTTGTTTCTTTCTTTTTACTGTGATATAACCATCACATGAATTCACTTCTTAGTATTAAGAATTCTTTCTGCCCCATGATGAGTGAATGAGCAAACCTTTTCGGCCTGGTCTTCAGCCAAGGTGAACTGTCACAGCCCTTCTAGATGATACTGATGTAACTTCACAAAGCACCTGGAAGACTCTATTTGAGATTTTGCTCAATCCACTTTTAATTTAAGAATAGTGCTCTTCAAGCAATATTGCATTCTCCCACATTGCCTTCAGTGCTAATGCAGACCTGCAGAATATTGAGTTTTTGATAGTTTAAGGTGTCTGGCATTCTAGTCATAGTGACAGAATGTATGTATATATTTTCAGCTATGTAACCCTGCACGGGTTCTTGAGATTTTTCCTAATGAAACTGTATTTGTAAGATTTTGATCATAAATTGGTTAGCATGTGAAATCAGTAGATATGTCTATTGGTATGAAACTGATCATGATCTATTAATTTCAGTAAAAACTCCGCACAGAACTTCTCTAAGACGAAGGAGCTATTTCCAGACACCGAATGCTACATGTTCCCAGTTCGAATTTCTTCTCAGATTAAATCCAAAGTCTGCTTTTTAACACCGGCGCTGCCGTGTCTGCGAGTCAGTACGGGAGTACAGCAGGCACAGTTCGGGTTGCTGTGCTTTAGCAGGGCTTGCCCACTGCAGCAGCCGGGTTTCACCAGCTGTTGCCACTCCTGACACCGCTGCTCCCCAGCGCAGACCACGCACGGGCGGGGGCGCTGAAATCCTTCCAGGAGCTATTTTTAAAACGAATCGGGATTTAGGAAATCTGGGTCTCGGGGAAAAAAAATAAAACTGTAAGTAGGGCTCGTTCCTCTCCAGAGAGCCCTAGTGACNTGTGCGGGTTTCAGATCTGTTCCCCCACTGACTCGACGGGTGTCACAAGTGCAGAGCGGGCAGTTTGTAAGCGGCCCCCTGTTGTGAGACACCCCGCCTTTCAGCCCGGAGCGCAGAAGCTTTTGTCCTTTACTACGAATGCTAAAGATGCTGTTGAAAAGCATCCTGTGCTCTCCCTTACAATCGAGACCTGGCTTAGTCAAGAAAAAAATATTCGTGGTGAAATCGCCAAAGAAGAGGGTACCCATTCCCGCCCTCACAGCAGGGGTGGAGATGTCTGGAAGGACTGCGGCTTGGGGGTAGAGGCTGCACAGTGCATTCACATGCACCCCCGTCTCCTCCTCCTCCTCACCGCTGTGACCTAATGGGACAGGCTTCTGTCTACATGAAGGAGCAGGGCGAATCCGAGGGTCATTTGCAAAGAACTAGGGCATGCTGTTTGTATACAGCACCTACGATAATCTGTGCCTGCTGCAAGTATCATTATTGGCTCCACTTTAGCTGTCAGAGTGAATAGACATCAACAGGACGTGCTGAACGTCGCTGTTGCTGCCCCATCCCCAATGTGAGTCAGTGTGTCTGTCAGAGAGGCATACAGCAGGGCCAGGTGGGATCTCATGGGCCGTGCCTGCATTAGCTGAGGACTGCTGCTCAGCGGGAGAGGGTCTGAAAGGGAAACAGCAGGTGCAGAGAGCCCAGTGACCACATGCACTGCATGTTGGAGAGTTTTATATCAGACTTACTGCAGTGGACTTGGTGCTGATTAGCAGTTGAAATACACATTGTTCTCCTATGGTGTGTTTTCTGGTACAGCTTAATCCAATAGAAATAATTCACCTCACAACTCTTATGTGTTGTGATGAAAAGCCTCACAGAGCAGGTGAGGAGTGTAGGGAGTTTCTTCAAAAGCACCTGATTTAGAGACACTTGTTGCCCTGCAGACATGGGATGACTTGCAGCAGCTGCAGGAGTTGCACGTGGTAGAGCAAGGAGGCTTCTCTCAGCTTCCTGGGAGCAGTGAGCTTGTGGGAGAGCCTTTCCCAGTACTGGCAGAGGTTACTTTGGGAGATCTCACAGTATAGTGTCAACACCTCCTAAGGTACATGTAGTCTAATTTTGTGATATAGCAGGCTTGTGCCTTCCTGAACAATTATTGCGAAGTGATGAAGAAGTTTTCTCTTGGGGAATAGGAAAAATTACTCCCTAGCTCTTGTGGTCTTGTATCTCATTCCTTATGTGATAACAGCACAGGGTCAAGGGTAAATCAGTAATGGCATGGTTGTTGGTATCTGTGTTGTGTGTGGCATCTCTAATGAGCAATTGATTATATCTGCACATGCTATTTAGCAAACACCATGGGACATGCTCTAGCAGAGTAGCTGCTGTACTTCTTTTATAGAATCCTAGGATGACATTATTGCTCTCTGGTTTGGGTTGTATCGTGTCAGATTTCATTTTGTTTATTTGATTTTTTTTGCAGATGAATCATCATTCTATATGTAAGATGCTGTGCTTGCTTCTTAGGGAGCACGGCGTGCTGTTTAACAGCCCTGGGTAGATGACCCGGTAATTTCATGTTTTGCATAGATGCAGCGTTCCCTTTACTTACAGTTCAGCGAGTCTGCTCAAGAGCTTAGCTCTAAGGTAAAGATTCCTGCTTTGTCAGCCAAAGACATATGTAAAGAAATACAGAACAATAATGCAGTCCAAGGACATGACTTCCCAAACCAACTGGCAAACAAACAATCAAACCCAAAACGAAGAGGTGTACATTTTAAACTTCTAACCATGAAACTGGTGGTAGCTTCCATGTTAATGGGCACTGTTTGGGGTACCCTTCTTGTTTTTCTGCTGCTCTGCAACCCAAACCCAGCCAGAAACAGTCAGCACTGGCATTCAAGGCAGTATTGACTTGTCACATTGCCTTTTGTCCCCAGGCACCTGTCACACATCCCTGCGGTCAGCTGACAGAGCTTTGCATTGCACAAAGGCCTGGCAAAAGCTGGCAGTTTTAGAAGGCTGTGATTTGCACCTCTTTGCTATTTTTGTTTGTCATCATTTGTTTTTCACCATTTAACATGCCACCTTCTGGATTTATGTAGAGCAGGACCACGGTTACCACAGCACATGCATCATGAAAACTGTTGCATTATCTTTTTCAAAAAGCATATGCATTAGATAACCATTTGGCCTCACTCTGCTTATACCCTCTTAAGGGAGGAAAATAAACTAAGACTTCAGCAAAAATTAATCTCTTCTGAACTCTAGAGGTGCCATAGGAATTTTTTTGCCACAAAACAGCAGTTCCCTGCAAAATCTTTCATGAAAATGTACAGTAAGAGACAAATTATTGTTAATATGTAATCCATCAATACGTGATCTGATTTATTTTGATAAAATATGAATAGAAGATAAATATTATTTTTCTTGTATCAGTTAAAATAAGGCAACATTGTTGTTGTTGTTAATATTNTGTGTCAACACTGCACTATTGTAGAGCTTTTTATGTTGTTTTGGTCTTTTGCAGACTGACAGGTGCTTTGTCCTCCTGCCCTCCACACTGACTGGACAAGGGCTCATCAGGACACCTATAGACAGCACTGTGCTGCCACAGGAGCAAACACAGATACACATGAACCCAGCACACACATGCAAAGAGTAGAATGACTCGTTTAAAATCAACTTCTGTAGGGCTGTGTCAGTGGGAACTGGACTAATGTGCCAGTTGATGAGAGACTGCAGCACTGGGAGCATCAAAGTGGAAAAGATTTGCACGACTCCTGCTGTGGTAGGCAACGGCACAAGCCCTTCCATAAATTGTTCAAGCTCCATGTTAGAGTTAGTTAGGATTTGGCCTTGCTTTTAATGGAAAGTAGGAAAAAGTCAAGAGAAAGAAAGACTCAACATGGCAGGGAAGAGAAAACCAGGTAATGGTTAGGGAGGAAAAAATAAACTCCTTTTACGTATTATGATACCTGTTTTAATGCCTTTGCCTTCTCAGTCCATGCTATGTGTGTTGCTCTTGACAGTTAATCAAAATCAAGCAACAAATGTGTTAATCTTGTATGTTTACTTAGCCATACAACCAAGAGGTGGTGACCCACAGGGTAGCATTACTGAGATGGCTTTTTTTACATTATATGTTCAAGTATTTTATGTTAACTTCCTGCTATTTTCACAAAAAACAGCCTCTCCTCCATCTGTTCAGGAAAAAAAAAATCCAAATGAGCTGCAAAACTATGTCCCTGCTTCCAAACAAGTAGTGAAACTTTAATGTGAATAAACATGCCATCATAATCAAAGCTGTGTTTGTGATCTAACTGGATAATAATTCACTTGTAATATCATCAGCTCAGAACGAACATCAGCATAAGTATTGTTGGTGCAGGTGTAACTTAATGAATTCAGGCTCATTTTATCTGGCACTTAGTTGCTTATATTGGTGTTGGGAGCATTAGGTCCCCCAATTTTTTCATAACGAGCAACACCATTAAACTGTCACAGAGCAACATAAATCAGAGATTTTCCTTAGACCCCATAAAACAACTTACAAAAATGTTATGGTTGCCAGATTCACCGTGTGCTTTTCTACATCCAGCAAGCAGAACTGACTATAACCCTTTCCCTCTGGCTACAATTTTTGCTATTGTTTCAATAGTGTTTGAAAATCGACGTGAAAATATTAGATAAGTAGGCTAGCCTGAAGAACTTCTTGTCAAAGGCATAGAGGTGATAGCAGGCTCTTGAACAAAACACAGGATCTCTGCTTGTATTCTTCTCTGCTGCACTGGACACACATTTTAGTCAAGTTAAATACCCAAGCAATGAGGTCAGAAGAAAGTGTGTGATTGCAGAGTCATGTCACGAGCCCATTTAGAACATCTTGGGCTGTATGATTGCATGTAATTGATAATCACATGCGGACATGCCTGAAATGCTCACATCTTGATTTAACCTATTGACACAGGCCTGTATTAAGTCACTGAAGACTGAAAAGCAAGAGCAGAAATACTATGAAAAAGTATCCATTGATATTTTTCAGAAGGTGATATTATTGTTCATTGTTCAATATCAGAGAATAAATTATTTTCATTGTTCATTTAATTAGTGTCACAATACATTTTATAATAATAACAACAACAATAATAATAATATATATATAAAAATATTTCATAACTTTTATCTTGCAGGTGTATTTTCCATCCTTCACTTACTAAAGAACCACCTAATCCTAATTTGACACCCTTCAACAGCAGAATATTATGTTACCCAGCTCTCTTTCCTCTCACCATCGTGAGAGTAAACTTTGCCTGACCTGCCACAGAAAACTGAGAGAAATCCATCTGTTTCCAAAGTGACAAATTACACACTGTTTTTCATGCTTCATACATGAATATGTTTTTTCAGCCTTCTGTAAAAACTTCTAAGAAGTTCATTATTGGCAAAATTGAAATAAATTCAGACATGGTTCCATAGGTGCAACCAATTAAAATAATGTTACTTGCCCACAGTTACACCAGACTGACCCAATACATCTGAAAAATAATTACCTTCATATCATTATTACTGCTGTTATTTGGTGTCATTTGCCAGCCAGCTATAGGACCTGAAGAATATGATGAATGCTTCAAGCCAGTTTTAATCAAATAGCTGCCAGAAAATGCCCAAAACAGAAATCTTCACTGCTTTTATAAACACTTGTTAATTAACATATGAATGAACTGCATATTTGAATTTTCACCAACACAACTATTTCCCCCAGGAAATCACAGTTAAAAGCTGAAGTGAATGTTCCTTTAGAAAGTGCTCTTTGTTTATAGAAATAGTCTTAGCAGTTAATGGTTGGCAAGGCTTCAAACTTAGAATTACATTACATTGGTAATTTTAACTTTGTCATCTTAAATAGATCCAGTTTGGATGTATGAATACAAGCAATGTAGGACAGCCCTCAAAGAACTGCCTTTAAGCAGGCTTTATTCTATCCCATGAAGCTTTGTAATTCCTTCTGTTATTATTAATAGCTGTTAAGTGCTGACAGCATGCTTGGCACTGAATGAAACGCAGGAGCAGACATGGTTCTTGTTAAGGGTGGCCCTCGGGAGGTCATTTACTGTGTGTAACAACAACAACAACTTTATTGGAGCAGTAACCCGCTAACACAGCTGCAGCCCGGGGATCAGGAGGTGTCGCTGTTTAGACGAAGTAGTGGTGTGCACATACACGCAGATATGGCTCCTTTTGCACGCTGGTTTTTCACAGCTAGCAAGGCTGTCAGCTGAGCGGGTAAGGCTTTCAGGGGTAACCAAGGAAAAGCTATGGCAGAATGCCATTTTGCAGGTTCCCTGCCTGCAGCCAGGGGGTGTGCACACACACAGGCCGAGCACTTACGAACATGACAGGCTCTGGATGCACTGGGATGGAAGGACAATCCTCTGCTGCTAGAGGTTATGGCAGGTTCAGACGCAGGGTTAAAGGAAATGGCAGAAAAGGACAGGCAAGAATTTCAGGCAGAGGGACCTTGAAGGTGCGTTACGTAGATTACTTTCTTTTGAGCCAGGAAATGTTGCAAAATAGTGTTGAGGGAATAGTGTGGAAGACAGCTGCAGATCCTGACACCTAGACAGAGGGCTCCTGAATCCTCCTAGAGGGAGCTGAAGCACCAGAGCAGAAAACAATTTCTGCTCTTCTGCTGCAGGTAAATCTGTCATGCCCAGCAGACACCATCTGTCTACAGACACAGAGACAATGCCCAGTTCCTCACCTTCAAGGTCCTATCAGATGCCATGGCCAGTTTTAGCTAAGCCAAGATGAGAGCTCTACTGTATCATCACCTGTGGAGGGTAGAAGAGAGGAAGGAGAGGTAGTGACACCAAACCTCACCAAGTTCACACTCCAAGATGTATGTGAACCAGGAGCTTTGCAAGCGCCCTGGTCATGTGCCTGTGCCCAGAGCAGAGGAAAAGGTGACTTACTCCTCCCCAAAGGGGACTGACTCCCCAGCAATGCCATTGCTGAGTCCCCTCACCCAATGTGAGTAGTGCTCACTTCACCAGTGTGTCTGACTTGACACATAAATGCCACAAAGGCAGGGTTGTCCGTCCTCGGCTGTCCTCTCCTTTGGATCTGCACTAATATTTTGTACCAGTGTCCAGGTAGTACTCTTGATGTTGCAGCTGGATTCATGTTTGTGTCTTCTTTCCCAGGGCTCTGCTCTGCTACTCCAGCCATGGCCACAAACAGCCTTACATCCAGCGAGGCTGGCTGGGGGTTTCTGACGTGGTAAGCAAGAGGGATAAAGCTCCACATAAATAGATGCTGCACCATGCAGAAGGTAAGTTACTGCTAGCTGTACAGATGCTGGTCAGTGACGATGGTCAGTAGGTCCAAACAGGTAAAATAGTTCTTTCAAAACTGTTCTTAGTTTCATTTTAATTGCCTGGCTGTCTTGTTTCCTGCTGCACAAAACCTTCCCGCCCCCTTCAACATCACCTACTCTCAAACAAATACTAACAAGCCTCTTGCCCTCTTTGCTGTCTGCCTTGTAACACTAATTTTAGATGCATCCGCTTTTTGAGTACCTCTGCTAAAAGCAGCAAAACTCAGAAAATGCTCAATAATGCTTTAAAAATAGGTTTTAAGGTTTTACAGCTGGGTGCTCCAAAAAACCTTAGTTTAAAAGTCTTTAGTCACTTGTGACCACTTGAGCTATATAATATATTAATTAAATGGATATTTTTAACTTCCTAAGGAACAGCCTTTCTTTCCATACTCTCAGATGCAGTGTTCTCAATGTCGTTAAAATCTGCTGTTCTGTAAACCCACAGATTCTATTGTATTAACACTTGAGTTTGCAAAGGCTGTTCCCTGAACAGTGTGTGGAGGAGTTACACCCATTTGACCACGATGTACTTTTTAAAAGAGCCTTGGAGGGTGTGGCAGAGGGGGATGTCTGCAGGAACTGCATAGTGACTGTGCAGAATGAGCTGGTTTCCTCTGTATCATCCCTCTGCTGGGAGCGTGCTCTCAAACCTCACACAAGCAAAGCTGTGACAGGGTGATTTGCAGACAGGCACTGCAAGGTAGATATTTTCCAATGCATCAGAGGGTTCTGAGATAATGAGTATCCTGCCCAGTTTGCTGGGCTCTGTGACTGCATTACAAGAGGGAGAAGTCCCAGCAAGGCTAAAGCTAGTTGCCTCAGGTACTGTAAATCATGTAGAGGGAGCAGCATGAAGGGCTGAGCAAACTTTTCAAAAAGCTAAATATTCAAACAGCTCATCCATGATGCTACAGCTGGACTACAAAGTGTCACAGAGTTTTTTGGCCGTGCTGCATCATGTTGCAGTGGCTATTTAACAGATCTCCCCCTGGTTTTTTGCCCCAATATGGTGCAAATATAATCTTAGACTATGAAAAGATACAAGATACAATATGCTGGTCAACCCAAAAGTGTCTCATTTTCCAGAAGATTATGATCGCAACAGCGTATCTGTTACAAGATAGTGAATAGGAAGCACTTCACAAGAAGGGACTGTTTTCTACATTAAAATCAGTATTTGCATATCCCTGGTTTCTCCTTTATTTTCAAATAAAAATCTAAACTAAAAAACTTGTGGATACAGAAGATGTCTTCCTCCCCCTCACTGTTTACTACTGTTTACTATGTGTCACATACTACTGTTCTGTAAGCTCAAGGCCATTCCCTGTCTCCCTCCTCAACCACACATTCACTTGTCATGTCACCTCTCACTGCTTCTTGTTTCCTTCTGAACTTCAGCACAGAGCATGCTTGGTTCAATTGTTTTTTAAACATTAACTCCTCCACCGTCACAAGGAAAAGAGCAGCTTTGTGTATCTACCACAATAGTAGTCGCTTTATTTTCCTGTTGTGTTAGTAAATCAACCAGCATTTCACTTTTCCAATGCCATTGCAGATAAGATAGTCATAAAGGCATTTTCAAGTAGGCTTTGAGAAGAATTAGACATAGAGTTGCAAAGCATTCTAATTAAGGCACAAAATAGGCCTAGCAATCTTCATAGTACTTAATATGTCATCTTCTTCCTATCTCTTAAACCCAATAATCTGCAAACCACCACTATATTAGACCATTATATCTGCTATAACTTATGTCAACTTGGATCACACCCCCCTCTCTCTTTAACAATGTTTGGCAGCCAACCAAGTGTGGAAACTCGACTGTTTTACATTAGCCAGAAGTACATTTAAATCATTCTCACTAAATGATTTACTGTGGATTACAAATTCTTATACAGCATTTTAAGTTAATGATTAGGCAAAGTAATATATCACTAAAATGATTGGGTGCATATGTATTTAGCTTCCATGATTCTAAATTTCTCTTTGGTTTGGAAGACTTCTTTGCACTTATTTTCTGCAGTTGAAGGGGAAAAAAAAGGAGAAAAGAGTAGAAGACTCTAATATTTCTGCCTGTCTTCTTGAACTATTGATTAAGTCAAGAGGATTTTTTGTCCCTGTGGAAGGGTCAGTTCATGAAGAAACACTGGTAAGTTGATTAGTGCTCTTCTGACAGATATTGGCAGGTGTCAGTATTGCACAGCATTTCCTTGCCCTACTGTGTCACAGTGAGAGGAGGAAAAGCTGGACAGAGAACCATTAAGACTTTATATCAAATGAAAAAGGGAAGGAACCGTCTGTAAAGACAAGATGTGGCAGAATATGTAAACTATCTCACAGGAAAAACAGAATAGGACAAAACAAAGCAAACAAAACCACTGACAACAAAACAAACAAACAGACAAAACTGTACTCATTCTTCATGCACAGGCGTTTCTGTGGAGTTCTAAAAATTGTAGGGGCCCTATGACAGTGGAAAAAAAGGGATTTGCTGATTCTGTCAAACAAGTGGACTTTGAAACCCAAGTGAAAGAAAGGTAGAACACACTAATAAAACATGGGCTATTACACCAGATGCTCACAGTTGACTGGAATTCTTAAAAAGATACAGTGACATAAAATAAATTATTTGTTTAATTTATTGCCGGGGGCCAGGATCCTGCAAGTGCTGAAAGATAACAAGCAACTTTGCATTTACAGCATACATGAAATAAGGAAGACAATTCTCTCTGCTGCAGAGGTAATAAAAATAAAGGAAACCATTCACCAGTGCAAAGTTACTTGTGTGTAACTGTGTGCCAATCAGGACTTGTGGCCCTCACCCTCTGCTCTTTTGCATGCAGACATCTGCCCAGTTGGTTTCACTGGGGCTGTGTGTGGCTGCAGTGATTCATTCATATGAGCCTTGTTCTTGGCATAGCAAAACCGGGCCAAATATGCATTGCATACTCATTTTGGCATCAATCATATCTTTCATCTGCAGTTTCAGATTGCTGACAAATAACAGACAGGATCTCTGCAATATTTATTTAGTTATTAATGCCCTTAGGTCTTAAAAGCATATAGGGAATTAAAAAAGAGTAAGTGCCAGACATGAAGGAATGACCTGATATTCATTATTGACTTCTGCTTGGATTTCCTTAGCCACTCCTCAGGTTTCCAACACATTCTGTAACAGATCAGACTCCGTACACTTCTCAGAGAAGTCTACCATAGGGCACACCACGAGGACAATTTCTGCCATCTTGATTCTTCACTAGAAGTTTTTGAAGAAAGGCACCTCCTTCTCCTTGCACCAAACTCAAAGATGTTACATCTTCCTCCTCAGCCAATGCCAACACTCAAGAGGTGACGTGAAGGAGAGAAGCTGGGAAAAGATCTCAGATCATCAGACAAAGCCAATGCTATGTGTTGGCCCTAGGACAAAACTGAGACCCAGTCATAAATCATAGGCACAAACTTTTTTGGTGGAGAAGTAGATTGAAATGTATGATATTCAGGAGCAGTGTCCAGAAAGAGAATTCAAGAGAAAGCTAATCCTGGAGTGAATAATACAGGGATGTGAGTATACTTGGGGAAAATAAAAATGACAGATTCTCACCCCATAAAATCATGCAACACAATAAAGAATAAAACCTGACAGAAACTAGGGGGACACCAGTCTGTCTGGACTGAAATACAAAATTCAGCCTGAATTGTCCAGGTTTCCTCTACAGTGCATGTACACCTAGAAAGAGGAATAAGAAGAGGGCCCAAGCAGTTCCAAGATGGGAGCAGAGAAGCAGCTCACAAAGAATGCTAGGGACAGGGGAGCACCTGAAATCCTGTCCAGCCTTTTGCTGTTTAAGCACCTGATGGAAATATATATAGGAAACTGTCTTCAGCTGCATAGGCAATATGGCCTGATACCTCCTTTGGATCATAATGCACAGAGTATGAGGTTACCTCAGGTGAAGAAAATGTTATCATTAGCTGGATAGTAAAAAAAACCAACCAACCAACCAAAAAAACCGAAAAAACCTTAAAAAGCTGGATTACAGTATTTTCTCTGGAAGTAGGAAGGATAGCTTCATTTCCTTAGGACAGCGACTGGTGGCTCAAACCTGCATCAGCCTTATCCATAAAAACACTGACATTCTGTATTCTAGCTATGTGAAGAGTGGAGGTCAACACAGTGAGTAAGCACTGCTCAACCCTCATAAATAGCATCACTTGGAAGGCATGGGAGTTCTGGGGCTCGGAGTCCTTTTCTGAGATATTAAAACCAAAAGCATTAAATTAGGAGTATTAGTAGAACAGGAAGCAGGTACCAGAAGCATAAATGAATGACTGAAAAGAAAGGGTCCAGAACTATACCCCCACTTGCACTGGCAGTGAGCTCACATTAAGAAGGGCAATGGCTTAGATATTCTCATGACAAATGGAAAACATAGATTTCATTTAAAATTTTTCAGCCTCTGAGACTGAGAAGGACATTGAACTCAGGTGTCTCACTTCTGTCACACTGTAATATATGTAATGTGCTCCATCATTCCTGTATTTCAAGCTGGCATCTGGCAATATACTTCATCCAAAGTCAGACCTTCCTGGTGTCTTCTAGATGAGCCTAGATTCCCCCAGTTCACACAAGTCAAATAGAAAAGTGCTGGTTAGAGACAAAAGTGCCAAGAATTTAAATTAATATTTCAGTGTGAAACTGAAGTCTCAGGATTGCTTTCATCAGCCCCTGGGGAGGGAAAGGGGAAAGAGAAAGACTGGGTAGTAACCTTTAGCAAAATTATACAATGGTGCCCTTAAAGATGGCAAGTCCTCCTACACATCCAGTGAAGCCTGGTATTGACCTGGACACTCAGGTTTCTGGATTTTTAACAAACTTGTGTAATAGTCATGGTCTTAGGGTTTAGAGCAAAATGATTTATAGGAGGTATATAAATTTCTAGGGATGTTACACAGCAGCCTAGTTGGAATTTTGTGGGAGCCAGTGGGCATCCAGTTCTTTTTCAGCCCTTTCTAAATACTATTGTATACTACCCCAAGAGATTGCATAAATTGTCCACTGTTGCACAACAGGACAGTGAGGGTAAGACAATTCTAAGCATTAGTTTGTGTTGCTTCTTCTTTCAAAAAGGTGAAGTCTGGGACATAAGAGTTTTGTATGTACTATTTCTGAGCTAGAAAAGCAATCTTTGCTAAACAGTCTCCTTATAAAGACCCAAGATACAATCATCAGGGAATTTAGTTTTTCCTTCCAGCTAAGACAGCAGGATTGAGCCTTAAAGTATCTTTGTTAAACTAGTTAATAGATTATTGTCCAAAATAAACATATTTCAGTAAGTGCAAGACTGTTTTTTCTCCCTCTTTCTGTCTTTTGTTCAACTTCAACTCAGCTATTTATGATTCATTTCATGAGCCACTAGGTTTTCTCTGAAGGCACTAAAAAGGGCCAGAGCTATCAAACAGTTTTAGTGACTAGTGCCAACAAGGAACTGTTTTCCTCCATGCTATAAAACAGGCACTGTCAATAGACTACAACCGGCAATAAACTATTAAAAAAGGAATTTATGATGGCTACTTATTATCCTCCTGAAATAATGTTGTTACAAGGCTGCCCTTTCCAGTCCTCCACACAGATCACATGGCAAGTGCGTAACAAAGGGAAAGGCCCAGATCTGCAGGGACTGTCTGCAAAGAGCCCAGGAATTGCCCCATATTATGTGGGCAAACACACCACACCAGTGTTTCAAAGCAGAAATTGTCCCACACTGGACTTGGGCTTGTTACACACAACCATTTGATTTAAGGTGTGACCTTAATTAACTTATATCTAGAACATGTTGAATTGTTTTAAGAGCTAAATATCAAATTATGAAGGAATGTCTATTATTGTTTAGCGAGGAACTGGTAAACCACAAGGATAAAATAAGAAATGGCAAAACCTCAAATGCAATCAGATCTGCCTCTTATTTCAGATTTCTAAAAACCTCCCAACTCTAGCTCTTTTGCCTTCGTCTCCAACCCTGTAACAGGCTTTCTTCTTTGCTGCTAAGTTGACATTTGACTATGACACTGATCTGTAATTGCTATAAATTGTGGTATACCACTTGCATTCATAGAGATATCCTATCTTACTCCAATTAATGAAATGTTGCCTTCAATAAATATTTTAGAAATAAGGAAATCATACAGTTCAAACTTCAGTATCATTTGCATTGACTCCTCCTGGTCTGGACCTTCATACAGTGTGCCCCTTGAATCCTCAGAGTGTCAGACTGGAGACATACATACTGTGGTCAAGGCTGAAGGCACAGCCCTGGAAGGATGTCTCCTAATAACAAGCAGCTCTCAGGAACAACAGAGAGGGTCCTAAAGGTGTGTACAAAGAAGAAGGGTGTGGTTTGAAGAGTTTAAGAGAAAAGAAACATTTTCGTCTAGAGAAGGGAGGGTTAGGATGGGCTGAGAAATAGAATGAAAACTGAGGTGTGGCGAAATGGGATGGAAGGGCACTGTGTACTGAGATTTGGATTAAAAAACAAAACAAAACAAAACAAAAGAAAGCAAAGCAAGACAAAACAAACAAAAACAAAAACAAAAAAGCCCCAACCAACTACAAGAATACATTTGCAGCATTAAGATTTCTCAATGTCCTGATCACTTGCAGTCGAGTTATTGGCCAGGGGGGTTCCTCCTCTTACCCGTGTCACTGCAAAAGAGTAGTTGCCTTATATTCTGTTACTGTGTAGTGCATCTGGAGGAGAGAAGATGGTATTTAATAGAAGATTTTATTCTGAGAACACAACACTTATTCTTAGCGAGGGACTAATTTTAAATCCAGTTTTGTAAATTTTATGAACTCCAAACAAAGAATGCACACAGCAGAAAATCATAAAATAGCATGTATAGAGACCTCAGATGTAAAACAACCGTTTTATTAAGAGAAATTTTTACAAACAGTATCTGTATGGTAAAAGCACAGGTGAGCAGGAGTTAAGCTGCTGCTGAGACTCTAATGCTTCAATGTTTATTTTTATTATTTCTCATCGAAAGAGACAATCCTGCCTGTGATTGCCTCTCACTGGCTTCTGGACTTCATTCAGTTATAATTGCATCTCTGCAGTGAGAGGAGCAACAATTAAAATACCAAGTCCATGAAAAGCCATAAATCCTGCAAAACCACTGAAGTTGCACACTTCAATCTCCAAATGCCTGTTTACATATAATAGTAATAACGATAATTATTATTATTATTATTGGTAATAANTTCACATTCTATTTCCACAGCAGCTTCTGCCCCTTGCAACACTCCCATGGTCTGCAAGCACCCACCCAGAAAGCCAGGGCTCTCTGTGGAGGGGGAGCCCCTCTCTGTGGAGTGGGAGCACAGCCTGTGACTGGCCACACAGAATATTCTCCCCTTGCCTGTGAACCCCTGCAGTGAAATGTGGTCATTAATCATCATTTGGCTCTTTTTATCAGAATATGAATAGTCTGAAGTGAAACCATCACCTTTCACTTAGCCCTGAGAGGACTGGAGGAAAAAAAACAAGATCTTTAAAATTTATGATAGGGCAGTATTTTTTAAGCCAAGGGCTTTGGAGGCAAGTAAAAAAGAAAAGTGTTTAAGTGTGCACGAACAGAGAGAACCATTTAATTAAAAGCATGAAAGAGGACTACAGACTACATTCATCCCTGCTTTTTGGTAACATATGCCTATCCTATAATTGCCTATAAATAGCCACTGCAAAAGCAACTCAGATTAGTGGGTTTTCTGGATGAGGGATGGAAACTCTGACGAGTTCAGCTGTTGAAATCTTACATGAACTAGTGCTGTATGGGGATGGGAGGAGGGGAGCAGGGCGAAAAGGGGAGCAGTGGATAAGGGAAATTAAAAAAAAAACAACAAACCAAAACCCCTTAAATCTATAGAAATTCCTGCTTGCAGGGATATTTTTCTAATTATCACCTTGGCAAGATACAGTTCTGTACTTCCAAAGCCACATTCTCCCTCACCAGCACGGGTTTTGCACTCTAACAAATGTTCTCCACTTCCGTCCCTTCCTCTCTCTCTCCCTCCCTACTTTCCTCCCTCTCTTCCTTTCTCCCTCTCTTCCTCTCCGACCTTTCCACGGATTTGTACCAATCACCCACAAAGATGCCCCCGGGTGTCGCTTCGCGGTGCTCGGAGCCGGCGGGCGGAG
>VZTZ01026620.1:0-11151 GCA_013400955.1 Drymodes brunneopygia
AATGGTGGGCATTCCAGAGCCAAAGCCAGTGTGTCTACTGAGACTGCCCCTGAGAAGCCTGATGCTCCCACACAGATAGAACTGGTGAGGAAGGTCGTGTAACAGATGGTAGCTTCCAGTGGATGCCCAGACACTTCTCCTGAAGAAAAGGCTGGTAACTCCACAAAGTGTTCACGAGTGGATGACCGGCTGTGGCAGCAGGTGGCTGAATGACAAGAGACAGACAGTTGGCTGTGCAGTATTCAGGGGCTGAAGCAGAGATAGGTAAGTGGGTTCAGAACCACATACCTGCAATGGATACCCCTGAGCCTGAGGTGCCTTGCACCCTGGTGGCCCACAAAAGCATGTCTCCAATTCAATCTCCACCGTTCAACATGCAGACCAACAATGCATATCTGATGCTTTAAAGGCTTTAGGTGTCCATGGGCAAGGCCAACAAAGAGAACTTGACCAGGAGTGCATCGTGATTACTGTAGAAAGAAACATGAAGTGGTTGGAGTGGGCACTGACTGGTTCATCTGCTGGCCTGATAGACAGCCACAGGGGTAGCCTGCCCTCCAGGAGCTGGGATCTGCAGTGTTGCTGAGAGGGTACCCTAACCTGTCATAGACCACTACCCCCATCACTTTTTCATATGGGTACAAATGACACCACAAGCCAAAAAATAGGTGGGATCAAGGAAGACTAAAAAGCCCTGGCGAGGCAGGTGATCCCAAGTCATCTCCTCATCTGTCCTCTCTGTTAGAGAGATCAGAACAGCCAGAGGCAGACATGTTGTGCAGATCAATGTCTGGCTTCATGGCTGGTGCCATCGAGAAGATTTTGGCTTTTGTAACAGTGGGTTGTGTTTTTTTGATAGTAGCCTGTTACGGGGGAATGGGATCCCCCTGGCTAAAATGGGCAAGAGAATCATTGGCAGCAGGCTGGCTAGTTTGGTGAGACAGGCTTTAAACTGAAGGACTCGAGGAGTGGAGTCCAAATGGCAACAATTGTGCTATTGCTTCCTTCTGGGGAGCAGGTCACAGCAACCAGTGCAGAGACAGATGTACCTTAACTGCCCCTGAACCCGAGGATCTAAGCACAAAACACATCGTGGGTGTTTATGGTTACAGTGAATCCTCTCACATCCCTTCTAGGAAACCCCATTCTTTGATTACCCATGAAGTGTCTGTACACAAGCAGATGCAGCATGGGGAATAAACAAGAACTAGAAATATATGTGCATTCTCAGGGCCATGATCTCACTGCAATGCTGAGACATGGCAGGATAGCTCATATGACTGGAATATTGTCATGGATGAGAATGTCCTTTTTAGAAAGGACAGGGAAATGTCAGAGAAGCAAGGTGGTGGAGTTTCTCTTTACGTGAGAGAGGAACTGGAATGTTATCAAGCTCTACCCAGGGACAAATGACCAAGCTGAGTTTATGGGTGAGAATTCTCCAGTGTGCCTTGGCAGCCAGGATAATCAACCCTGTCCTGGGGGCGTGAGACACAGCATCAGCACCTGGGCAGGGGAGGAGATCGTCCCACCCTGCTCTGCCCTGGGGTGACCTCACCTCAAGTCCTGTGTGCAGTTTTGGGTGCCAGAGTGTAAGAAAGACATTAAGCCAATACTGAGTGTCCAAATGAGGGCAATAAAGATGGTGAAGGGCCTTGAGGGGAAGGCGTATGAGGAGTGGCTGAGGTCACCTCAACATGAGGAAGAACTCCTGAGGGTGGCAGAGCACTGTAACTGGACATGGACTCCCTCTCTCTGGAGACATTCAAAAGCCACCTGCTGTAGGTGACCCTGCCTTGGCAGGGGGGTGGATTAGATGATCTCCAACCCTAACGATTCTGTGATAATCAATCCAGGAGGCTCTTGGAGTGCATCAATGAGAAATTCCTGACCCAATTGATGGGGGAATCAACAAGGAGAGGTGCTCTGCCGGACAGAAAGGTGTAGTTTTCCTCTGGTGGTGTAGAAGAGCTTGGACTTCCCCTGGGAATCCAGTGGAAAAAGGCTGCTTGTAGTGTTCCAAATCTCAGATTTTTTCCAGGTGGGATTGCTTGGCTTCACCTCCCCTGGGCAGAACACCTCACAATGGGACGATTTAATTTTATCAGTCAAGAAGGGAGGCTTGATGGACCATTAACAGAAGATATTCCCCTAGTCATGGAAGAGATAAGGAACACTGACCCCCACCTGGTTTTAACAGATGGTGAAAGAATACATGCTTTTGTTTACATCTTACATTGTAACCTAAGACACCCCAATAGGATGCACCCACAAGAGCTGTGGGAGCTGACAGATGTCATTGCAAAGGCCCTCTTGACAATCTTTGATTGATCATGGTGACTGGGAAAAGTGCCCAAAAACTGGTGGAAAAGTAAGTGTCACACCTGTCTTGGAGAAGGGCAAGACAGGAATCCAAAGAACCAGTCAGTCAATCTCAACTCACGCCCTTGGAAGGTAATGGTGCAGCTAAACATGGAAAGCATTTGCAGGCACATCAAGACAAAAAAACCATCGTAAGTTATTAGGAGAGCTTCACCAAAGGGAAGTCATGCTTAACCAAGCCGATAAAATTTTACAATGCAGTGACTCGCCTGGTGCATGACAGGAGAGGAGTGGGTACTGTGTCCCTGGACTTCTGTAGGGCCTGTGGCACTGTCTTCCACAAGATCCATGCAGAGAAGGTGTTGAGGTAGGGGATGGATGAACAGTGAAGTGGATTGAAAACTGGCTGAATGCCAGGCCCAGAGGCTGGTGATTAGCACGACAAAGCCCAGCTGGAGGGCAGTGCCCCAGGGTCAGTACTGCCCCAGGCCTCGGCAAGTTTGCAGATGGCACTGAAGAGGAAGAAGTACCTGATAAAACAGAGGGGTTTGTTGCCATCCAGAGGGACCCAGAGAAGCTGGAGAAATGGGCTGACAGGAACCTCATGAAAATCAAGGGGAAGTGCAGAGTCCTGCACCTGGGGAGGAACAACCCAAGGCAACAGCACATGCTGGGGGCCACCTGGCTGGAAAACAGCCAAGAAGGAACCTGGGGGTCCTAGTGGACCCCAAGCTCAACATGAGCCATCTTTTGGAAAGAAGGCAAATGGAGTCCTGGTTGCCAGCAGGGGAGGGAGGTAATCCATCCCAGTTACCCCATGTGAGTGAGGACACACCTGGAATGCTGTGTCTGGTTTTGGGTTTTCCAATACAAAAGGGACAGAGTTCTACTGGAGAGAGACCAGTAAAGGGTTACAAAGATGCTGAAGGGATGGGAGCACCTCTTCTATAAGCAATGTAGTATGAAAAATATGTTGTCAAGATCTTCCCCCTGCACAGAAATACTAACTGCCCATGAAGCTTGTCAGATGTATCACTGTGAGATATTTCTGTTTTTACAGGGAGGAAAAGGAATCATTTTTACTATGTAAAAATCCCTTCTGTTGTGTATCTAAGGAAGTAAAAAACAACCTGGGAATTCAGACATCATAAACTAAACACTACACTTGTAGCAAAGGTGCTGTATGAGAAATCCAGCTGACCTTTTCTGCTTTTCCCCACACCAGTAAAGACACAGACAAAATATTTAAAGTGGAACTAATTTATTAAGTTGAAGACAAGTTATCACTGTTTGAAAGATTACTTCAGTAGGAAAGCATTCTACAAGAGATGAGGACAGAACACAGTGTAGCAGATTCAAATCCACATGCGATTGATTCATCATTACAATAAAAACCTCATTTTTCTGCATCCTAGAAAAGATGCAGTCCAACTTTAGAACTAGATTCTGGTGTACATTCAGAACAGTGTACATTACTCAGAATCTCTCAACAAAAAATCATGTGCTTCAAACTGAAGAGCCTAAAAGCATTTTTATCATCTTGTGGGACCTAAGTATAACCTTAGCTAGGTCCACAGGTATACGAAATTTAAAAAAAAAAAATCTTAAAAATAATTATTTAAAGCATTATCACAGCACTAGGAACTCAGCCTATGTAAACCAACTTCTGCATGTTTTAAAATATTGATCCCCTGGAGCCTGTTTCAGTTACAGCTGGTCTGAAAACATTTTGCACTTACAGGAAGAGGGCCCCGATAATAACTCCTATTAGTCTGGAAGTGAAGTAAATCAAATGAAAAAAAACGAAAAAAAAAATCCCCAAACAAAATCAACTGTATCTCACTGCCACATTAGGCAGGCTTACAGTCGATAGTAAGAAGTGCTGGCAGATGGGGAAAGATAGTTTCCTTCTGAGGCAGCTGTGACACTACTTTCCAATATAATTGGAAAAATGATAGTGAAAACTGAACACAACAAAATCCAATGGCCTAGAAATGGCCCCATCTTCAAGCTGATGATACTGTATCCTCATCTGCACTCCAGGAAACTATTCCTGTTTCAGCAGTGGGGAAGACAGCGCTCTCATTCCACATTTCATAAAAAAACAAAAAAAAACCAACAACAAAAAAGTATTTTACTGTATTCTAGGAAGTCAGCAACCAATCAAAAATGTGTATAGTTGCTGGCTTGTTGAACTTTTACAAACATCGTAGGAAAAGTACAGACTTCAGGAGGCAGAAAAAGCATTCTCACTGAAGTTGCTACAACTACTCTAGTAAAAATAAAAGTATATGAAATTAACTGATGCTATTATTTAGCATCAATCCACTCCAGGTAGGTAAAAATGTAATTCTCTGGAAACCTGAACTGAAAATTGAGCAAGTAGCACACTCTGCATATTTAGACCTTGTTAAAGCACAAACACTAGTAACCTGCAACTAACAGGCATGCTTCAGAGCTCGCTGTAAGATCAATTATGGCTTCCAGAGCTTGAGGAGGCCATCCTCACTGTAAGTGGCAATCAGGTTCTGGTGGGGGTGATGAGCAATGCCAATGACATCTTTTTCATGGACCTAGAGAGTAAGCAGAAAGATGCATTAAGAGACACTTCCTTTAGCAGATTCAAGACAAATACTCTTTTCAACAACTGGAGAAAAGATGGACTGAGGGTTAAGGTGCTTTGTGCACAGAGCAAAAGCAGGGGCACACACCCTCCAGCATTAAATTCCAGTCACAATTTTTGTGACATGGCAGTTACTTTTTGTTGGGCAAGGGAAGGTTCAGTGAAGATTTACATCCACTGAAATCCACAACATCTAAGTGTTCCCCTTTAAATTTAAACATTCAAGCTGGTATTCCTCTTTAGTTCAATCTAAAGCAAATTTAAATCTGATAGCTTTAAATCTGACAGCTTTTTCAGATTCTCCACCAGCTGGAGACCAGGTCAACACTCATGCTCTCATTCAAGGAAGTCTGAACCAATTCACTGTTTGCTTGCTAGGTAAATACTTCCCTAATTTTTACAATTAAATGGTTCTAAAAAACCCAAACATATTCTATGGCCAAATGTCCTGGAATTCGTTTGTTACCAATCATGTCTGCTAGAGATGAAAGACTCCATGGTCTGAGATTCCTTCTTATGGACTTCATAATGAACATTTACATCATCCCTGTGTTTAAAACTCTGGAAAAGCTCAGACCTACAAACTTACAGTCAGAGTTCTCTCCAGCTTGCCCGTCACTGTGCTGAAGCAATACAGCACAAAATCTTCACCAACACAGTAGATCCATTCACCACGAGGTGAAAGTGCACAGCAGACAAAGTCACCACCTTCTCTCTTACCAGAGCTAAAGCTTCTTACAATCTGTAAAGACATACCCACAAAAACATTTGTCAGGATTAAACAGCAGCACATCAATACCATTTTAGGGCAAAAATATTTAAGAAGTACTAGGTCTGTTTAGAACACAGATCTCTCCATAGCTTCAAGTGCTTTCTGTGTGCTATGAACTTGAGTTCAGAACAGTCTGTCATACATACAGGCAAACCAGAGAAATCAGGTTTAACCCTGCTAGGTTAGGGCTATATTATTAACTAGGTTTTCTGCATTCTTGAAATTACAGAGACCTGAAAGGATACCAGTAAGATCACATACTTGTCCTTGCATATTCATGATGACGACTGTATTTGATCTGTTGCAAACAACGAAATGTTCTGGATTTTTAGGCAGCAGGATGACACTGTTCACAGTAATATCTGTCCCAGCAGTGCTACCAAGAGACTTGAAGGTGTTGGAGCACTCTGTTGTCTTCACATTCCAAACCTAGTGTAAAAAATAAAATAAAACAAAATCAATTAGCTTTAAAAATTAAAGAGCTGATATGCAGCTGTTTCAGATAAGGGCATCCCGACATGGCAGGACAAGAGGTGTCACAGCCAGTTCTATGCTTAGGATAAAGCAGAACAGGCAGTAAGCTCTGCACTTATGTCCCCCTTTCATAAATGCACCAGGAGACAGGCTCTACAAGAGACTGTAAGCAGAACAGGAAATTTCATCACACAAATCTACAGCTAAGTCACAAGCAGACTCATTACCAAGTCTTAATCCAATAACTGCATCAATTGTAACAGAGGAGCCATAAAATAGCAAAAGTGTGAAAGTGTTCTTTACAAAGGGTAAATGCCATCTTACCTTCACTGTGCCATCGGAGGATGCACTGATAATATAGTGGCCATCCTGGGTAAAAGTAGCTTCGTTGACAAAGGAAGAATGACCACGGAATTCCTTCAGCGTTTTCCCGGATTTTAAACCGTGAATCCTGTCAGACAACATAGGTGGAAATGAGTGAGCAAACCCCACTCAGTAACCAAGTAAGTGCAGAATCAAAATTATTGCATTACACAAACAATAATCAACTCTTTCCACATGCTAAAAGCTGCAGGAGAAAGGGTTTGATGAGGACCCTCTTGCCTGTTAAGATTAGAACAGGATTTAAACACTTTTCTGAGTATATTTATCCTTACTTCTAACCTATTCTGCATGGAGGGGGGGGCAAGATTCACAAAATTGTAACTATTTGAGTTAACATCACTACCCAACATGCTTCTACAGAACAAATGGAGTTAGACTCCTCAAAAAGTGTACAGCTGAAGAACAAAAGGCAAAGGATATAAAAAAAAAACCCACCCCCACCAAAGACACCAAAAAACTCAAATCAATCTAAAAACAAACAAACAAAGAAATGCACTATCAAACCAACCCAAAATATCTTTCCCTGTATCTAAACAGGATTTTTCCCCAAGAGAAGCTGCAGGATCTTGAACCCTGAGATTTTGGAAACTCAGCTGGACAAGGCCCTGAACAGGTTGTCCTAACTGAAAGGCTGGCTGTGCTTTGAGAAGCATAGTGGACTAGAGACCTCTACAGGTACATTCTAGACTACACTATTTTATAGTTAAACTGTTTAATGAGAAAAATCTGTTTTTTCTCCCACATTGTAGCTCACACGTTCTCAGTTTATTTACCTGATGGTCTGATCAAAAGAAGCACTAAGAATCTGGCTGCTGTCTTTGGAGAAACTGAGGCAGGTAACACCTTTACTGTGTGCTCGTTCAAATCTTCTCAGACATTGACCGCTCTGGATTTTCCACACCTGGAAAGGAAACAGCAAATAAGTGATTTCTTCGCTATGAGATCACATGAGCTCAAACATCAGAGTCAATGCATAACCATTTCTGAGCCATGTTAAACCTCCTTTGGGTTTATACAGCATGGGAGCATTACTGCTACTGCAAACTAATCTTTTTGGCCACCACCTCTCCCAACATTAACTTACAAAAAGATTTGTACCTTGATCTTTCCATCTTGTGCTCCAGTTGCTAGCATTTCTGTATCTCTGCTGAAGCACATGCACAGCACTGCATCATCCATCATCATGAAGTTATCTTGTGCCTGATACTTCAGATCCTAAACAAAAGCAGAAGATTCATTGGTCAAAGTAGTGAAATCGATGAAATCTATTTTAAGGCAAAGTGCAAAAGTTAACAGTTTTAACTTCTGTTATATTATACAACTTACTGTAAATCAAGACTTCATAGCCTTGTAATACAGAGTACTGCTACTGTCACCATTTTAAAGGGAACAACAACAATGCAGGAAGGTAAAGAAGTTATCACAGAGGGAAATCTGTGACAAACCAAACAACTATACCCACATAAATATTCCAGACTGATATTTGATTCACCTAAGCAGACAACCTTCTCAAGTTCATAGTCCCTGAGAAATTAAAACAAACAATCACAAAGAATAAATCCAGGTGCTGTGGCAAGTCAAAGTGACTCTGTGTGAAATTGGCAGTAACTCACCTTCCTAATCTTTCCAGTAGTGAAGTTCCATACTTCAATGAAGCCATCAACAGAGCCAGTAACCAGATACTGTCCATCTGGAGAAAACCGAGCACACTCTACATGCGACTTCTGCCCAAACTGTTTTAAAGAAGAACATAAGCAAAGCTTAATAAGCAATTTAAAAGACATAACTAATTAAAACAAAACTGGAATGTCATTCAAACACAGTATCTTGTAGAGGTGTGTATTCACAAATTTAATGCTGAGGTACAAAAAAAATCTGCCAATACATACACAGCACCATTTTTTTAAAAAGGTGAAAAAAAAACCCTTCTTTTGGTCTGGTAATGTCCATGAAACTTACAGCAGACACTCCATGGTTTCAGCAGGAGCTGAACTGGTTGTCTTTATATTTTTGTTTTTGCAGTGAATTCTCTGTTAACAAACACCTTTCCAATACCTAAAATATATCACAGGCAGACTTCAGAACTTTATGAATTTCTGAAGTTGCTTCATTTGGAGCGATATTTCTCCAGTGTGATTTTTACACAGAACATTTGGGGTTTTTTTTAATATCCAATTCTTTGATTTCTAAATTTTGAAACACAAGTGGCCATGACAATTAAGTACAGAAAAAAAACTTCACTAGCCCAAACAAAAATACAAGATCAGCAATGATAAACAAAATAAGTTCTAATAAAGCATTTTAGCAAATTGTTACTGAACACCACAAATTGATTTTTTAAGTTGCTCCTCATGACTTCTGAAAAACAGCTTAAGACACAAGTATTTCCTTGCACAAATAAAGAAGGGAACCGTTATCTTAATCACAAATACCATAAGCACCCAATCTTGTTAAAAGACCTCATCTCAGACTCCTAGGAAGAAAAGTCATCTGATAAGATAAAGCACGGAAAAGGGAGGAAAAAACACAGGTGTGGGGGGGGAGGGCGAGCAAGGGAGGAGGGGAATTACAACAACGATGAAAAAAGCATTCAGAAGATTTCCCCTTATCTCCCAACATAAAACACAGGAAGGAACAAGCAGCAGAAACACAAAAAAAGCAAACATTACCTTAATATGCCTGCTCAGCTGCGTGGGGAACTTTTCTTCTTCCACATCTTTCACAGCTGCTTTGCCCCTGAACAAGTCAATGGTCATACCCGGAGGCAGCAGGCCCTGGTGCTGCTGCCATTTCAGTGCCTTTAGAGGAGATGAAAGCCACACCATTAGGGACCAGTTAACACAGATCTAGGACACATGAAACGCTGTATGCAGCGTATATTCAGAGAATCAAAAAGAGCTGAAAACACACCAGAAAACGTGTGTTACAGAACGTTATTCTCAAAGTGCACACTAAGTGCTGTGCATTTATTCTACTGGAAGAAATCTACTGCTGGAGTAATGACTTTTCCTACAACTGCTAAATCCTTGCCACATGGGAAAAATTTCTTTAACTACACCACATTTAAACTCTACTTTTATAGAGTGAGAAACTCACCTACATCATAACTAGTTTCATGCAGCAACAACCTAAAGATACATAGCTACTAAAAAGATTTTTCAAGACTCACCTGCCCCAGCAACGCCATAAGACGAGATGGAGGCACCACACTCACTTCTCCAGCCAAAGCTTGTGCAATAGCAGCTCTCCGTTTCTCTTTGCTACTCCCATCTGGGTATGCCTATAGAAGAGTTGTTTTTATCAGGTTATTGTTCTAAATAATTTTTTTTTCCCAAAAACACCTCTGTTGTTCTGAAATTGAAACCCCTTCCATATCAATTTTCTATCAAGCTCCTAAAAGAGCTCTTCTCTTTAATATCAACCTTAAAAGCAAAGAATCATCAGGGCTGGAAAAGATCTCTAAAATCAATGCCTTAACAAACTTAACCACTAACCCAACGTGCTCCCACAAAAACTGCCAGGCTGATGTAACCAGTCAGAAATAATGCCTTGTTTTTACTGTTATAACACAGCACTATTTCTGTTCATACAACTAGCGTTTTCTTCTGCCACCTACATAACACTGAACAAGCAAGCTGCAGATGCCGTCCCGTGGCAGGACACAGGTCCAAATCCCCAAACTCCCGACTGCAGCTCACTTCAAAACCACTGCTCTGCTGCCTCAAGACAAACTACCGTGCACTACTTCCCAAACACTTCACAGAAAGTGTAAAGTCATCAAATTCTGAAACTGCACATTCCCACTCCCCGAGATAAGGGAAAAAACAATGCCGTGAGCCATCAGGAGCTTGCAATGATGCTGAGGGGGCCATGCAAGAAAAAACTCTAAGGAAAGGCATAACATACCTCACGAGGATCAAAGTAAGACCTGGCCAGAAGATTTTCGAGGTGGATGTAGCGCTCTGGCTGAGTTTGTTTCAGCATGATCATGGGATCGGTTTGTCTCAGCAGAGACCTGGCAGCACCCAGCTCCCGGAGCTCGATCAACTCCAGCACCACCTGCACCCAGAGACAAATGTCTGCATCAACAAAAAAGTGAGTGGAAAACACCAAACAGACGCTTCCACACGAACCAGAACAGTCCGTAGGAACCCCGCGCTCACTCACCTGCTCATAGAGATCAATGAGGGTCTTATCGGGCAGCTTCAGAGACTGTATGGCCTGCAGCACTGTGTCCCAGTGTCCGCTGTTGATGTCTGCCACGAAGCTCTCAATGCTGTCCACGGTGTTGAGAGACACGGTGGTCTCCTCCTGAAGGGTGGCGAGTGCCCGGTGGAGGCTGTTCTCCTTCAGGTACTGCATGATCAGCCGGATCACGCTGCGGGGGAAGCAAGGCGCACGGTCAGCCGGGGCACACGGGGCGCCGTGCGGAGAGCACCGCCCGCAACCCTCGGCCCCCTCAAGGCCCCGGGGCCGCCGAGACCTCTGGCTTTCGCCTCCCTTCCCCTCCGCCGCTGGGGCACGGGTCAGGGCCGGGGCCGCCAAACCGCTCCCTTCCCGCTCCCCCGGGGCCGCC
>VZTZ01026620.1:11251-63491 GCA_013400955.1 Drymodes brunneopygia
TGTGAGGAGTGGCTGAGAGACCTGGGGGTGTTTAGCCAGAGAAAAGGAGGCTTGGAGGTGATTTTATCACCCTCTACAATTCCTTGAGAGGAGGCTGCAGCCAGGTGGGGGTCGGCCTCTTCTCCCAGGCAACTAGTGACAGGACAAGAGGACTTGGCGCCTCAAGCTACATCAGGTAGCTGTCTGTCAAGTCAGACATCAGAAGGAATTTCTTTACAGAAAGGGTGATCAGGCACTGGAATGGGCTGCCCAGGGAGGTGGTGGAGTCGCTGCCCCTGGAGGTGTTTCAGGAAAGACTGGACATGGCTTTTAGTGCTGTGATCTGGCTGACAGGGTGTTCGGTCATAGGTTGGACTCAGTGATCTCAGACGTTTTTTCCAGCTGAATGATTCTGTGATTCTGCCCACTGTCTTTCATTCGTAGGGATCTCAGAAGATTCCCTTCAGTGACACAGGTATGTCGAGCTGCAGGTCAGGCATTCTGTCAGGGACACACACCAGATTCCTGACTACCTGTTTCTTCGCACGTGCAGGTTTGCAGGTGTAAGTCCAGGATGTTACTTGCAGTTTGCAAGCCTTAAAAAGCCACTGTGAGCTCTGCATCACATCAGTGTGGTCATGTACGAAAGAATGTCAGTGCACAAAGCAATATGAGTAGGGAAATTAATAGCATGTTGTGGTTGCTTTGATTACGGACTAAGAATTGGAAAAATGCTCATCTACTGGGCAGCCCTTCAGTGGTGCATGGATGAGTGTGAGAAGACAACTCTACCTTAAACACATTTAAGGTGGCTCTGGCAGTCCATCTGTCCTGCCTGGACTCCGACTGAGGCCAAAAGTCTTGTAGCCCTGGTTAGTGCTACAAGATGAGTAAAACTCACTGTGAGCTGGCTTCCTGGCTGCACATAGGCTTCCTTGTCAGGAAGAGAGGCTTCTTGTTCCCTGGGCAGCACTTCCCACCTGCCTGCAGTGATCCAGTGATACCACCCAGCCTGATACCAGTGCTAGACTGGCAGGACGTGGGGAATGTGGAATCCGCTGTATCGGCCCCTCTTGGATGGACTTTCTCTTGCTGTTTTTTCAGGCATGTGCATTTTGCTAGGTGAGCCATGGAAAATAGAGCCGTGTGTGAGAAACTGCCTCCCTTTGCCCACGAAAGCTGTTCTTTGCTGTCTCTGTCCCCAGAGTACTTAAGAAAGTAATCCAATAGCATGAAGTTGAAAAAACAGTGAGTGAGGTACACGGCTAACATTCTGCATTCTGTTGTTTGCTCTCTGTGACCCCAGCTAATTTTTTAAACTGCTTTTACAGAGGTGCAAGGATTGTTGTTCAGGGAAGAATTGTTTAATTGTTCCAGGCATATTTGTTTTCAATGACAGGTATATTTATGTGGTTTGAAGGTTGCTTTGAAAACAAGTCTGATCCACACTCTTAACAAAGAAAAGCCATAAAATCTAAAGATGGCAGCTATTTTTGTGCTGGCAGCACATAGAAATCTGTCTCAATTCCTCAGTAAATTCGACTGGTGCTCTCTTGCTGTTCTCCCTCCAGTGTTAATGGCGTCTAGCAGGAAAAACCCAACAGGCAGGCTGCCTGGTCCGGAACTGTCCCAGTCCTCAGGATGGCATTTTTCTGAGAGGTGAATTCAGCACAGGAGCCTGCTAACAGACTGGATGCATGCTGGTTTACCTACCCCTTCAGGCCTTCCTTCCCTGACAGATGCAGAGGGAGGTGGACGCTCCAGGTAAACTTTCTTATGCTCTCCATGAACTCCATCTGAGAAAAGGGTCCTAATGCTCCAACTGCTATGCAAGCATACAAGAATCACATTTTGGCTTTGTGGCTAGACACAGCTATGGCAAATCTGATCTACTGCTGGCAGCAGTCCAGTGTCTGGAGGCCTCCAGAGATCCTTCCAGCCAACACTCAAAGGATGCCAGCTCTGGCAGAGCATTATATAAGGGAAGGAGAGGTTTCCATTTTATATTTTGGCTCCATTGGGAAGTGGATGCAAAGGGAAATAAACAGTCTTGATGCAGTTAGGCAGTGCAGTTATCTGTAATACACTAGAGCTGACCCCAGTCCTCATTGGTCCCAGACTCATTCTTTAAATGGAAGCTGAGCAAGCACCTTGGAATCAAAATTTTTAGGGCAAGATATTTACCTTTCTTTCTGGCAGAAAATTTAATAAAATATTTTTTTCATTTCTCTTGATTTAGAAGTAGTCTGTTTCCTGCTTTCCCCTCCTTCATTCATCCTTCTCTCTTGCTTCTCTGGGAGAGCAGCTTGAGCACCCAGCCAGGAATGAGGTGTGCCTTATGCTGACCAGGTCACCAGTGTGCACTGGCTGTGGATCAGGATCTGTGAAGTGGATGGGGTGCAGAATCACAGACCACCCCACATCCATGAGGACATCACATTCCTTGCCAGTCAGACATCTGACTTCATGTGCAACTGTCTGCTGCTTCACAAGCTGCAAGGCTTGTTTTCTATGCTCCACAGCTGTGCTATGGCACCAGGAGCCCACATAAGCTTGTCCTTTGCCTGCTCTCTGAATTACTCTAGTGATCTACAGTGGAGTTTGGCTTTTCTCAGCTTTCAGGCCACAAGGCCAGAAATCAGCCCTTCCATCAAAGTGCATTTACTGTAGTCTCAAAATAAGATGCACTCCTCTGAAGCCAGCCTCTTGAGAGAGGCTGCGCAGGGGAAACAGCCTGTGTGGTTTCTCTATCTCGATCCTTGAGGATAGTTTTTGTGGGTCCCTAAAGAAAAACCCCACCCCAAGACCAGTGTGTCTTGCAGGGAGAGACCTGTGAATCAAGACTGGCATGTTCTTGAGAAAGTTGTTAAACCTGTGTGCAAAACCAAATTTTATTTGTCACTGCTGGTGAGGCAGACCACATGCTGGGCCATGTGAGGAGACATAAATAAAAGGACATTGTTATCCCTTCTTCTGGATATCCATTAGGGAAGGATGTGGAGAAGCTGGAGAGTGACCAGCAAACAGCTGCAAGGCAAGAAAGGGTGTGGAACACATGGTCTGCTGGCAGGAGCTGGGCTTGGCTTGCCTGGATGAGGTGAGGCAGGAGGGAGGTTTAACATCGGCCTGTAAGTGCTGGAAGGGTAATTCCAAATGGCTGAAGGATCTTTGATAGCCTCAGCTGACCAAGGAGGGGCAGCAGCCACTTAACTGCAGGGCTGTTAGTCAGCTGCAGTCATCAGCAGCTCTGGCATAAGCACCGGGGAGGTAGGGATATTAGGGAGGGGTTAGTTGTGGAGACATTCCCTGTCCTGAAGAGGGGATTTTAGTTGTGGCCACAGAATGCCTGGAGGGGGCTGGGAGAGTTTTGTGTCAGTGATGCTTGGACTGAGACATTTCCCCCTCCCCCCAAGAGCTCTGGTGATGCTGGGGCCCTGCAAACTGTGGACCACACTCTGGCTTCATCCAACCCTCAGCAGCACAGCAGGGAAGATCAGTAATTTAGGCCAGTCTCTGAAAGATACCCAATGAAATGTATCTTGGACTAATTAGGCCTTAGGGCTCAGGAATTCAGTTCCAGTTGCCTGGCCTCTGTTTTGACCCCTCTTTCCTTTGAAGTTCATAGAGGAGAGGGGAAAGGAAATGAGAGGAGAGGCCCTGCTTTTCCTGTAAAATGCCTCATTCCTTATAAAATCGTTTGGCAAAAATCTCTTTCAGCTGAACAAGCTGAATACTTTAATACATGCCTGCAGTCATTTTCCACCCCTGTCTCATTCCCCTGGCTGCTCTGTCACTGCTCTGCATCAGTAAAACTCTAGATGCACAGACACAAATACTTCTCAAAGAGGTTGCAGAGAAGATCTGCAAAGGCATGTTAGAGGGCTCCAAGTTGCAGCACTGTGTTATTTCCTGGGCCAGCTGGAAGTGCACAGCACTATGCAGTACAGTGGTGCCTGTTCCAGCTTAGCTCTGGATTTTGAGACCTTTCTTCCAGGCCAGCCTGCTGCGACACACAGCTTCCAGCATTTGCCAGGCTGTGAAGAAACCACAATGAAAATCCTCATCTCCATGTTACCATTGTACCAGGAGAAAAGCAGCCCAGGGATGGTGAGGGAGAGCCACATAGTGTCTCAGATCTGTCCTAGCCACTAGGGATATTTCAGAGCAGGGGGAAGCTCAAAGCTCCAAAGGAAGGCAGCTGTATTCCCTCTAATACCAAATTTCCAAGAGGTCTTGGTAGGAAGACATCTCTGGAGTCTGCAGTTCAATTCCCCAGTCCAAAGCTAGATCAGGTTGGGTTCGGCCATGTTGAATTCTGCATACCTCCAAGGACAGAGACCTGTTCTCCAAGTTGTCCCACCCTCAGTGGAGGAATTTTTTCATGCCCAGTTGGAATGTCCAATCCTGCAGCATATTATCTGTTCCCCCACGTCCTGTCCTTGTCTGCCTCTGGAAGAGTCTGTCTCTGTTTTTTCCGTGACCACCATTCAGGAAGTGGATGACCCCTGTGAGAACTCCCCAGCTGTCTGTTCTCCAGGCTGGAGAAGCTCATTTCCCTCAATGTCTCTTCATACACCCTGTGCTGCAGCCTCATTACCACTCTGGTGATCCCTGCTGGATTCTTTCCAGTTTGTCAGTGTTTTTCTTGTAGGCCCAAACTGCAGGATGCAGTAGTGAGATGAGTCTTCAGCAGCATGAAGTGGTGAGGAAAAATCACCTCTCCTGTGCAGAAATTGACGAGGTTGCTTCTGGCCCAGTCCTTCTACCTGCAGAGATCCCATAAGGTGACAGGCCTTCCTTCTGAAACACAGCAACCAGTTGATATTAGTTATGGGCTTTTTCTTATCTCTCCTTGGGATGGGTTGAAATCCCCTTTCCATCAGATGCCTCTGCAGTGGGTTGGCAAGAGTCCTGAGAACTGCCCAGGGTTTCTGTCTTTGTTGGCCGGGGATCCAGAGAGAGCAGCAGGAACCTACCATTTCCCTGGAAAGTGGCCTTGCTGCAAAAGGTGACTGGTAGAGAGTTGTATTTAGAGCTGGAGTAATTCTTACTTCTCCTTTTGAGAGGTGAAAGGATGGCCCAAGTGTGGTCAGAGATGTCCTACACCTGCATTTAGTGCCCACTTGCAGTCCTTAGGCTGGAAGTTTCATATCCTGTTTCATACCAGGCCTCCCCCACAGCTGCAGGGAAGAGGACTGAATCCGGCTGCAGCAGGGGCTGCGCTCTGTTATGGGTAAACAGCTGGGGATAGGGAGTCTCCAGCCTGCCTCATGCTATTCACATTTGCCTACATGGGGCTCTGCAGCAGCATGAAAAGGGCCCATGCCCAGACTGCCCACTGGCTTCATCTGAGTTCATCTGTCCAGCTGACTCCTGGCTTGGGCATCTTGGAGGCACTGCTGCCTTCCCCAGGCTGCGAGGAGCAGCTAGCTGACCTGAGGCTGGTTAGGCACTGCTTTGTGCACATTGGTTTTCTGCGGCTTGCAGTGGGGGGCATGGGGAGATCCAGCACAGCTTGCAGATGGTAGGCAGTTGCTGGAGTTCCCAGAGAGGACAGCTTCCAGGTAGTGTTTCCACATGCAATTAGCAGAAAATGGCTGCAGAAGCCGTGTATGCAGCTATGCACCAGTGCAGGGGCATCAGATGCATTAAAACAATAGAACCACAGGCACCCCTGCACAGTTTTTCACAGAGGTGGCTGCTATGTTTCTAATATGCTAAACCAGCTTGTGATGCAAGGAGAGACAGGCATTGATTTGAGTGCACAAAGAGCAGAGGAGGCCTCATGAAAGCAAAATGTGACATGGTGTGCTTCGGCTGTATCGTCTTGGAGGGGGAGACCACATTACAGACTGATTTTAGAAGCTGGATTTTCCAACCCATTTGAATGATTTTCCTGTGTGAGTCATGTCAAAACTGCTCCAAGGTTAGAAGTGAAATTAAAAATTAGGCTGAAAAGCTGTTACTCACAGGCAAAAAATGATTCAAGACATTTATCTTTCATTTTGAAGGACTGTAGACAAGGGAGAAGTGTCAGAAGACTAATTTCTGTGTAACTCTAGACTAATCATGAGTAACAACACTCCCTGGTGACGTTTGATAGGATTGAGTATATTTAACTTGCAGGCTGTGTTACACTTCCAAGCTGTAATCTTGGGCAAGGCCCTTTTGGATGCTTTTACAAGTGAGGCAAGAGGCAATAAAATGACCAGCAGACATAAGGAAGGGACAGGAAATGGTAGGCAGCAGCATTTCTTCAGGGTTAGCCCCAGTCCCAGTCCTTGCCTTGAGTCATCAGCACCAGCAAGACACTCAGTCTGCTCTCCAGGAGCAATGGTCTCACTCCTCTGTCACCAGTGTGAAATGCTTTTGCCTGTGATGGGACTTGGCTTTGGAGAACACCAAACTGTCTGACAGCATGGTGAGGCCAAATCTGCACCCAGTTTGCAGACTTGGAGGGCTAGGGTTTGATAGCACATGCTGGCCACCATGCTGCCCTGTGCACCATGGCAAGAATGCATCCAGGTAGCTGGAATTTCTTCTTCTTGTAAGAGCTCTCCCTTCAGGCCGTTCCTCCCTGGTACTCCAAACAAAAGCACTCTCCATGCCTCAAAATGTCCAAGCAGCTTGCCCTTCATTTGGCCATGTCTCCACCTCTGGGTGTTTCTTGCAGGGTTCAGCGCAGGAGACCAGCTGCTGTCCCTTAGGATGGGCAGTGTCCAGCTGGAGAAGGATGCTTTCTCCCAGATAAAGGGAGTCCACAACAGCCACAGCTCCTCTCACCCATTTGTGTAGAAGCCTGGTCGGGGGTGGGAAACGCACCAGGCATTTTTTTCCTGATGGCAAGAGAGGGATGGGCTGACAGGAGGGACTGGCACCAGGATAGGGACGTTCCAGCAGCCTGTACTGCTGCTTGGCTGTGGAGGCAGCATGGGAGCTGGTGTCCTTCTGCTGCTTTGTGTGTAGCCTGGCCATAACAAACTGTAGACAAGGCACAATTGGCTAACTAGCATAACCCTTCAACTGCAAGTGATTTGTTTGGTTTTTAATCAATACCTGTAATATCATCCTGCAGCAAGGTGGTTGGGTGAGATTCCCTGAATATTCTGTCCCTGTGTGTCTGGGAAGCACATACACACACAGCCTCACAAGGGGCTGAACTCAAAGTTTGAGAGTCTTGGAAATATCTGCTGGCACCCTCCTCTTACTGTTTTCATCGTCAGAACCCCAAGCCGAGTGGTGGAAGGCCAGCTCCTCTTGGAAAAGGGAGGAAAGCTAGCTATTTTACTTCAGAAAAAACAAAACAGTTGCCTGCAGAATCCCTTCTAAACCAAGGTGGGAACACACAGCTGCCAGCATGGGTCAGTTTGCATTCATCTCAGAACACAGACAAACTTTGCAGGCATTTGCACCTAGGTAGGTTTTTCTTTTATCTGTGCAATGTGAGGAGCTGTAGGCAATACCTAGTGATTTAATCTCAATTGTGTACCACAGACCATGTTTTATGCTTCACTGAGTAACTTCCTAGGGCACCTTCACAACTGCTTTTAAGACCAATTTGTCTCACCTGACTGGTTTCAGACCCCCAGCAGTGGTCGTGGTGGTGGAGCCTCTGGGGGTCTCCAGTTCCCACCCCTCCATTCAAACCAGGGATGAGTAATCTGAAGCAGCTCAGCTCAGAGGTGACAGGGGCTGGAAATGTCCCTAGGGTAGTGGAGGTGAACACCCGGGGCAGCCCCCGGTGCAACTCTGTGTCCGCACAACTCCTCCTGCCTTCACCTCCCCAGAATGGCCGGGGCTGCACCTGAGCCCAGGGTGACATGTAAGGTCGCATGAGACCCAGCAGCACAAAAACCAGCAGGCCCTTCTGAAGGTCTCCTGTCCTGGCATACGGCAGGTCTCTCCCCAGAACGAGGTCAGGACAGCCGTGGCTTTGTGCAGTCGGGTCCAGGAGCCACTCCCAGGGGTGGAGACCTTCTCCCTTTCTGGTGCACTGTACCTTTGCCTATCCAAATTGTGGCAGCTTTGGAGGTGGATTCCTCTGCTTGCAACAATGGCAATAAGCACACCCACAATACCTGCCTTCTGAGGGTATCTGAGGAGGCACACCATGTCTGCACACATGAGTGCTGGCTGTGAGTCTGATGTTTGCACTACAAGGAAAGAAGACCTACTGGAGACCTTTGAGACTTCCCAGCTTGGCTGTGCAAGCCCCTTGAAGTTGTCCTTGCTGTGAGCAGGGCTTTGGAGCTGGGCACCTCCAGAGGTTCCCTTCCAACATAAATTTTCACAGGATTCTGCTGTAATGGCAGGTGTACTTAGGTTTTATTTATTTTCCTCTAAACAAGAACTTACTGAGAACAAATTTGCCATAGCTGACTACTGTTGGGGTGGGAAGGTTGTACAGAGCCTTTTTCTTTAATTGCCACCCCAGAAGAGCTTTACCAAAAGGGCAGGTTGCCACCCACTCTCAGTCTTTTGATCACCTGCACTCCAACACACAGAGGCCATGGAGTTGGCAGAGGATCCAATAAAGGTTCCAGATGGTTACTGGCATCTACAGGTATGAACCTCACGAAAACTTTGGCTCCCGTTTTGTACTCATTTTGTTCGTTAAGTATTTTTATATTTATTGCTTTTAGTGGAGGTATTTCTTTGCCAGGGAACATAAAAAAAAGAAATTGAACAGCACATGTCTGCTGAAAACAGAAATGTTGTACGTCTCTCTCTCACCACACATACATATATATGCAGATATATACTTACATGTTCTTTGTCTGTTTTTTTACAGTGCTGGAAATAATCATTATGAGGGAAAGGCTGACATGGTGAAAGGCAGAGCCTCAGTCCAGAGAGATGTCTGTAAATGGGAGCACTGGACCACCAGGACTTTTGCAAAGTTCAGCAAGCAGAAGTGTCAGCAGCATCTGGTACATAGGGGTGAGGGAGGAATAACCCTGGGCATTGGTTCAGACTGAGAAGTGACTGGTGGATAGGACTTGGAGGTAACTGTGAAAAGAGCTTGAACATGAGCCAAAAGTAATTCTCATTGTGTATAATGCAAAATGCTTACTAAGCTGTACAAGGAAGACCACAGCCAGCCCAGTGGAGGGGTGTTGGAGACTCTTGTGTAGCTGCGACTCCAAAAAGCTTTTCAAGATGATGTATTACAGTGAGGAGAAATGGACTGTGATGCTGGCCAAGTTCAAGAAAGATTCTTTCACAGCCCTCTGCAAAACTGCTGAGGTTACAGGTAGTCAGACTGGTAGAAACCCAAGTGTTTAAGCAGAGAGACTGAGGTGTGCAGGCATGATAGCAGAAAACAGCGGGCAAGATGCCTTGCTGTACATTAGAAACTGAAATGAACAATACAGAGCCTGCTGGCATGGCCTAAATAACTCATTACCTGGATGGGGCAGCCATGAGAGCTGTGCCAGGGTGCAGGGTACCAGCAGCACCGTCCTTTTTGCTTCCTCCCAGGGCCGTCACTTCCAGTATGCCAGTGACATAAAGGTTAGGGTGAGTCTTGCAACACAGCCTGTTCTTTTCTCAGTCAAAATGGCAGTTTTTTGGCACTGTCTGCTGTCCCTCAGCTTGTTCTTCTGTTTTGCTGCTGAAGGCCTGGGGTCCTTGGCCACAACATGTTTCCAGTGTTGCTCTTTCCAATACCACTGTGGCTCCTGCTGGGTGGGTTTCTTACTATCGTACCATCTCATGTTGCATGAAGCAGGGTTTGCTGGAACAGTCTCTGCCCTAAGCTGTTAGTGCAGCAGCAGCCACGGCATTAAACACTACCAGAAGTTGCTTATTTCCCCCAAAGGGGGATCTTTATAGCTCTGCCCTTATTTTCTGTTGTAGTCCCAGAAATACTGTTACTCTGATGGCAGGGGTTAGAAATTTGATTTGTTAAGACATTGCAATGGCATTATGTCTTGAGTTTTTTCAGAGTTTCCTGGATGTTACTGAAACAGGATAATCACTTACTCATGTGCAACCAACGACCACATGGAAACTGTTCACAAAAGAAGCAGCAGTTTCTTTGCTAACAAAGGAACTCCTTACTGCTTTATTTTTCCAACAAAAATTTCCCAAACATAGTAATTAAATTTATCCCTTTGTCCCGGTTTTTGTGTTTATTCTCACTTACAAGCAAGCCCAGTGAGGGGATGGAAGATAGGGTTCTTCGGTATTGTAATAAGAGCCTTGGTCTGAAGTTTTTTCTGTGGGTAAATATTCTTAGCCCAAAAATGCCAGAATGGTGAAGATTTTTCTTCTTTGGACTCTTTTGTCTAGTGTGTTCACATTACCATAGATGGAATACTTTGGAGAAGCTATAAGATTTCAGTTTAATCAGGTCCAGGCACAAATTTTGGACCAACAGCTAATACAGCAGAGCATCAGCAACATCTGCCTTCTCTCTGCACACAGATACAAGAAGACTTAAGAGCTAACAAGGCATTTTATGACAGAAGGATTTGCTTATAGAAGAACCATCTCCCCTGTTCTCCTCTTCAGTCTTCCTCTTGTTCTCCCATATGCAAATCAGTAACTTTTATTAACACCAGGTCTGAAAAACATTTCTGTGTTTAAATGTGAAGACAGATGGGTGTTTGGTTTGCAGGATATTAGTCAACCAGGAATGCATAATCAGCATGACTAATTAATTACACTCAACACATCCAACGGCTTGGGCATCCTTGGGTCAGGATTCCTAGGACTGAGAGACCTAGGAAGGAGTGGACTGGGGAGGAGTCAGCTTCCCGAGGGGAATGAAGCTCTGGTGAGCTGGGATTTGGCCAGGAGTATGGCTGGAACTGAGGAGATGTAGCAAGAGGAAATGCTGGTGCAGAGAGACTGTACCTGGTAGCTGAGCAGGCCTGGAGGATGGATGGAGGGGCTGGGTTGGGTCTCTGTCCCTACGTGGGTCTGATGCATGAGCTGGACCTGTGGTGGGGAGCAGGGGTGGAGAGTGCTTCCCGGGGATGGCTCAGCTTGGGCCACACCCCAAAGTGAAGGGCCCGACCCTGCTGGAGCCAGCCAGATCGTTCTCCTCCTACCGTCATTCTGGAAACAGAGCAGAAAAACGCGTGTGGGGCTTCATCCAGAGTCGCCTGTGTCCATCTCCTGTGTTTTCAGGCAGGACGCAGCACCTCCAGAACCCAACGGGAAGCGCTCAGAGTGAGGGCGGGGACGGGATGCGTTCAGTCTTCCCTAAAGGTTGCACCTGACGTTAATTGTATTTGGGCAGTGCCCGAGTTACTTTTTCAGAGCCTCAACACCTGGCATGATGTTTATGTGGCCTTTTGTCTCTCCCTGCACCCTCACATTTGCAGATGATTCACGGGCCCCTTGCCAGAGGCAGCCAAGACTAAATGGATCTGGTGTTAATGATCCACTTGCAGGCTGGACTTTTGCAGCCGCTGTGAACTAATACTCTTTCTTGGTCACAGCCGCAAACATTGAAACATTATGTCAGCTGACATCAGCTGTTGTCCCTCGCGTTGTCTCTCTGGGAAGGCTAAATCATGAGACCCTCTCTCCTGGTGGGTTTGCTGTGGCTGGTACCTTCAGCAGCAACCAGAGAATAGTCACTCTGTAGGGCTGTTAGCCCTGCATCTTTGCAGTGTTAAAGTAGCATGAACGATTTATGCTGGGACATCACAGAATGGTTTGGGTTGGAAGCAAACTGAAAGATCAGTCCTGTCGCCCCTCCCCCCAGGGCAGGAACATCTTCCCGTGGTTGCTCAGCGCTCCATCCAGTCTAACACTGAACACTTCCAAGGCTGGAGCATCCACAACCTCTCTGGGAAACCAGTTCCAATGTCTCATCACCCTCACAATAAATAAATTCTTAATATCTAACCTGAACCTGCCCTCTTTCAGTTTAAAGCCACTTCCCCTTGTCCTATCACTGTGTGCTCTGTAAAAAGTCCCTCCCCAGCTCTAATGTAGGCCCTTTGTTGGAAAATATACCAGTTTAAAATTATTTTTATNCTGCTACAAGGTCACCTCAAAGCCTTCTCTTCAGGCAGAGCACCCCAACTCACTCCCTCTGTCTTCACAACAGACATATTCCATCCCTCTGATTATCTTTGTGGCCTCCTCTGGACTCACTCCAGCAGTTCCATGTCCTTCCTGTGCTGGGACCCCAGAGCTGGATGCAGGGTTCCAGGTGGGGTCTCACCAGAGCAGAGCAGAGGGGCAGAATCCCCTCCCTCCCCTGCTGCCCACGCTGCTTTGGATGCAGCCCAGGACACGTTTGGCTTTCTGGGCTGGGAGTGCCCATGGCTGGGTCATGTCCAGCCTCTCACCCAGCAGCACCCCCAAGTCTTTCTCCTTGGCTTCAGTCATGGCAGTGGGAGGGAGGGTGCTGGGTCTTGTGCAAGTTACAGCCCTGAATTTAGGGAATGGGGATCTTCCACGGAACATGTTCTCCAGAAACTTAGACAACCAGCCAGCTCATACTAGCAGGCAGTCAGAAGAACAAACCAGAAGGGAGGTCTGAAGTGCTCTTAACACATCCCCTGCTCAAAGCAGGCGAACTCCAGTGTCAGGGCCAGTTGTTCTTAGCCTTATCAATTTGCGTTTTTGGTATGTCCAAGACTCTACCAGCCCTCTGGTACTTGTCTGCATCCCTTCTGCAGGCAAGCAGCTTTCTCTTGCATCCAAACAGCAGTTTCTTTGTGCCAAGTCTTTGCCCAAATGATGCAAAAGTAAACACATGCATGCACCTTTCCCACATGCATCCTCCTCCTTGGGCTCCCAGGGACAGCACTGAGGCCACAAAGCACTGCGTGCCCATTGGGAAGGAGTTTTGGGGCAGGAAGGCATCTGAGACTCAGACTGCATGGGGATGTAGCAAGGAAACCCAGTGCTGGAGTCTGTAGTGGCACTGGAGCTGAAACAGAAAAAGCATTTCCTCAAGTTGAGACCAGCCTCCTTCGCCCTCCTGCTGTGCCTGCCCACTGAAGGCAGGTAGAGAGATGGTGGCAAGGACAGGGCTTTCTCACGGTCTCCCACAGGCAGCAGTGTCATGGTGAGTCTCTGCAGTTTCAGCTGCTGCCAGTGGGTTGGAGCTGTGCCTTCCAGGCAGGGGTTTGGCCCACAGCTGATTTTCACCCTGGGTTTTAAGGGGTTGATTTGCAGAAGGGAGTATGATGGCATTTCAGGCGTGATGACTGTGGTTTCCATAGCAGCCTGAAGGCCTGAGTCAGCATCTCCCTGCTGCCGTGGCTGGGAGATTTGTTCCAGGCGTGGCACACGAAAACACAACACTGGGGCAGGGAAGGGTAGTGTGTACAAGGTCTGAACTACCCTGAGGGCAGGAAATATATCAAAGAGAGGATCAAATCAGTTTTTCTCACAGCTCAGTGTGGGGATCTCTTTTGAAGAATGGGGCTTGCCTGTGCCCACCTGAAGGATGAGTGCTCTCCTTAACATGAAGCTCCTTTCAGCTTCTTCCAACCACATCTGCTTGTGCTCTTGCCACGTGTTCTAGCTGGGGCTGTGCAACTATGCAAAGTGCTGTGTCCGGATATGCACTGGCTCAAACTTCTTGGATGGCAGGAGAGCTGAAGCATGGTTTTCCCTTAGGCACAGAGAACTGTGTTTATCTTTGTAGCTGCAATTTGAGAGCAGGAGTCACCAGAGTGAAGGACTAGCAAGAACCACTCTGGGCTCTTTGTGTTCCACTGCAACTGAGGCCATGCACTGAGCAGGGATCTTCAAATTATCTTTAGCAGCAGCAGTGCAAACTCTGCCTTCTGCATCCGTGGGAGTTAGAGGGCATAAAATTCTCAGGCAGTTCACCACAAGCCCTGGCTTCTGATTGTCTGCTTTCAATGAGAAGGATCAGGAGAAATTCTGTCTGGAAAGGCAAGACTTTATCCATCATGCACCCATCCATGTTGGGCCCCTGGCCAGGGTATGCACCCAGTGAGTGTCCTCAGTACTCACTGGGCAGAGTTTGGGTGTAAGAAGAGATTCAGTGTCTCTGCTCAGGATGGCCAAAAGCAAGTCAATTAGAAATGGAGAGAAAATTCCCCCTCCCTGGACTGGGAAAAGACATATAACTAGTCATTTGAGCACTATCAACCTTTCTGGCTTTCAAGATAAGGTCCAATCTCACATGTGCAGCAAAATATATTTTCTTCTGATGGGGCATTCTTCTGATGAATGTGTGAACAGATTCAAATTACCCGCTCACTGTGTCCCCTGTACAATACAACCAGTGACAAATGGCACTGTGAGGATGTGGGAAAACCCCCCAGTGTTTCTTTAAGTGCCCTATTTTGAGATCAGTAAGCGCTGTGTAAATACTGCTGTGCTGGGAGCAAGCTGTGCTTGAAACATGAAACTCCTCTGAGAAAGGTCATTTGCTTCCTCTGGGTGCATCACAGGATTGCTAGCAGGAACCAGCTCAAACTAAGCACCATGTGGAAAAACCTGTCCCATGTCTATCCCTCAGGGCTCGTGTCCATCCCCAACCCCCTGCCGCCCTTGGCTGTTTTCCCTGTCCCTCCCCATTGTGAAGAGGTTGGCACCTCCTTCTAATGGACCCTTGACTGGTTTCACACCTCCTCGTGTTCAAAGGTGTGTCCAGACTGCTTTGAACTCCTGTAACCTGCGAGCAGCCTCCTTGCCCCATCTGCCACCGAGAATGTCTGTCCGAAGCAGTAACAGAACCTGCCCTTGGGTCCAGAACAGCCCAAGCTCCTCTCCCCAGTACAGCCACAGCTCCCAGCACTCAACAGCTTTCTCACAATGTGTTTGTAAATCTCTGTGTGTGCAGTGAAGTGAATTAGCATTAGTGAAGCTAATTTATTTCTTAGAGGTTGCCAAAAACAATGCTGCAATTCAGGCTCTCTCTGCCATAGGATTTTGGTGTGCAGGATTGTGTTGGTTCTCTTCTATGCATTGACTCACAGGATGGACACTCCTGTAATAGGCTTTTGAACTCCAAAACTACCCAGATTTGCCTGGAGCTGTGGCACCTCTGCAGCCCAGTAGCCTTATTCTTTGTCCTGTGTTCCAGTGCAAGGAACAGAAGTCTCTGCTGCCTTTTTGTATACAAGGACCTTAGCAGAACCACGTGTATGAACAGAGACATACACGATCCTCAGGATGATGTTTTGCCAGGTGCAGTAGGCCCGAGGTAAGATACACAGAGATGTTGTTCCGTACGCAGTGTGGACCCACAGCACAATGCAGTGTTTGGGCAGGTGAGAGAGTGTGCATGGCCAAAGGTTTTCAGCCTCTGATCCAACTCCATGCTACCTGACTTTTTGGGTGTTCTTCAGGCTGTTTCCCATCTCTTTTTGCTCACTCATTTGGGTCAGTCTGCAGTTCAAAGGACTTGCTCTCTTACTTTGTGAAGTGAAGTGCCTCTTTCTGGCTGAAGCTGAAGTCCACAGACTGGTGGAAGCAGTACAGCTTTGCAGGAAGCAGATTTTGGGGGTCCCAACAGCAGTGCCCCCAGGCAGTCTAGCCTGTAGACATCTGCACGGTCTTTGCTGGCATGAGGTGTGCACTCATTGCATGTGCATAGTGACAGACCTGGGTGTCCCTCCTTCAGTCTGTCCAGGGTCTCACTGGTGGGGATGAGTTCTCTGTGTGCTGCAGCATGGCACTGTCCTGTGTCTTCTGCTGCCCAGAAACAGGTCAGCCAAGGCCCTGATCTGCTTTCTAGTCATGCCAGCTATTGCCGACATCAGGCTAAGGTTAAATGCACATCTGCTCAGTTCAGTGCCAACTACCCTTTTCCCTGCTGAGTTCTCTTTGGGTCAGGATGTTCCCAGTGTGCTTGGTTTGCAACTGTCTTTTGAGGGGACCAGGACACCAAACAGCTGTCCAGGGCTGAAAAGCATACAACTGTGCCACAGCCCTTTTCCTTCCCTTGATTTTTGACTTCCCAGAATGCAGTTTTCAGCCCAAAGACTCCTCTTCCTGCCAGCATACTCAAACATAGGTCAGGAGCCCCTCCTCATCACTGGCTGTTCTCTGAAACACCCATGCTCACAGACTCACCTGTGATTGCATGTCTCCTCTCAACCAGTAGCGATACAAATATTTTAGTGGGCAAAACATGAAATACCATATGGTGGCCACCAGAGAGAGCAAAACATGCCAAAGGGCTTGGCAGCACTACTGACAGATCCCTTCTGAGCCGCAGTCTTTTGGCCATAGGAGGTAGCTTCTCCTTTGGTTTGCACAGTCCGGAAGCCAAGACAGAGGTGGGGAGTTGGAGAAGCAGGGTTGGAAGGAGTGAGCTGCTTTGCTGTGCCACCACTGCTGTGCAGCAAGGTGCTGAATCACAGAGGGGCTGTAAGTGATGGGACAACAAAAACAAAAACTACACCCTCTGCCAGACTGGGGCATTGCTTCCCCCAGGCACCCCCATGGGTCCACATGGGCAGAGCAGCGTGTCACACAGATCCAGGGAAAGTGCAACTTCTAGACCAGACTGCTCCTGCATCCTCAAAGATTTCCAATCTGAAACTGTTGGGGAGAGGAATTTCCAAAACAAGTATTGCTATTCAAGGAATGCAGCAGGGGGAGGAAAAAAATCACAACAGAGATAAGGAGAAGTTGGTTGACTTGACAACTGTTCAAGTTCCTTTGTATCCCGGTTTGTTTAGGATGAAACTTCAGCCCACCTCCCTCTGCCCCAGGTGACACAGTGCTGCCTTTACATCAGCTCTGCCGGTGGGGCTGGGGAGGCAGCTCTCAGGCAGCTGCAAGGGAACAGCTAGAGGGGTCAGGGTGGTAGAGGGGCATCTGTTTCCACTCCCCTCTGCAAATGAGCCAACCAAGCTCCTCTCCTTTGCAGCCATCCACTGGGCTTCCTCTGGCTTTTTGGTCACAAGGCTATTTCACTAAGAGCATGTGCAGCTTTCAGGCGTTTCTGTGGAAAGCCAAGTAGCTGTACTGCACTGTTGCAGGGATTTTGGGGGCTTATCTGCTTTTCTCCCTGTCCTGAGCTGTGTTGCTCTCAGCTGCCAAGACTCCCTGTCCCACCACCAATCCCCTCAGGGACCAGCTCTGTTTAATATCTATCTGGCCATGTGGCACTTCTCTGGCAGACTGCTGAAGGCTTTGTGTAAGTGTTCTGCTGGAAAACATCTGGGGTCCAGGGTCTTGTCCCCTCCTCCCAGGGACAAGGAAAAGCTGCATTGCTCTTGGCTTGGAGTTCAGGAAGAATTTGTTTGCTAAAACCAGATGTTTGCATCCACTTCTGCTGACCCCACACTGGGGCTTTTGCACCTGACACTTGCAGAGGGGTTGTTCTCTCACTGACAGGCAGCAAGAGATTTGTCAGAACCAAGGTCAATATCCCAGGACTGTGCACATCTGCAGCTTGGAAAATAAGTAATATGAAAAAATAGGCTCACTGGCTGGACAGCCTGCAGAGGGAAAGATGGACAGAGTGATTGGGCAGGTGGATGCAAGGCATTCACCTGGCTGTCCCCAACACACTCAAGTGATGGGGCTCATACTGTGCACAGAGAAACTAAGGAAATGTCCTGAGTATTAAGACAACACTAGGAATTAATAATTTCAGCCCTTTAAGGTGAAATTATGCACCCAAAGGAATGGCTTCAGATCTGCAGTTCCATCTCGGCTCATAGGTATGCTCAGCTTTGCTTGTCCACCCTGTGCCATTCGAGCATACTGCTCACACTGGTCATTTTAACTCACTGCTTTTCCAAACTTGCTCAGCACTTTCATCTCCGACAAAACACTTGTGAGGATCTAAAATATAAAATATAAAATGCAGTTGGCATGGGGTCGTTCTTTGTGACTCCTGCCAGTGTCCAGCTCTGCAGCCTGAGCCCTGGTTTATAGTCGTGTTGCAACACAAATACACAGAAATTTCCTGCAGGGCTGTGAATGCCTCCTCCCCAGAGATACGCAGTGTGAGGGAGGAGCACAGCAGACTTTATTGACCTAAGGCTAGAGGGGAATATTACAGTCTTCTCCCTTTAGTTGTGCTGTACCTCTGAACCAGGGCTCAGAGACGCTCTTCCTCTCTTGGATGTGCAGCACAAGGTTAATTTTTGTACTGCTCCTTGCTCATTTCTGCAGTTCTCTGAATATGTATGTGTCCTTGTTCCTCTGGAAATACAGACAGGAACCAAGTGCTTTTCCTACTGGAACTGTGCACAGAAGCAAAAGCTGTCTGTTTCTAATGCTGCTACCCACTTTCTTACAGCTGGGGGTTGCATTATCCTTAACTGCAGCACAAAGAACTCGTGGTGTTACCCACAGATACACTTCAATCTCTCTGCAACACTGCTTTCCAAGGCAGATCTCACATCTGACATTATTTGCTTCCAATTACATTACTGTGATTTATTAAAGTTTATTTTACCAAACTGTAATGATTCAGTTAGATTCAGAGCCTCCTGGAACAGAGAGACATTGTTTGCCATGCCACCATGTTTCTGCCATCTGCAAACTTCCTAAATGTTTTGTAACAGCTACTTTTTGAAAGGTCACCAGACCATTTTTAAACTCTTGTTTCATTTGTATAAGGCATGGGTCTTACCGAAGCATCATGTGATATTATGTGAAAAAATGCTTTGAGGAAATCCGATTATATAACAGAAACACCATTCCTCTTATTGGATTGAAGCAGTAATCCTGTACTGCTTGCTTTTTATTCTTTTGTGTTGATTTTTTGTTTTGGTTTGGGTTTTTGTTGTTGCTGTTTGTTTGTTTTAAGGAAGAAAAATAGAAGAAAACAAGTTTATTTGACAGTACTGTGCCTCATGGGTAACTGTGGTAGCCAATCTTCAGCCTCTTTACTGATCCTGAGTGCCAAACCAACATTTATGTAAGGTGCCAACTGTTCCCTTACCCTTACTTCTTTTATCTTCATGGAAATCCTGTGCTGGTTTTCTTTATTCTGCAAGGAAAACATCGACCAGTGCGGAGGGAGAGTATGTGGGTGCAGGAGCATCTGCAGGAACAAGTGGCAGGAGTGCTCACGGGGTGGGCAGTCATGGGTGGCATCTGCATTAGCTGACTACAGATTCCAGCTGCTTTCCAGACCACTCCAAACCCTGGGATGGTCTCAAATATGTGACAGCCTAAAGCAGGATATACTGAAGCCATTAAAAATAGTATTTGGAAGACGAGACATAAAGCATCCTGATAAGGAGACAAAGAGCAGTGAGTATTTCTTAATAGTTCCCAGAAGAAGAGCAGAGATGAAGAAAATTGAGAGACAAGAGACCACAATCACCATCAGCTCCTGACAGGTACCAAAAGTCAAGGCTCAAAAGAACACACGTTTCCTGAGGCAACAACACAGGAGCCATCATAAGACCTCAGTAGTGAGCGTCCCTTTAACTCTGCATCAGCATTCAGTGTCCTTGGACAGGCTCCTTGCATTTTGGTGCTTTCATCCTGGACAGACCAGTCAGATGCTCTCAGCTTGAATATCCTTGTGAGTAAGAGGCAACTGCCTGAGTTTCAAGATAAGTACTCCCTCTTCCCATAGGGTCCCACAGTGAGCTTTGCTGTATTGTTGCAAGATGAGCTTTTGCTCCGAGAGTTCTTATTTGCTTTTTTTTGCCATCTGCTGCTGTCACCTGGGGCTCCACAAGGAAGGACATTGCTGGTCCTGGTAACAGTCCCAGCCTTTACTCTAAAATAGTGGATGCTCAGCATACCAACACCCTGTTGTGGCCTGTTACACATGTTGCCAGTTCCTCATGAGTGCCTGGTGTGCGAACTGGCCTGTGGTGCCAGGTGTCTCTTGTTATTAATGTGTGATGTGAGCACGATAGCAGCAGGGGCCTTGAGAGTTTTGGAACAGGCCAGAAGCAGAGGCTCCAGGACTATAAATAACTCACTGGCGGTGGGTTAGGTGTGCAGCTTCAAAAGCTGGGCAGCGCCTGTGTTAAGTGTTCCAAAGAAAAGCAGCGGCAGCAGCTGAGCAATGAGAAACACATCTGAGCAACAGGGTCAGGCACCTGCTGTGGTGTGGGAAAGCAACACCTGCCAGTGCTGTGCAGGAAAGGGGGTGGAGGACAAGGGCAAAGAGCTGTCTAGAAACTCAGACAGCTTGAAGAAATGCCAGGATGCTGAATGTAGTGTGATTCTGGGGTTCTGTGCCACAGCTGTGGGGCTGTGGGCACCTTTGCTCCACACAGCTCTGCTCTCCTGGGGACCACATGCAGCTGAGGTTGGAAAGGAACTTGGAGATCATCTGGTCCAAGCCCCCTGCTCACGCAAGGCCACACAGAGCCAGTTACCCAGGACATGTCCAGATGGCATTTGAGTATCTCTAAGGACAGATATTCTCATAATCTGCCTGGTTGCAAAACCCTTTTGAGCTGGCAATAGCTGGTGCATGGTGCCATGAGTGTGTCTGAGCGTAGCTTTTTGTGCCCATCTAATGCTCCAGTTCTCTAAGGGTTTAATATTTATGTGTCAATGTGTCTAACCATGATTTTGGGCAGTATTATAATTAGCATGTGGGACAGAGCACTCCCTAGCAAAGTGCTTCAAAAGTTGGCCAGCGGCAGTGGTTTAGACATGCTGATTTTCAAAGCAGCTGATTTTGCAGAGAGTGGACTGTCAGGCAGAGAGCCACATCAGCCAGTCACAGCCTTGCTGCTTGCAGTGGCCAGCACTGACTCTGATACTCAGCAGCCGTTTACATGTTAAAGGCCCTCACCTCCTCTGCAATCAGACAGCTTCTTGTTCACCAGAAATTGCAGTGAGATCACAACTTTGAGAGCTGCTAAGCAGATCTCTGCGAGAAATCCCAGTTTCCATTCCTGTTCTCTATGTTGTCTGGGCAATCCTTGTTACATCAACAAGGTGTGCTGAGACCTTGTTTCTCCAGGATTCTTGTGGAGAAGTGCCACAATGTTCCTGTAAGTTAGAGGTAACCAAAACACAGTCAACTAGTGCCTCTGTAATTGTGTTTTCCAAGGGTATGATAACGGTTTGGAATGATTTTGGCAGGGAAGGATCTCTTGAGGGCTCTTGCTCAATCCCTTTACTCAAAGCTAGCGCAGGGATTTGTCCAGTTGAAGTGGAAGCTGTAGTCTTCCTCCTCCTATTGCTTCAGAGACATCCAACTTGTCCCCTTAGCTTTGTGGTCCCTTCTAGGACTCCTGCTTAGACCTAAGTTTGGAAAAACACCCGGGCCCAGTAAGTATGTGAGGCAAATTTCTAGCAGCTGGGTGAGAAAGCAAGTTTTAGAGACAGGCAGAAAGTCAGTGTTTTCCACCTGAAATGAGCAAAACTTGGCCATTCTGCAGAGCATCAGATGTTATCTACCTGAACTTGTGCAAAGAGTTTGACACTGTCTCACATGTCATCTCTAAAACCTGGAGAGACATGGATGCTCCAGTCCTGGAAGTGTTTGGAGTCAGGTTGGATGGGGCTTTGAGCAATCTCGTCTAGGGGAAGGTGTCCTGAGACCTAGATACAGTGGCTATGCCTTTTTTAATTTTGTTTCTGTTACAGATTGTATTTTCAGAAAGAAACCAGGCATTTTCTAGGGGGGTGCTGCTGGAGGGATGACTTTTCAAACTCTTTTCAACACAAGAGTCTACCAATGTTTTGCATTTTTTGACTAAGTTGTTTCTCCCCTCTTGAGAGAAAGTTGGAGTATGTTAAAAAAAAAAAAAACCCCCTGGTCACTGAGCTCTTAATGTGATTTTGTATGTGCCAACAGCAGCACCTCCACACGCTCCCAGACATGGGCTTAACATTTTTGCCAGCTCTGGATGAGTTGGACACGACCTTGGAAAGCTTCACGGCTCCTCCCTTTCTCTCTTGCAGCATGGCAGATGGTCACAGTGTAAACACCATGCCAAGTTCTGATTATCGAAATATAGTGTAAAGTAGGTTTGGAAAGCACAGGCAACCGTGTGACTTCCTGCTCTTTCCTTGGAAGTGCCCTGCAGGCTTCTCCAGGCTTGCTGACATTGTCCATGACCTTAGTGCAGCACTGTCCCTTCACACAGGGACTGCACTCCTGCTGCTCTGCTGGCTCTGGCTTGGAGCCCCTGGTTTATTGCTGTGTCAGTCACACAGCCAGGGGACCATCGATCAGCCCTTGAAACCTCCTGAGGTGTCAGGACCCCCAGCAGCTCAGCATGCTGTCCCAGGGCTGCATCACCCTCCTTGGGAGGGCTTTTTTCACAGTGTTCATCCTGAATATCTCAAGCCTTCCCTTCTTCAGGAAGATTGGGAACTTCACTACAAGTCCTTCTTGATTAAAAAGAGCACTTTTTGTAGCAAAATAATAAATAAAAACCAAACCAAAACAAACAAAAAAATCCCAACAGAAATGCAACAACAACAAAGTAACATGTAAGAATGGGAAATAAGATAAACAGCAAAAGAATATAGTAAACACTGTTTGCTTGGGTACTTAGAGGTGGTATTGAGCATGGCCAAGTTCCAACTCAGACCAGAAAGAACCATTAAAGGGATTACAACAGGACCCTACAGACATTCTAGAAGTTGGGGAAAATGCACATCCACTGACAGATGGAGGAAACACTGTGGTACTGGACAATATGGAAGAAAACCCACAATGATCAATGGATTTTTGTAGCATCTTCAGAGGCAAAGCCTGCTCCCAGATCTCTGCATTCACCAGCTTGGTTTTGGAAGTAGGTGGGAAGACCAAATGTGAGGCTTAAGGACTGCTTAGAGAATAGAACAGATGACACTAACCCAGATGAGTTATCAGTTCATGTCAATGAAACTGCTGTCAGCCACGGTGCAATCTCATGGCAAATGGGAAAAGGCTCAATGAAAAACCTAATATGATGCTCACCTTTAGGGAGCACAAGCAGAAAGATATGTGAAACAGCAGTAGTACCTCCATCCTTGTACAGTAATTACAAAATGTAATTACAAAATTATGATAAGCAATACCTCTGTCCTTGGAAAAATCATGGAGCAAGAATTCTTGGAAATAATTTTCATGAATGTGAAAGGCAGAAAGGTAATCAGGAAAAAGTCCACTGGTCCAGCCTTTGGACTTCACACAAACTCCTTATTTTCCCCAGTTAACTCATCACTGCAAGGTCTAGTGCAGCCTAGGGAAGTCAAGTCACCTCTGACTCTACAGAGATCTTTGTGCACTCATCTGCATTGCTGGTAGTTATATTTGGAGCAGTGGATGGAAAAGGAAACAAGTTCCAGGAGTGGGGTTGCTGCCTTGGCTAGACAGAAAACAGAGGTCTCATATGAGTGCATTGTCCCTGAGTACACAGACATCCTGCACATTGGATGTAGTCAAGTAAGAACAGATCCAGCAATCAGCAGTGCTGTGCTAAGACACAAAGCAAGAACAAAGGACAAGCACACCCACTTCAGACTCCCTCCAAGAGGGTGAAAAGGTTTAGCAAACTCCAGCTTAGAACTTTTCTTCCTTTTAACAACAGCCTCTTTTTTGTTGTGGGTTTTTGGCTCTTTCTTCCCCCTGTGGGCTGGAGAACAGGAAAGTGTAGCAGGGATAAACATGTGGGATAAATGTAAGAAAACTCTGCTCCCCCATCCTGGCTCTTGGCAGGCAGGTGGAGCACGAGGTGGAAAAAGCTCTGCTAGAGCAAATATGGTCTCACAGCAACAGTCAAGGGATCCTTTACCAGCCACATGCTGATCTGGTCCAGGGAAGTCTTGGTAACTAGTGGGGAGAAGGGTGAAATCCTGGTGACACTTCTCAGCTGCTGCTTTCAGCAAGGGACAAAATTTCCACACATGGTTTCTTCCAGCCACTGAGCCTCACCCACTCAGGGTGTAGAGAGGAGGAACAGCTCAATACTCTGAGGGCAGAAGTATTCTGCCCACAGAATACTCCTCCGCTCTGCAGGAAGAAGTAGAAGGCTGCTCTCAGACTATTTTTCTGCCTGTAGATGCCAAACTTGGAAGCATGAGAAGGTAACACCCATGATGCCTGTGCAACATTTCAGGGTCTGAGACTCAACAGAAGTTGCAACAGGGACCACCAAGCCTGCTGCAGCACCCCAGTTTGGTGGCAGCCACTTCCTTGTAATGATGGTCCTGCATTGTTCCCAAAGCCCTCGGAGGCAGCAGTGAAGGAACAAAGCAGGCAGAGGCCACTGCCCTCTTCCAGGGCCCTCAGTCATTATGGTCTTCAGAGGATGCCCACAAGCAACTGCAGGGGCTTGAGGACGTCCTGCCCATGGTGCCAGCCTGGGCCCAGAGGCTGAAAGTTGGTCTCAGCTGGAAACAAGCCCACCTTTCCCTGGAGAGCACTGGGGAGTTCATGCCTAACCTTAGCCACAGTCTGGCCAGAAAGATCTCTTGCACAGAAACTCTTTTTCTGAGAAATTGCCAAGGAACGCAGGCAAATGTTTACATCAGTTTCCTAGGAATTGCTTCTCCATTTCCACACTCTAGCCAAACCCACAAGCACTCAGGGAGCACGCAGTGGCCTGTTCCCCCAAGCAGTCACAGCCGCAGTGAGAGTTTGCATCCCCTGCCTAGTTTCAGGATGGATTGCATGCTGTCCCCCTACCCACAGATAAAGGAACCACCCTACAGTTTTCTGGTGTCATGTGGAGACTCTTAGGTCTATGTCTCTAACGGGGAAAAATTTTGCAGCATGGAGAAATTAATTCAGGGGGCAGCCAGACGGAGGAAAAGCTGAAGAAAGTTAATGCAAGAAGATTAGGGCATGGCCTAGTCCACCCCATGAGCCAGAAACCCACCCAGAGAGAGGGGTAATCCAGAGCAATGCTGCCAAACGTCGTAACTGAAAATATTTTTATTTGACATCAATAGTAAAGAAGGAACATTGGATTACACACCCCTTGATATATAAATGGTAAGAATGCAAAAGTAAAACCATCTACAGGAAACTCAAAAGCAGTCCAGTACACAAGTAGCGTCCTGGGGAAAAGCAGCATATCAGGACCCTCCCTCGTGCTAACAAGCAGTCAGTCATCCCAAAGAATCCAAGCACTAGCGTTTCCTTTGAAGCTGTTTTTTCTGGGTTTCAACCGTTTGTTGCAATCATTATCACTTTGAGTGTTTTCACCAGTAGGGGAGAGGAAAAAACACCACCCACCACAGGACAGTCGGAATTGGCTTCTGTGCAACATGAGTGTTTGTAGGTGTGGCCCTTGAAAATCCCGGGAGAGAAATTTCATGGCCAGGTCGAGTCAAGAGCATTTAATGAGTTTGACTGATAACAGTTTATACAGAGACAATGAAATCTAGAAATCACAGGTCAGCACCAAAGGGCAACATGAGCTACAAAAGCTGGCTTCAGTTCTTTATATGGCTTGTGGCTTTAGCAGTGGAGGAGAAACTACACAGCAGCTTCTTGCACTGCTAGTATCCCTCTGCTGAGAAGGGCTTTCAGATTTCCTGATTTTTCAGTTTCCGTATCTTCCCTCTTTCAAGGCACATGTTGTAGAAACCTTTGATGCCAACAGCCAGAAACAAGCGCTCATCCCACCTCCATGACATGGAATAATTTTGGCACACAGCCAAACAATGAGCTGTTGCACTAACCTTTTTCTAACCACCAAAGAATCCCACTGCAAGGAATGCTCCCAGCATCTCTCCCACCTGCCTGGTAGCAGACAGACACCACTACAGCTGAAGGTTCCAACTCTTCCACTTTAGAAAACCAAGGTGCTTTCTGCAAAGATGTGGCATTTTCAAGTGCAGCCTTGATAAATTTTTGGTGGTTATCTGCTGCTAGCTGTGGTAGTGGGGCCCTTCTTCTAAAGCAGCTTTGAAAAAAAAAAATTATAAAACAGTCCTCTCCTGTGTCTCCATTACTGCTACAGACTACATCCATGCCAATGTTCTATAGGGAGAATTTGACCTGATTTCCATAAAACACATCTTCTTGTACTCCCTTGCATCTTTAAGACCTGGAGCTTGATCTGCCATAAGGACTATTGTACTGTGTTTTTTTAATGCAATGATAAGCACAAAGGATAAGCTCTTAACCACAAGCTTCCTTCCTTGTGCCTTGCTCCTGCTCCATGCAAGCCCATCTTTCCTCAGCTCCCACCATGACTGGAGCAGCAAGTCTAGCCAGAAAGAGCTTTGAACCAAAGGAGGTGAAGACTTTTCCAAAGTGAGACTGAAAAGGTATCTAGTAACTAAAGTCTCTATGCATCCTGTGAGCCACTGCTGGCCTAAGAAGAAATGCACTGTTCCCTGGTCCCTGCAGGATCCCACCCCTGCAGTGCAAGGGCTCAGCAAAACCTTCAGGTCTCAAAAAATGCAACAAAAAAAATAAACTAAACCAAATAAAGAGGGGAAAAAAAAAGGCAGTGCTGAAGATGATCCCCAATACAACAAGTGTCCCTGATTTTAATAAACCTTCAGCACAGGCCAAGGAAGTGCAAATTGCTGTGGTCAGAACTGGTGGCAAAGTAGTCACCAGAAGGAATTCAGTTCTGGCTAAGAGCTTTAAATCACTTAAACCAGCTCCCTGGGTGTCAGCGCTTGAGGCTTTCACACATGGTCAAGGGGAGGAAAAGCAGGGTCTGTACAGGTGGTGCCCTGGTGCACTGACAGAAAATAGTACTGCAGAACGTGCATGCCCCTCAAGCCTGAGACCACCAGAAGGGAGGCTCCAGACAGAGGACACACACTGCAAACAGGCTTTAGGCAAAGAAAAATCATTTGGATGTCGGCCCTGCTGTGAATACCTCAGCACCGCAGGAGATTTAATAGACAAATACAGAGAACAAACAAAATACATGGCTTATATATAATGACGCACATAAAAAGCCTACTACTCTAAAGATAAAGGAGGCTTTGAATCACATCCTATTACACTGAACCCTAGTTTAATCTGGTATTAAATATACTGCTTATGATATACAAATTGCTTTTAAAAGTTATTAAAATGTTACAACAACAAAAGTAATAAAAGATTTCAAGTTTTATGCACAACCTTGCAAGAGAAAATTTTGGTTTTAGGAAGCTTCAGATGATGCTTAAATAGCATGGTAACTTCCTAACACTTTGCCAAGTGTTAGCAAATTTTAAGGCCATAATCTAATTGTGCAATTAAATTAATCTTTATTTCAGGAAAAAAAAAAAAGAACAACACCACAAACCCATCCCTCTCTGAACTCTGCCATCCCCCCCAAAAAATCCCAGGTGGTGTTGTGCTGAAGCAAATTATCTCTGTCATATCCAGAAGTAAGTTTATCTGAAGCCAGAGGTTTTTAGAGAGGCCATCTGTGTAGCTCCCACCCTATGGAGGGAGCTTACCCACAAATTCTGGCAAACCGTCTCAACTCACTCAAAGCCTTCTTTGAGACTAAAAGAAATAATGACATTCATTGAATCCAGACTTGATTGTTCAACACCTGCTCTGTGCATAGAGGAGATGTTTGTTTTGGTCACTATGAGAAAAAATACGTATTATGCTGTCTCCATTAAAAAAATCTAATGCAAAGCGTAAACTTGGACAATTTTAGCAGCATTTTACAGTCCTTCATGAAGTAAAACCAGGAATGAATTAAAAAGAATGCTTGCACGCACCTCATTCAGAATACCAAATATCATGGGCAGTAACTGTCAATACATCACAGTCATAATCAGAAAAATTTGAGTCCAGCAATTAACTCAACATGGAGTACTGCAGCAAATAGATCAGATTCAGCATTTTCTGGCAAAGTGACTATTTACAACTCATATGTACAGCTTATGGACTTAAAAAACAACTGAGAGCTAGAAAGTTGTGTAAAGTCAAGTTTGAAATTTAAAAAAAAAAAATTTAAAAAAGCACTTGTCCAACAAATTTGGAGACACTTTGGCATACAAAAAAAGGCTTTTTTTTTTTTTTGGTTCATTGCAACTGTTATAAAACCAGCAGATATAATGCATCAGTGGAGGCCAGATATCCTGGGCAATATAGGCAAGTCTTTGTGCCTCTGATGTTAGCTTTTGGGGGAGCCAATATCCACTGTGATCTTTGTATACAGAGGGTACTTGTCAGTTCTTAACACCTTGTAGGATAGTGTATTTAAGCCATCGGAATTCATTGTCTCCCGTGTGTGAGCAATTCGGTCAAACCTGCAGGAGGGGAAGAAAAAGAAGTGGGGAAGAGGGCGGAAACAACAAAGAAAAAAAGGAAAAAATGTTTAAACAATCTGATCTTTGCATGCATCTCAGGCAGCATCGCAGGTGTTTCAAGAACAACCCGAGTATCAGTGCCATAAACTCCCAGATTTGGCCAGCCTGAGCAGTGGGCCAAAGCATGCCTATGCAGTCAAATATTAGCTAGGAAGAAGCAGCCAAGCTTTGAAATCACACAGGTCCTTTCCCAGCTCTGCACTAGAGCAGAGGTTTATATCCCAAAGACAAGCTGGAAACAATTGCTTGGAATCTTATTTTCTGCGTTTAAGAAATAAAAAAAAAAAGAGNAAAAAAAAAAAAAAGAGGAGAGGCCTTCATGCCATAGTGCAGTGCTGGGGAGAAGGTCTATAACCAGATAATAAACTGGCAAGGGGAAGTTGGCAGCTTATGGAGCAGGAGCAGAGAGCTCAGCCAGGGAGGAGAAGATGGCTGCAGCCTTTCCCCATTCGACCTCTGTGCCCAGCAAAGAAAAAGCCAAGCAGTCAGAACAGCAAGGGCAGGAGGCACCCCTGAACCTGCTGGGGAACAGGGTGAGACACACCTCTCGGGGTTGGGTTCATTCTTCCTGTCCCGGGAATGCCGGATCATTCTGCACTTCCCAATGACCGCATCCGGACGGGATATCCCCATGCCTTTAAACACCAGCCTGCAGAAAGCAAGTACATTAAACACCCAACGGATGTGGGATGCTCTGCTGCACCTTCCACAAATAACCATTGGTTTAACCTACCCTTTTATTTTCTGTTGGGGGATGTTATTAATGCACTTCCAGGCTTGCCAGCACAAGGAAGGAAAGCCAGTCCTTTTCCACACAGACGCTTTATCTATCGCAGGGAGCAGAGACCTCCCCTTGCCAACACCAAGATAATTCACCACACCCTCACTTACACCTCCATCTCCTCCAACCAACACCCAACTCCCACATTAACCCTGCTCCAGGCTGTAGGCTCGAATTTGAGTGGGAGTCACCTAGTTTTTAACCCATTTGGACAGGAGCCAGAGGAGCACTTATTTTCTGTGATGTGAAAGCTGCAGTACTGGGGGAACCCGAAATGAATGTGCTGAAGCAGCATCAAGGAGACACATGGTCAGAGTCACAGTGGGCCCTGCTGGGACCTACCAGGTGAGGGGCAGCCCGTCTTTGTCTGCATGCTCGCTACAAAGCACCTGCAGAGTTTTTTCATGGATATCAGTGATGGAAAAGTACTTGACTTCTTTTTTGCCTCTCCCTTTTCACTTCTGTTTAGCATCTTCTGTTCCCCAAAATCCAAGTGCCCCAAAAAGAAAGGACTGCCACCTTGCTCTGAATGCCCTGCTGGAAAGCTGTCCCCCTCTTCGTTTTCTAACAGTAGTGCGAAACCTCAGGAAGGTACAATTTTTTGGGAGGAGACTCTTCCTGAAGCCCAGAAGAGCTCCGAAACCCCAGAGAAAAGATCACAGAGTGGTTTTGTCACTGAGAAACATAAAGAAGGCTTCCAAATACAAGCCTCTCATGATGATTTCTCTCAGTGAATGCTGTGGAAATGTGAAGCTGTAAGATAGCAAAACCCCATATTCATCCTTTGCCCTGGTCTTCCCAGCCTGCCCTGTGAGAACACCTTCCTCCTCTCCTGCAGTTGCTCAGCTTCCTTCCAGGCAAGCTCACATGGCTCACAACATTATACAGAGCTGCCTGCAGCCTGACAAATGGAACTCTCCTGGGAACAAAGGGTTCTGCTGCAAGGCTACGGACTCAAACAAATCTTGGGCTGCATTGGGCAAGGTGGGTCAAGGCCTCATCCACCTTCGGCTGCATGCCCTGAATCTCCTTCTTTGAGCCAGTGCTGGGAGACCCAGAAGCACACTGCTCCAGCAGGTGCTCTGGTGTGGATGCTGGTGAGGCCACAGAGAGGATGAACAATGGCAGGGGGAGGGGGCAGGGGTGTGCTGGCACCTCGGGAGCTGAGAAATGAGGTGCCAGCACTCCGCTGAGCCAGTAGGTGCCCACACACCACCTTCACCTCCTGCCTGGAGACACCCCATGTCCCCCCATGTCCAGGTGAAAGCAGAAGGTCTGTTTTCATCCCCACCCTGAATGCACCCCAGAGTGCCAAGGAGGAAAATTCATTTACCTGTTATAAATGTCATCATCTTCACCACCCCAGCCCCAGTAATTGTTTGGGAACCCATTGATCTTTGTGAACTGCTCTTTGCTCAAGGCAGACACGCCTCCAAAATACTGATTGTAAGGCAACCTGGAAGCAGAGAAAAGAGCACATTAGAGGAGGAGAGGTGCTAGCCAAGGGGCAGCCTGCCTGCCTGAGGAGGGCTTGCTGCTGCCCTTCACCCAGCCCACACAGAGCCAGCACCCACTGCAAGGCACCTTCCTGCAACAGGAAGCAGCATGTGTTGTGGTACCCTGGACTCAGCTAAGGGAGAGGGAACTGGTGGGCTCAGTCCCAAATATATTTGGGACGTATTTAGCAAGTGGAAGTAGCTGCAGCCTTTTACTAAGCAGTACACAGTCCTCAAAGGACAGGCTGAAATGGGTATCACCTCAGTGAAGGTGACATGAATGCCACAAGAGCGGCAAGAGCTCAGACAGACATGGGATGTGCCACAGAGCCTTCTCCTCCTGCAGCTCTGTGCTGACTGGGGACAGATGAAAATCAAACCCAGAGCATAAGGAGGGTCCATACAGGGATCACGAGGATGTAGTACAGACTTGTCTCTGCTTTAACAAGCAGAGGAATCCCCAGGGCTGTACATTTCTGTTTTAAGTTTCACCTCAGTGCAAGAAAGAACTGCAGCTGCTGCAGTGCCAGTCCTGCTCCAAGCAGGGCTTGGGTCTGGAGTGGAGACATGTAGGGACCCTGCCAACATCACCACTGATATAGCTTTAGCACTACTGGCCACCACAGGGTCATGACCAGTTTTCACTTTACAGATGAGCTTTTAAAATCCTCCTTGGGAATCTGGGACAGGGAAAGAAAAAAAAACCACAGAAAGGAAAAGCAAGACACATTTCTGTTCAGAACAGCTTGCTGAAACCAAATGCATGCTGCAAGAAATTTCACTCTGTGCTGCTCTTACGTACCAGGGCAGGTCTCTCAGTGGCATAAAACCAAACAGCCAAAAAAATTTTGTCTTGCTCTTAAAATAGTGTCTGATGCAGTCTTTTTAAAGCTGCACATAATTCTCACTGTGTGAGAGTGTCTCACTTTTCAGACTGGGTGGAAACACTAGCTGTCTTCCAGCTTCCAGACTGAAACACAAGAAGGGATATGTGGGCATCTGCAAAACGAAGGGTGCTTAGCTCTTCCTCATCCTACGCCTCACCTCCCAGAAGCTGTGAATTTTAATAAACCGCTCAGCTGCATTTCTCTGTCTTCCTCCCCTGCAGCCACCCGCTCCCTGCAGGGATCTGCACGTTAAGACAGGCTTTTGGGAGAGATGCTTTCCCATGCTTTCAGTGGTGGGCGGGGATGTGTAACACTGCGCCTGCCCTGCTAGGCTGGCAGTGGTATCAGGGAAAAGATGCCACTCCAAAAGGCGTCTCACCGAAATCCAAATTTATCCATGGACACAGAGAGGTGCCGTGGCTGGCTGTAACATTTGTAGGTGTTCCTGTCATCCATTGGGATGAGGTCTACATCACTAAACACAAAGCAGTCATAGTCATACTCCTTCAAGGCCTCTGCAAATCCAATATTCAGCAGTTTAGCACGGTTAAATTCTTCTTCTCCATCCTAATTTAAAAACAAATAAAAACAGTTAAGTGACTTAAATATGACAGTAGACATCAGCAGTTTCTTACCTGTTGCTGGTGTTGCTGCAGAGGGCTGAAATGACTGTGGTGGGCTGAGCTCGAGCCCCAGCACTGCCCTTGCAGCACCCACGGCATGTTTGCAGCAGACCTCTGTGACCCCAAATGCTGCCTGCAGGACAATGACACCTGGGACAGCTAAAAACCGTGGGGGAAGGAAAAACGGCTGAGGAAAGGCTGGACCCAGCTCAGCTCCAATCTCTTGGTGGGAGCCCCCAAGAGGGCAGGTTTGATACCATACTGAGCAGACAGTCCCTGTGTCCCACGCCATGCACAGGCATTTAAGGATTAAATTTTCTTATACAGGGCAAGCAGGTGGGGCTTCCCGAAGCAGTAGAGAAAAGCAGGAAGAGGTGAGCTCCTCTGGAAGAACAGACTCTTGTTACAGAGAGAAACATTGGCAGTGCTTTAGCTTACAGCCATGACAAGGACCACGGACCAAAACCTTGCTGTGGCCAGAATTTCAGCACCCTCCTCCTAAGCTCTGCCACAATGTGGCTGTGACACTGTGGTGCAGCCACTGCTGACCAACGTGTGAGCACACGCCAGGCCTGATTTGCAAAGTACGAGACAACACCAGGAGCCATAGTCTGATGCTCTGCTGCTCACCTCTGACCCTCTGCCAAGCCCTGAGCAGCTGTGAATGCAGAGGAGCAGGATGCTCCCTGGGCCCTGGGAAGCAGGTTTGGCACATGCCTGTGACACACAGCCTTGGTTACTTCATGGCAGCCCAGTACGAGCTGCTTCCTGAAAGGGCTACAGCTCAAGAGATGGAGGCTGCCACTGCTGCGGTGGCACATCCCCTTCTTGGATGCTCTTCCACCACTGTTCATCTGTCCCTGGGGGCCTTGACGGGAAAATGAAATCAGGAAGGCTCTCACCATGACGGGAAGGACTTGAAAAGAGCTGAGACTACAGCAGGGCATATTTATCCCAGGGCAAGCACAGCTAATGAAGGGACTGGCAGAGCGCAGGACAGGAAAATCTCCACTTTCCTCCCCAAGCAATGAAGCACCTGAGAAGAACCTGTTTGGCCTTTTTCAGGCAGAAACATTTCAAAAGCACATGTGGATCTGAGCACAAGTACAGGCTCGCAAACTGCTGAGTACTTTTGAAAAACTAAAAGAACATACCCACAAACCCAAGAATACTGGTGGTTTGAGAGTAAGGATTTCCAATCCAAGACCCCGCTGCAGCAGCAGTTTCAAACCCAAACCCTGTACAAGGGAACAGAGCAGGCAGAAAGAAACTCAGGGCATTGCTCAAAGAGACTGAAGGTTTTTGCCTGTCTGGAAACCAAGACTGCCAGATCCATTCTACCTTTAGTCCTCCTCACTCTCTGAGCAGTGTCAAGCCAAAGGACTTCCCCCACTGTGCAAGCTGTTCCCCTGCCCCACACTACCCACACCCAACATGGGATGCAAATCAAGGATGGATAAAACACTGTGCCCGAGGAGCAGCAGCTTAAAACACCACAGTTCCCTGTAACAGCTTTATCTGGTTAATAAATAATCATTTTGGTAATGGTTTAATCCAGACTGGTTAATAGATCTACTGCTGAAGAGCCAATGCAGGATCTTGACACAGCCCCAAGTATATTCCAAATGAAGGTTTTAAAAACTAAGTGTCAAACCAAAGTTTTCAAAAGCGTTCCTCATCTGCCTTGGGCGTAAATGACTTCACAGGGAGGAGTAAGCTTTCATGGAAGAGGATCTGAGCAAATTCTCAGCATCCTCACCCAAAACAAAAGGGTTCACACAATAAGGTGGTGGGTGGACGATACCATCATGCATAAAGCAAGAGCAGTGAAAACTTGAGTACAGAAAATTAAGGCAAGTGGAACAAAGAGGCTGGGGAGAGGAAGCAGCTGAGGTCATGAGACGAGTGTTTTCTTTCCCCAGCAAAGGGGGCTGCCCAGCACTCCTCAGGTCCCACAGCACCAAGCCCAAATTTGCCTCCAGGGTTCTGAGGGGGACTCCTGGTGCAAAGCGCAATGTGCTCGCACCTCAAAGCAACTGCTGGGGCCAGTCTAGGAGAGTGGCCTCATTTCATACCCTTTGGCTGCTCTTTTCCTAATGCAATTCAAGGCAAAGGGCACTCCACACCGATTTTGTTATCAGCAGAGGCTCAGCTGTAAGTAACCAGTGCCTTCGGGCAGCCTCTGATTCTTCTGGGTGACACATGGGGATTAGCAGTGTTACAGAGAGCTGTGTTTTCCCCCAAAAACCTCAAAGCACAAAGAGTTTTACACCAAGAGCATGCAGGACCCTTCCCGCCACCTCACCCACAGGATCCTGGCAGAGCTCACATTGGAGCCCTGTGCATGGAGAGGGATGGGGCACAGGGCAAACACTTCATGTGGGCATTGCCACTTTCCTTCCAAATGGCCACACAGCTTCACACTGCAGCAGCCAAAATACTTGGAAGAAGGGAATCACAACCATACAAGGAAACAAAGAACCCTCTCCAAGCCGTGAGCACGTAGCTCATGCAGCAAACTTTGCTCTTATCAACTGTGACTGCTTTGAAGGCAGGAGGGTGCTTTTCTGTCCCAGAAGGTATGTGGGGCTTTAACGCGTGTTTTGGAACAAAAAAAAGACTGACAAGAGGTTTTGCTTTTTACAGCAGCTCTGTTTCTTTACCTAAGGCAATGTGGAAGCACTGGTGTGCTTGCAGTATCTGAGATTGAAATCTCTCAAAACTCACAGGCATGCTGCAGGCTGCCATCTTTGACTGATCCCCAGCATTTTGGAAACACAACCAAACAAAATAAACCAGAATGGTGAAAACTTCATGTGCTGACATTCCTTCCAGGTCAGCACAGAGCGCAGGACCCACTGGTGACCCCTGAAAGAGCAGGTGAAGCAAAACTGAAAAAGCCTCCATCCCTCACCTCTGCCTGGCAGCTTGTCATTCCATGAATGCTGTTATTTGTCACAAAGAAACAGATTCGTTTCAACTTGCTTGGACGGAAGAGCATTATCCTGATGAGTGAGGCAGTGCACAGAGGACTGCTGGTTTGACAATGCAGTCAAGCTCTAGACATAGCCTCCATGCTTTCCTAGGCTTTCAGCCAGAAAACATGTAGTCCAAGCACATTTTTGCTATTTTCTTTTTCCTGAGAATTTTTTCCTAATGTTCTCTTGTCCTGAAACTTAACCCATGTCTGAGTTCAGTGCTGGCACCCAGCACTTGCTTCTGGCTCCTGAATTAACTCTCTCTGTCACTCCCAGAACAAACTGCTGCCTCAGTCCTGCAAGGTCTGACACTGACTCCTGCTTGCACCTGGAGGTGAATGATCAGGCTGAGCAGAACAACATCCAGGCTTTTTCACTGTCCATCCTTCACCTCAGCTGAATCTGGTTTGTTCAGCCAGACCTACCAAAGGAGGGTTCCTTTTTTTTAGTGCTAGATAGAAAAAAAATGAAGTTTTTGGAATTGTTACTCAAACTAAAAGGGTTGCAAACCAGCAAGAAGCTACATGTTCTTTGTTCTGCCTCCCACATCTATATAGAAGGCAGCTCTGTGATTCCTCCTGCAAGACAGCACAGATGAAATGTGGCTGCATCTCTTTCACCTGAATCCTCCATTCATCAGATCTCAGGGAGGTAATGGTGAGGATATATGTTTCTGGCCAACAAGGAGAGAGCCATCACTTCCAGTGGGAGCTTGCTAGCTAAGTCAGGGATACACCAGGACAGCCTGAACCATACACACAATGTACAGGGGAAAGTCCTTCCTCCAGTGGACTTGACCAGGTAGAAACAGATTTCCAGAGCCACAGAGAGATATCAGGAGATCCTTCGGTGTTTCTCTGTCACAGGATGTTTTGAGATCTCAGCACAATTACACTGGACAGTGGGAGAGAGCAGCCACAGTGGAAACCTGCCTCCCCTGCCACTGCAAGGGTAAGCAGGAGCTGTGCACAATTCCCTCCTTTGCCCACATACCTGATACCCCCTGCAAAGTAACACAAATAAGAGTGATGCCCCAAACACTCCACACTCACATGCACACACCTCTCTGGAAAACTGCTACCAAGACACCAAGTGCTACATAGCACCAGGGGCCAGTGGAAAATGATTGAACAACTGCCCAGTTTCCAGGGAATTGGCTAAGTCTCCCCTTTCCCAAACTTCAGTCTGGCTGCATGGGCACTTGCATGGGCTGAAATGCAGTGAGAAGATTAATTTCTAGACCTGAACATCTGTGTGGCAATGGCCGCAGGTGCGGGAGAACACACAGATAACAGCAGGAGTGAGCGAGGCTGAGGGAGACACTGCAAATTTGTCACTTGTGTGGCATCGATGGGCACTGGGCAGGGTGTGCCTGGCTGCATGTCCTCATCTCAGATTTACCTGAAAAATCCTACTCCATGCACCGGGTTTGGGTTTTCCTAGGGGTGAGGCATGCAAGGTGAAACATAACACGTTATTTTCCACTGGCTCCTGTTACATGCCGGACATTTTACAAACATCATCCCCCTGACTTCAGCCAAGCCCTACTCAGAGGCATTCAGGCACGCAGGAACAGCATGGTGGAGACACAATGGACTGGTGACAGAAACACATTGCGCTGAAAGGAAGAAGTTTGACATTACCAGTGCAGCAGTAGCAGGGCTCAGCACTCCTCTTTCTTTCTATGAGATGCGGAGCACAGAAGAGCATGTAGGCAGCGTGTAAGAACCAGATCACACAGTAATTCTCCTTGCTTCAGTGATTGCTTTGATATAGACAGGATTAACAAGTAAAGGTAATATTTCCCCACTAGAAGGAAAAATAAAATAAAAAAAAAAAGGAGGGCAGATGCAAAGGGAAGGACAGACAAGAGAAAGAGAAAAGCAATTGTCAAGACAGCAGAGAAATAAGACTGTTTTCCTACTGTACTTCTGGAAGAATTAATACATTTTCTGCACCTGTCTCTATTCAGTGTTCCCACTCACGCTTGGGAGATGCATCCAGTGGGTTGACTACCACTGACCACTCCACTTCTTCTAGACACAGCTTAAGAGGAATGCAGACGGAGAATTTCTATTTTACAAATCAAGCAGTCTTACTTGCTAACCTATATCTGCTGGATGTGGCCAGGGCATTTATACCCTGTGTACTGCATTTCACTCTCACTCAAATTATGCCCAAGGGATGCACCTGGGAAGAAGCATTTGCTTCAAAAACTTCTGTCAGAGTTAGCTGTAAAGCACACAGCCCTAGTGCTGGAGAACAGGACCACAGAAGAGGAGTAGCCAGCAATACAGGGCAATGCAAGCCAGCATGCACCATCACAGCAGCAGCAGCAGGGACTCCAACCGGGCTTCAGACACTGCCTTCTTTTAGGGGCACCAGCACTGCTTTCCTCACCTGGAAAACCTCCGATGGGACACACCACCCTCAGCTGCACTGCCAGCTGTTTGCAGTGGAGGTGGCTGCTCTCCCACAGGCGATGCCCCAGACTATGTGCAGGCAGCTCTCACAGGTGGCAGCTGAGCTACACCTGCCCGGGAAAGCAGCTGGAAGCCTCACCACACCCCTACTCCTGAGCCATGCTCAGAGCAGGGAGGCACCATCCTGCTGCCAGCACCACCTGCACCCCCTGGCCAGCGGGATCCTGGCCCAGCCAGCCCTGTGGCACCACAGCTGGCACGGGCAAATGCTGCACGTGCAGGGAAACACAGCCCCAGGATGGGGGGCTGTGGCTGGCCCTGCACTGCGGCACCGCAGCGGCACCAGCTGCTCCTTGCATTACACAGGAAGGGTTTCCTCACAGGGCTCAATTTTAGGGCACAGCACACCAGTCTGCATGCTGCAGAAATGCCTTGTGTCCTCAGCAGTGTGGCTGCCAGGCCACAGGCACAGGCAGATGCAGACACCGAAGCCATCTTGGCTGCTGTGCTGGGGAACAACTGCTAATTCGCCAGAAATCTCTTTTGTCCCGATCTTTGGCACCCTGGAAATGAGCAAAGTCAGAGAAATTGTAGTAATGGAGTATCAGTTTTCTCTCTTGGGAATAAGTCTCCCCCTACTTTCAAGTCTATGACGAAATTCATCGCTTGGGTGACCATTTTAAATATTGATGGTGTTTGATATGCCCAAACACACCAGCTGATCCAAGCAGAAGTTTAAGGAGTTAACATGTGAAGAAGCATGTTATTTCATCTCAGTTCTTACTGAGCTGAGAAAACAGGATATAAATACATATCCAAGAGAGGAACTGCAGTGGGATTGTCCAGAAGGTGGTCTCTGCTGGGGCTCTCAGAACTGCATTTGCCCTTTCACCCTGCAGCCTGTACAAATGCCTGCATATTTTAAGCCTTTCCAAGGGTGAACAACACTCATTTAAACACCATTATGTTATAAATTAAGACAGCTTGTCTTGAGTGAAATGTGCGGTTTTATGCCTTTCTTTTTTTAAAAGGCAGATTGAAGGCCACCAGATTATCAAGGAAAAAAAAACCTCAAAACCAAAAACCCCAAGAACCTTCCCATGATTGCTTGTTTCTTTTCTATTCACCTGAAGACAACAACTTACCTGCCCCACTGCCACAGCTTTGCTTTCTCCATCCTGACTTTGTGCACTAATATGAATAGAAAGTGCTTGATAAAGTGAAATCCTACACACTTAAAGGCACATTTACTACCAAACTAGGCATTAATGCCAACTTGTCACCTTAAAAATCTCTGCATGCCATTCCTGCAGCAGTTGGGAAAAACAGACATTTGGAAAGAGATATTAAATTGGGTTGTGCTATTAGGAATTTTCTTCCTCCTCACCAAGTGGTCTCTTTAAGCAGAAACTATTAAGAGTGAATTGTACCTGAAGAGAAAAGGGTTTCCATCAAAAGCATTGAAGCAAATTTTTTCTTTTTTTTTTTTTAAGCAACTTAATCCCTGCCTGCCAGCCTACTGCTTTTTAAAGTAATGTAATCCTCTATTTTAAGGGGCACAGGCACTGTTGTGACAGCTGTATAAAAGTCTGTCTCTAGCATCTTACCTGGTTAATAACATATACTCCATAATCCAGTTGCTGCCTTTGGAGAATTGGGTGCAGGTAATAGAGCCAGTACTTCAAGTGCTCCTCTCGGTTCCTGAACGGTATGATTATTGCTACTTTCTGAAGTGCTATACAGTTCTTCGGAGCAAAACGACCTCCTGCTCTGACCTCTGGGTTTATTCTTGCCACCTCTTCCAGGTTTACAGGCTGGGAAAACTCCACACGTAGTGCACCAACTGGAAGAGAGGCGTAACACAAAGCAAATTAACACACACAACCTGTTTTCTCGGAGCATACATCCTCTACACATATTTGGGTTTTGGTTCAGTTTGGTTTCTAAGAAACAGAGCTTTTGGTCCTAACACAATCCCATCAGTGCATGGAGGTATTGAAGCTTGGACCATCCATACCCAAAGCAACCTCACACCACCAGTCAGAGCAAACTCATGAACACTGTGGCCTCTTGGTATCAGAACCCAATGCAGTTACTGACACTGAGTCCTGCAAATCCTACAGTCCGTGTGACCAGCCAAGAGCTGTGCTCCCTCGGGCACATGCACCACAAAAACCAGCCTGAAGTGTTGCCCTCTGGGCTCTCGCCCACCTCAGGCATGCCAAGAGTAAAGTACTTCAAAAATAGTTCTGCTCTCCTACCAACAAAACCACCTATAACTAGTCACATGCAAAGTGAATAAAATCCCCTTCCTGTTTTTTTCATCTCAGAGATATTTTCAGTGTTCTGTAGAAATGTCCCTTATTTATTAGAAGTTCTGTATTAGAAATGCTAAAAAAACCCATATTCAGATTTGCATTCAGGCTGGCAATTCCCGCAGATGGCTTCAGAAGTGGCAGCTTTTGAAACCGCTGAAACAATCTGTGACAAAACCAGGCTAAAAGTGAGAAGTCCAGGTGGCACCAGAGAGAACCCTCCCAGAACTGCCAGGCTGGCCCTTCTATTTGCTTCCAGCTGCTCCAGCACCAATGGCACGACTCACCACAAAAGCCTAAGGAAGGGCCTCTCCTGCTGCCACATCCTGCTCCTGGCACCAGCCAGTCAACAAACTGCCCTTGGCACACACACTCATCTCCTGCTAAAGCCTCTGCAGCAGGGGGGTCGCTGGGGGCCCCCTGCATGAGGCATCAAGCATCAACCATAAATTCCAGTCTGGGGATCACCCCTTCAGCCTTTGGCTGCTGTGCCCTCCCCTACTCCTCCATTTGGGTGTGCTTGAGCGTCCTACCTCACCAGTGCTATTGCTGCAGACACCCCCAGGTCCCCAAGGGGGGTGCATTGCCCTGGCAGAGCCCCTTGAGAAGGGGCACAAGTGACTTAGGGAGCTCAAAAAGGCAGCAGGCATCACAATCAGCCTCGTGCATTCAGCAACACGTGACTACAGAAAAAAGCAGAAACAATGCTCCAGACGCATGGCTCACTCCCTGGTTATTTAGAAGAAGCAACTGTAGTTTGGTTGTGCTCACTCACAGTGGAGAGGACAAGGAGGAGACTGGCCAGGCTGGCAGAGATGCTCAGTGTACCTCCAGAGGCAGCAGGGAAGCTTTGCTGCATCCTACCAGCAATAGTGGCAGGATGCAAAGGGAGCTCCTCATCTCTGCATTTTGCACCGGTTAAATGGGCAAGTTTCCCTCTCATACCAGGGGAAGGAGGTGATTTCTCAGACTCCAGGGGCACTGGGATCAGTCTGACCATGCTCCCGGCTCTCCAGCAATTCCCAGTTGCACTGCTGACTTTGTGTATGCCCGGTTCTGCACCCTCTCTGCCCACAGCACAAGCTGGGCCCTGTGGATGCCTGCCCTGCAGCTATAGGGCCAGGACCAAAGCCTGTCTGCTCTGAGGTCTAAATGTGGCTTGCAGGGAGAGCTCAGAAGGTGCTCTGCAGCAGGAGGAAGAGGCAAAAATTGGAGGAACAGGAGCAGGAAGGAACACGCAGTGGAATGACCGGACTGGGGCTCAGTGGTGACAGGATCAGGGGCCAGGCACAGCCACCCTCGTGCCTGTGGGACAGGAATCATATTAACGGGGCCAGAGGTGGTGGGAGGAGGAGACAGTGCATTGTTTCCTCTGAATTTCCCAAAAATGTGAGCATTTTCCTAAAACAACCTCTGGCCCAGTCCACTTCCACACCCACTTCCCCCACCCGTCCCTGTGCCCATCAGTGTCACCTCCATTAGGAGACTAGCATTCAGAGTTAGGATGATGCTAGACTTCTGTGATTTTGAAAACAGCAGAGGGCATTGCACTGGGCATGGTTCACCTGACCGGCCACGGCCAGCAAACAGGATGATGTTGGGCATCTGTGCCCAGGGACTTTGTGTTCCTATCCTTCTCACACCTGGCTGCCAGCAGCAGGACCCGGTGGGATGCTGCAGGAAGCTGAGGGGCAGAAGCAACACAACCCCTCGCACGGCCCTGCCAGCCTAGTCCATTGCCAGGCACTGGGCGTGGCTGCTGTGCCATCAAACAAGCCCGTTCCTGAGGGGACAAGCTGGGCTCTGTTTTCCCAGTTACAGGACTCTTCTCCCAGTTGCTGCTCCCAAGCCCCATCGGACTGGAGAATGCCTTCTGGCTTAACAAACAAAGGTTCTTTTAATGTCTCGAACCCACTCAGTGTAAGGCAGGAGGAAATGAAAGTCTGCCATTTAGGTGAACTTACAGAGGAAATCTTCCTCTCGTGATTTGTGAGCTCCAGCTGGGCAAGGACAGCCACCAGGGTTTGGAAGTGCAATTGGCGTTTTGCAGGCTGGCATCCAGCAGCCCCCCCAAGGCAAAACATGGACCACTCATCCTGCCAGCACTCACTCCTGCTTACCCCTACGGTGACTAGAACATTGGCAAGGAGAAGATGGGAGCAGAAAACATATTCATTGTAAGAAAACAGCTGCAGAAGGCAGTTTCATAGTCTTGAAGGGCATTGGTGAGAAGTGATCTCTGCTGCTCCAACCTCCTGCTTAATGAAGGGCAGCACACCTTCTCACAAATACTGCCCTAAGGGATGCAGCCAACATATAGGTCAGTGAGAAATCCCCAGGCACCAGCACCAACCATGTGTGACAAGGCAGCCACTTCTGAGACAGGCTGGGCACAAATCACTCTGTTAATACATTCACCAAATACAAAACCAGAAGAAAAGCTGAATAGGCTGTTTTGAAATACAGAATGACTAAAACAAACTATACTTCGTAAAACCATGTGGCTGACACAAAGCAGCAGCAACATACCACCCACTGCAAATTGACACTTCCAGTGCACTTCCCCAAGCCGGGCAAGGCTAAAGCCAAATCCACAAACGCACAGCCTTTCCAACTGGTGAACAGAGTCACAGTTCCAGTTACTAATTTTAAATCATTTTCACTGAAATTTGACTACCTGGATAGCAAGCAGCCCTAGGGCTGTTGTTTCCCAAGGATGCTGACTCAGGATGTAATCTGCAATGCAAAGACAATGTGCAAAGTCTGCTGCAAGTGCTGTCCCGCCTGTCAAAACCATGTCACTATCTATGTTTACTAGGTAAACTTTCCAGCTCGATTCACTCCATCTGAATCTTTTCTGCTTCTGTTCAAGCTGACTGCCTGATACAGAAGTCACTGTATATGGAGTCCCTTCTAGAAACATGACAGTGCCGTGTGGACTTGCAGCTCTGGTCACCCATGCAGCCTGGCATCTGTAGGCAGATGCCTGTTGGGTTCAGCATCACAAACAGAGCAACAATCCAACAAAGCAGCTTCATGAGCCTCCACTGTGTATTTTTAGCAAAAGAAAATCTTGAAAATATAAAAAAGCAACTGCAGGAAGCTTGCAAAAGAACACAAAAGCACAGCATCACATCAAAACATTTCAGAGTTTGTAAAAGCAGGCTTTAGTTGGCAGCGGCAGGGTAAGAGAGAGATACACCAGAAAAAGCCAGCCCACTTCTGTCCCTCACCTCTGACATTCAGAAGCATTTCTGCTCACAGGGAAGGTGCACAGGAAAAGCCAGGGGCCATCATGCTGCTCACAGACAGGAAGCAGCTTCTCACACAAAGCAAAAAGTGAGGCTTGCAAAAAGCCAGAGGCACTGCAGTGCTGGAGCTCCAGATGCCTGTCCCACAGCGCCAGTGATTTTCCTGTCCCCACTTCCCAATGGCCATGCCTGCCATAACACCTAAACCTCCTGCCATCTGAGGCTGCCAGCACACAGCCTTCCTGGTGCTCATCCTGCTGACCCAAACGAGAGGACCCTCACACAGGCAGCCCAGAATCCACTTGGGCTGATGCTAAAATAAACCCAGAGACTGCTCTAGCCTCCCTAGACCAAAGGGAGTGATCTAGGGAGGCTCCAAGGAACATTTTCCCAATACTGGAAGTGTTGGGAAAACTCAGGCAGCCGTGCCTTGAGGGCCAGAAGTATAATTGTGCATCCCTTCAGGGGCTGCAAACAGGATGACTCCACACTCCATCCATGAAGGTGGGAGCAGGTGAAACAAAACGGGGATGCTGCCACAAAGGGGGACTCAGGCAGGACAGACTGAGAGAACCCCTTTCTTCAGAACGGCACTGCAGCCCCAGGAGAAGGAAATAGCAAGGAGGGAAACTTGTCTCTTGGACAGGCTTGAAGTGATCCAGCCATCTGAATCACGCTCCTGAGAGCTTCACTGGGAAAACAAGCAAAATCCACCTGCATGCTTTAAGCCAGTCTCAGACATTTAATTTAGTGAAAATGAAAGCAAAAACATGTAGCAGCGGTTGGAAAGAGGCTCTCCCCAAACTGAGTCAAAAAGAACATTTCCATCACCCTGGCTGAGAGCTGAGTGCTGCTCTCCATCCACTGAGCCATGTGCACACCCGCACTGCCACACTCAGACAATCCTCACACGAAAGAAAAGCTGGAAAAGAGAAGCAGAGCTCACAAGAGAGGAAAAAAAAAACCAACCAACCTTCTCTTTGCAGGGGCCCAACAGAAAAGGGAAGGAAGGGCTCGTCAGCCACACCAAGCCTGCCTTGGCTGGGAAAAACAATATCAGCTCCACCCCAGAAAATGTGCGAGCAAGTTCCCGCAGCCCAGGCTGTGAAGCAGAGCTGGACCCCAGCCCCACATGGCAGCTCCAGGGAAGGCAGACAGCTCCATCCCACAGTTCAGCAAAGCAGTCACTTCCTCTTAAGGTCATCATAGTAATTTCCCATCAGCTAAACTTCAGAGCTGTGCCAGCACCTTTTTAGATGGCACCAGTCAGGCTCAAATCGTGGCTCAGGCCCTTGGTGGGGGGACAGGGCAGCCCCCATGTCCCTTGCCCATCTGCGTCTCCTAAGCAGCCATGTCCTGGCATGCAACCCACTGGTCAGAATGGCCAACTGGCTGGCACCTGCTGCCTCCTGCTACCTGAAGCCATCGCTCCCCTACAAGAGTTTAAAGAAAAAACTCCTTGGGTCTTTCTAGAAATATCCTAGTCACCAAAAAATGCCCTGCCAAGGGCTGGGATACATTTCATTTGGCTGATTTACACTTGTGATGTTGCACACCCCCACAGATGCTGGCTATGCCAAGGCAAGGGAAGCCTGCTACATGGGCTTATCTCCTGTCCTGGGCAGGCTCACACATGGTCTGCCATCTGCAACTGCGGACCCCAGCGGAAACAGNCTGGAAGTGTTGGGAAAACTCAGGCAGCCGTGCCTTGAGGGCCAGAAGTATAATTGTGCATCCCTTCAGGGGCTGCAAACAGGATGACTCCACACTCCATCCATGAAGGTGGGAGCAGGTGAAACAAAACGGGGATGCTGCCACAAAGGGGGACTCAGGCAGGACAGACTGAGAGAACCCCTTTCTTCAGAACGGCACTGCAGCCCCAGGAGAAGGAAATAGCAAGGAGGGAAACTTGTCTCTTGGACAGGCTTGAAGTGATCCAGNCTTCTCTTTGCAGGGGCCCAACAGAAAAGGGAAGGAAGGGCTCGTCAGCCACACCAAGCCTGCCTTGGCTGGGAAAAACAATATCAGCTCCACCCCAGAAAATGTGCGAGCAAGTTCCCGCAGCCCAGGCTGTGAAGCAGAGCTGGACCCCAGCCCCACATGGCAGCTCCAGGGAAGGCAGACAGCTCCATCCCACAGTTCAGCAAAGCAGTCACTTCCTCTTAAGGTCATCATAGTAATTTCCCATCAGCTAAACTTCAGAGCTGTGCCAGCACCTTTTTAGATGGCACCAGTCAGGCTCAAATCGTGGCTCAGGCCCTTGGTGGGGGGACAGGGCAGCCCCCATGTCCCTTGCCCATCTGCGTCTCCTAAGCAGCCATGTCCTGGCATGCAACCCACTGGTCAGAATGGCCAACTGGCTGGCACCTGCTGCCTCCTGCTACCTGAAGCCATCGCTCCCCTACAAGAGTTTAAAGAAAAAACTCCTTGGGTCTTTCTAGAAATATCCTAGTCACCAAAAAATGCCCTGCCAAGGGCTGGGATACATTTCATTTGGCTGATTTACACTTGTGATGTTGCACACCCCCACAGATGCTGGCTATGCCAAGGCAAGGGAAGCCTGCTACATGGGCTTATCTCCTGTCCTGGGCAGGCTCACACATGGTCTGCCATCTGCAACTGCGGACCCCAGCGGAAACAGGCTGAAAAAAATGAGACTGCATCACATGTGCTGGCAACAATGGGTCTGCCTGATTAATTCAGCAATTACAGCCAGAGAAAAAAATTTCTTAACTCAATCCCCAGCACTGACACTAGCACGTGGCATCTATAGAAAGGAATAAAAAAAAGGGAGACAGTCTTCTTGATGGGGGGTACTTCTGGGAGAGAAGCAAAGTCCTCCTTGGTGGCTCAAATCCAGTGCACGCTCACTGAGGCGGCTTTGAACTGTCTCCTTTTGAGCCAGGCAATCTGCATGTTATTAGCTCTTCCCACCCGCCACCGCAAAATCAAATTCCAGGCTCTCTAGCAGCAAACTACTAACAAACAAACAAACGTGGATCAGCAGGCTGAGCAGCCATCAGCCAGAAACCCCGCATTGTGCAGCAGGATGGGATGGGCGGACAGGAGCCCTCCCTCCCAGGCTGAGAGGCATCCCAGGTATGTCTCTGCCAGTGGCAGCCCAAAATCACCAGGCAATGCCCCCAGCCCCTCTCCCTTGCCCCATCCCATCCTGCCTGTGGCATGTGCACGTGGATTCCAGCACTGCCCCGGGGCTGGGCGGTGCTCCCCAGATAGGTGGGGGAGCGCCAGGTGCCAGGCAGGGTGGAGGTGTATCTGTCTGGCTGAAACTCTGCCAAGGCTTGTGCACCCCAAATGAACGGGTTGCTGCTGGCGTTGGGGAGCACAGGAGGCAAGGATAGCAGCAGGGAATGCATGCCTGGAGAGATGGCTGCTGCTTCATGCGCTGCCCTGGAGCACACAGGTCTGTGGAAACCCATCCCATAAGGCCTTGACAGGGCCACTTCTAGATTCAGCAAGGCAGGTTTGCAGGTAACTCGCCTCTTCGCCCTCAAAGCAAGTCCAGTGACACCCCAGATGGGAGAGGTGACAAAAGCAACTCTCTTTCAGGCAAACATCTGCAGAGGCTTGGGGACTGCCCCGAGCTCCCTGCAGTTCAGCCGCAGCTGGAAGCCTGCTGGAAAGGCTGTTTGCCATGCCCCTGGCCATGGCCATTGCTCAGTGAAATCAGCACCTGCAATCCAAATCCAGTCCACACCTGGCTCACCAGGCACCTGTCCTTGCAGGCAGGGGCTCTAGGCACTGCGCAAAAGAAAACACTGATCCAATGTGGACAGGTTGAGCAGCAAGACTTTCTTCAACCCAGAGAAACAGGAGCACACTGGACATTGACACTGCTCCACCCATGTGCCCCAACACCCCAAATCTCTGGCTCCATCACTGCAGTATTGCTGTGGACTGGCTGGTTTTGTCCCCAAAACCAAACCCCCCTTCCACCCTGCAGAGAAGGGTGTGCAGGAGAGAGCGGAGCAGTGGCTACAGGACACTGGCTAGAGAGTTGTGTCCACTGGCAAGGAAAGGAGGCGAGCAGTGGAGCCCAGCACCTCCTGCTTGCTTGTGAGGCCATCAGACCTGGAGTACTCCCCTACTGAGGACTTTGCACCCCCAGCACCCTGCCCTTTGGGGTGGGGATGGCCCTCGTGGCAGGGACAACATTCCCTGTCTGCAGAATGAAGTCAGACTAAGATGCTCCACACCAGGGGAGGAGAGTTAAAGAGCTTAACTGAATTCTGTGTCCAAGTGCAGTTTTGGAATCTGCAAGTTATCTGTCTCTTTCCAAACACAAACTTGGCCCAATTTCCAAAGAAACTAGCTATTGCTTCAGATCAATGCTGGCAGAAAAACAAGCATGTTATAAAACACTACATGCATGAGACAGAAAACTTTCCTTTTCTCCTCTGCCTGTTGTGCTTTGTCCCTGAAACAGCTGCTCTCCAGCACAACATAGTACCTTTCCAAGTTACTTTGCGAGCCTAATTAACACTCCTTGACCTCCACTTTGACCAGATAAGAGGATGCTAGGGCCATTCTCCTCACAGAAGCTGCTCCCTGACTGCCAAGAAAGCCTGTGCTTCAGAGGTATGATGTGCTCCCAGCCACACAGATAGATATAGCTGTGGAGTTGTCGGTGGTGTTCCCAGGATCACACAGCTGCTCCCTGCCAAATATCTTAAGCATATTCTTTGGAGAAGTTTAACAGTTTCTCAAATCCTCTTCTGAAGCCAAAAAAGCTTAAATTTGAGCAATCTGATTCACGTGTTATGTCCCCCTCCCCCTGCCCTCTCCATGCTCTTCTCTGAGTTTCTGTTTTACTTTTTCAAGAGAAGGCAGTAGAGGGACACAGCACAACCCCAGCTTGTGTCTGTGAGCAAAGCAGTGCCTCCAGCACCCAGGCAGGCAGCAAGGAGCAGAGACCGGCTATATAAAAAAAGTTTAAAAAAAAGGCAGGTCCAGATGAGAGAGGAAAGGGAGATGCTACATGTAAAGCAAATCTTTCCTCCACTGCCTCATATTACAAGTGACCCCACAGATTCAGAGGCCTCCAATTGCTGGAGTAGAAACTGGGCACAGCAAGATGAGAGCCCATGACTGCAGGTGGGCAATGTGATAGGATGACCAGGCCCCAGGCATGCCAAACCTACCAAATCCCTCTGGCACAGTCACCACTAGAAGTCTTCCTAAAAAATGGTGGACTAAGCATCTCTTAGGTCTTCACCCTCTTGCCCCAGTTTTGCCCTGCTAGGATCTGCCAGTGCTAAAATATCATCTACCTCTGCCCACACAATGTCCACATATACAGGGGCCTCAAGCTACATTATTAATTCAATCTCAGCCAGCACATAACCTCTAAACACTTCTGCAAGACAGACACTAAGCATCACCACTGATTTTACAGGCTACCTCAAAGCATCAGAACACCCTCATCACTTATTTTCAGCAACAACAGTTTAGGGCACCTGACTACACAAACATCAGAAGTAGAGCATTGAAGAAATAGCCTGTGCAATAGGCCCTCTCCTCCCTGAGTGACAGATGCTCACCCACAAGATGACCAAAGAAGCTTTTTTCTTTCAATCCTTGCTTTTTTAAAACATGCCTCACTAACATAGAAATGGGAAGCACCAGTTTATACCCAGAACTCTGCCACATCAGAGAAACAGTTCTTTTCCTTGTATGCTCAACATCCCCAGGCAGAAGGACTTAGGGGTGCTGGCTGACAAGAAGCTGGACATGACCCAGCCACAGGCACCCCCAGCCCAGAAAGCCAAACGTGTCCTGGGCTGCATCCAAAGCAGCGTGGGCAGCAGGGGAGGGAGGGGATTCTGCCCTGCTCTGAGAGACCCCACCTGGAACCCTGCATCCAGCTCTGGGGTCCCAGCACAGGAAGGACATGGAACTGCTGGAGTGAATCCAGAGCAGGCCACCAAGATGATCAGAGGGATGGAGCACTTCCCCTATGAAGACAGGCTGAGAGAGCTGGGACTGTTCAGCTTGGATAGGACAAGGCTCTAGGAGGAAAAGAAAGCTGGAGAGGGACTTTTGACAAGATGGTGACAGGACAAGGGGCAACAGCTTTTAAGTGGAGAAGATTTAGATTAGATGTTAGGAAAAATTTCTTTACTGTGAGAGTGGTGAGGTACTGGAACAGAATGCCCAAGGAAGTTTTGGATATACCATTCCTCTAAGTGTTCAAGGCCAAGTTGGATGGGGCTCTGAACAACCTGGTCTAGATAAAGGTGTGCATGCCCATGCCAGGTAGTCGGTATTAGATGATATTTAAGGTCCCTTCCAACCCAAACCATTCTATGATATTCCAGGGAACAGCCTGGAACAGGTTTTTAAATCTTCATGAAAATGAGTACACCTCTAGTTGATTGTCCTTTGGACACTTCATTAGCTCACACATTAACCTACATTCTTGTTTTATCAATATCTGTTTATTACTAGTGCTCAGGGTTATCAGTTTTCTAATCTTAAATCAGGGCATGAAAAGCTAAGTAAGACAGACACTGACTGCAATGTTTAGCACACTTGGGCGAACCTTCCCAGAAGATGCTCATGGCAAAAAGGGCAAGAGCACATCTTTTATGCTTGCCATCCCAGCCACACCTGGTGTCTAAATGGGGGTTACAATTGGCTCTGCTCTAAAACAGCCTCCATAAACACATGCACTAAGCTGGCCAGGACTTGAAAACGACATCCGTGAAATACAGATAAACCTGTCCATGAAATTCTGCTTTGCAGACTTCTGGCTGCTTTAGGATGAGCTCTTTTGGAAAGGAATCTCTCAGCCAAAGAATTTTACCCCTTGTGCACACCCTCCTTAAACCAGCAGGCATGTAACTGCCCCAACACCAAAACACAGAAACCACATGGCAACAGTAGAAGAAACACATTTGACTTTCGAAAGTGCTTGGGCCAACACACATACTACTCCTACAAAGCAATTTTTTATTTAAAAAAACCAACCAAAACCAACACCACAATACTGTTCTGCATCTCCTAAAGAATGTAACAATTTGGGGAATGGACACCTGCAGGAAATACCTGGATTTACCTGCTTTTGGGCTTCTCAGAGAAGCCAGAATTTCTCGGAATTCTTGAAATTTTACTGCAGCAAGCAGGCTTTGCTTCCTGATACCCCGTTTAACACACTTACTGGCATGCAGCTCTGAACTGGCGCATAAATCCAAAATGCTTATATTACCTTGTATTAGAGAATTTCATAGCTGTTAAGGACTTTCAACTCAAAGTTGAATTATAGTATTATGCCGGTCCTGATTTATTCTTTTAAATTATAAATAATGGCAAATGAACCATAAAAGCACATTTAAAATTTGGCAGCTTCTTGTAAGAGATTAAACCTCATTCAGCTAATGCATTTGTTGCAGAGCCAAACAACAGGGATTGTAAACCACTCTCTAAAGACTGCTAGGAAAAAACTGTGGGCCTCTGAGATGAGTACCTGGCTATTTTACTATTCCGAAAGCCTGAGCAGTTCAGTCATACATATCCTGTGTGAGTCATCACACGCTTCCCAACAACGATGGGGGAGGGGAAGGCAGGAAATAAAAAAACACCAGAATTATCTTTGTTACACTAAATGTCAATTTATTGAAGAAATGGAGCTATTGGAGCTACCTATTCCTATCACAGCACTTCCCCACGGCTTTGGGAATACAAGAATCACAGGATGGTTCCTGCTTTTTATGTTCATATTGATAAGTGAATTTAAAGCTCAAAAAGGAGAATTTCTGAGTTCCGGGTGGGACAATTATACATCAGAAATGCCCACAAAGTGCACACCACTCTATTCCTCATAGTGGCCTTAGAGACACATGAGATGCTGGTCGGGGCAAACTCAGCTCTGACCAACACGTGAGGCGTGATACAATTGTTTAACAAATGCTGTTTGCTACCAAAATCTGAAAAGAACAGAGGAAAAAAAGGAACAAACAGTTTCTCACCTACATGCCGGCTATAAATCTTGATGCTGTGACAGTGCCAGGTTGCAGGTGACTGCACCACCCCACAAGCACTGAAGGTAACATAGCTAGAAAGCATTTGTCTACTGTATTGTAAAGAGCTACTTTTCATGTGGCCCTGTAGCTCTCTTGACCACTACCAGTAGCCTCATATGGCCTTTGGCAGATTCAGTGAACTGCACTGAAGATGTTACAAAGGTGATTTAAAATATCTTAAATGATCGTTCAGCAACTAACTCCAAAACCACTTTGAATCCTGGGGTCACTAATAGCATTTCTCTAAATTCCAGGCATTTCCTAAGCACATGACTCACTCCTAACAGGATCAAGACTAAGTGGAGACCATTCAAAGCAAAGCCATATTCATAAAGATTTCCCACATCCACTCTCTGAGGACAGGCTTGCACAGCTACTTTCAACTTAAGTGATGTAGGGGAAAAAAGTGAAAGATACGAATCAAAAACAACAACACAAAACAGAGGACAGTTTCTTTTTGTGACCTCAAAACCAACTTCCTAAAATAACAAACCAGACACTTGTAATTCAGGTGCATTGATCCATAAACAGCGGACCAGCAAGCACCAAGAGAAACCGTAAATTTTTGTGTCAGTTTCGTAAACTGAAAGCCAGAGGTAGCTTCTCTGAAGTCTCTTCCCCTGCTGTGATCTCTGGTAACAGCGGCACACGGCACATTAAAACGGCACACTTGGTGGATATGATCCCCAGATACAAGGGCCCAAGGTGTGGCCAGGCTACCACCAGCTGTGATGCCAGCAGGTGATGGTAACAAACCCTGCCTACAGCACAGGAGTGTCTGTTCAAGGAGCAGCAGTTACAAGCAGCTGGTTGGAAGCAGTTACAAGCAGTTGGGTGGAAGAGCCTCTTAAAAGGACAAAAAAAATTGATATGCCCCTTGTCCCCAGCTCTGCATTGTGACAAAGCCAGCAGATCAAAACAGGTCCAGGTCATCACGTAGTAAAAATGAGACCACCAGCAGGCTGCAACACCGCCAAGACCTGCCAGCATGCCAGCACCCAAGCAGTCATGGAAAAGGCCTATGGGGAGCACAGCTCCAGTGCAGATAAAACACACGCCAGGCTGCCACGTATCACAGTACTGCATCACAGGACCAAATACGTCCAGTGGAAAGCGCTGCTGGGATGCAGAACAACTGTACCCAAGACCCTGCCTCACAGCCCATTTTAAACCCGTGCCGCTCATTCAGCAGGACCGCGAACCCAGAAAGGCTGCAAAAAGCCTGCACAGCGCAAACAGCCCTCCTGAGCCTTCTGTGGCATTGCGCAAGAGCAGCATATTGGGTAGAGTCCCCAGAGGAAATTACCCAACCTCGACGACAACCAGAAAGAAACCTAGCCGGGCAGGGT
>VZTZ01026620.1:64371-102192 GCA_013400955.1 Drymodes brunneopygia
TGCGTTTGTGTTCGTGCCCTTTGGAGAGCTGCACGTTGCCTTCGCTTGGAGCAGCTGCATAAACTGTAGTTTTCTGTCAGCTCGGTGGAGCTCGTTTCAACTCGTTTCCTGCAAAGCAAAAAAAGACCAGGACTACCTTTTTGTTAAATGTATCACAGCATCCTAGCAGTGGCAGGGCCTTCTGGAGGTCTCCAGCCAAACATCCTGCTTGGAGCATGACTATTGCCTGCAACAGGTGAAGTCAGCTGTGGTTTCGTCCCACTGAGTCTTGAAAGCTGCCCAGCACGACGATCTGTGCCTCTCTGGTACCCCATCCCAGAGCTGATCCACTTTTCTGAGGGAAGATTTTCCTCATGTCCATCATCACGCCAATAGTAGTGCCTGTGCAAGCATGTCTGGATACCATCCAACAACTTGGTTCTACAGGCAGAAACCTATCCTGTCTCAGCCAGCAGAGATGATAGGGGAGGTTTTATAGTGTTGCCCTAGTGCAAGAGCAGCAACAGTCAGGAAGACAGTACTGATCTTGCTGTTCCCCTGGGCGCCGCAGGCATTTCTCTTGCAGCTGACTGTAGAGTAATCAGTGTGACATCAGTGACTGACAGGGTAAGACTGACAGCTGACCAGGCAAAATGCTCATGGTCTGGCAGATTTGCATGTGTCTGGGCTTCAGGTACAGCGTGTGACACTCAAGTGGTTTCCAAGTGCAATAAATAACTCCTGTCAGTAGCCCTTAACGCTGCTGTTCATTTGGTCCCACGAAAGCAAAGTAACTGCAGGGAGAAAGTGAATCTCATTCTTCTCATTGGTTAAAACTACTTTGTAAAACACACACACACACACACACACACACACACACACACACGTGCTGCTTCTCCTGCTGTCCTCAGCCCCTGTGGATCTGCTGATTTCAGCAGCCTCTGGTGCTGCCTGGTGGGCTGCCAAAGTGACGAGAATAAGCTATCCTGCTACCAAAGTGCATGACCAGAGACATCTGCTTCCTCTTTTCTGTTCACTTAGATGTTTCTCAGTTCTTCCTGACACATTCTGCAAGTCAGTCCAATAATAACCTTGTGCTTTGTTTAAACCTGATGTTTTGAGCAACATGATGACAGTGCTGGTCAATGATGCTATAATGACACCATCACTGATGGCACTGATATTCTCAGTCAACATTCAAACAAGCATCAGCTCAATAATTGCCTTCTTCAATGAGTAAGCCAATCTTTCAAAACCTTCAGGCTCTCCAGACATCTTTCATGGATCAATTGGCAAAAGGAAACCCACAGTGTGAGCCAGCAGAAAAGCCATTCTTCAGAACTAGCTGGTCAGTCCACAGTTTCCATGTTTCTCTACTCTCAGAAAATAACTGGACTTGTGCTAGTGAAATTTGTCTTTCCCGTCTTTCAGTTTTGAACTGTGCATTTGTAGGGAGAGTTCCCCATGGTGCATTGTGAATCAGACCTGAATTGTAACTCAAGGCAGAGTCAATTTGATTTCCCATGACACTGTTATATATATCATCTTCCAGATTTGTCTAGCAATAGCAAAAGAAGTGACAGCACAGTGTTCAGTAGAAACATCAGAGAGTTAAGAAATATCTAATACATTTTTCCACAGGTCCACTGTAGCTCCCCACCATGAATGCCTGCTATGTTTTTTGTGAAACCTATAAAAATATTGCCATTTTTTCCATGGGACCACTGTCTTGCTTGGTCTCAACACGTCTCTGGAAGCAGAGCAAGGCTTTGTGTTTAAAAAAGGCCCTGTTGCTGGAAGGGATCACTGCCACTCTGCACCACTCAAGTGTGCAATGATGTGTGAAGGGGTAAATATAGACTTACAGATCCAAGCAGCTAACAGCACACCTATTTTTGGCAAAGAGGTAAGGTGTCCTATTGAACCCATGAACGAGGAAAGAGAAATATAGGCCTTACAGGAAAAGTGAAAATGAGCATGTGCTTGTGCAAGGTCTGGCTGCTTACACTGCATGTCAGCCCTCTCCAGCTTTTCACCACTGCAGCCTACATTCCAGCCCAACCTGTAAGGAGTCCTTGGAGATCTCACTTTTCCCGTCACACCATAGTCCGTTCCGACCTCATCATGTTGGTGATGTTCCTTTTTGGCAAAGTTCATTTTTAGTCTTTTTCTCCCTACAAAAAAATTACTGCTTGACTATAATGCTTGGCTACGCATGAATACATCTGTCCATCCATCATGCCTAATGACTGGTATGTCTGATTTTAATCAAACTTGGCAGTTGGAAGAGACTGTAAACATCTAAAATACATGCTGAAACAAGCTGTCAGGGTGCAACAGAGTGAAAGTTCACTGGTAATGTGGCAAGACATTTGCAGTTAGGCATCAAAGTGTGAGGAGGAAGCAGAAGGAAGTTATAAGCCCTGTATTCTAAGAAGAAAAGCAAGGTTCTCAAGGAGCATGGCAGAATCAAGGAGAGGATGTGAATATGAATCAAATGGAGGACTCTCAGTCAGGCAGCTCATGGAAGGATTTGCTTCCAGCTTTCCAGGTCTGGCTGGGGTCAGTATTTTAGCCAGAGAGGTAGCACCATGTATTTCCACTGGCCAACCATTCCTCACCTGAAGAGCAGTGTGTGGTCGCCACCATAGGGATACATCCGCGTGAAAATGGGCAAAACACGGCCCCTCTGCGTGTGGGGCCTTGTGGAGTTGAAGGTGGCTGGGACAGTGGAGGTGCAGCAGCTGTCCTGACCCTTCTGAGTCAAACCTCACAAGCCCCTTTCCGGTCAGGGAGGGCACAGAGAAGCACAGCCCCACAGCAGCTCTCCTGTCTGCTTATTCCAAGCTCAGCATGCATCATGTCAGCTTCTTCCAGGAACAGTGGGAGTTTGGGCTTCTGACTCTGCTCTTCAGCGTGGTTGTGGCAGCCCTGAGCATCTATGGGACAAGACCAGGCCTCACATGCGTGAGCAGACCTGGATTGTGCTGGAGTGAATCCCACAGCCCTGGGTCATTCACAAGAGCAAAAAATATGCAGTGCACGTCCCCAGGGCATGGAAGTGGTGCCTGGGATGAGCACAGCTAGGGCAAGAAGGAGGCAATGGGAGAGGTCAGAAGGTATTGTCGGGATTTGGGGCCCGGCCAGATAGAAAGGGCTTTTGCAGAGTGGTGGGTGGCAATGGAGCTGTGACCCTGCACTGCATGGGGAGTCGTACCAGGGGTACCCTCTGCTGGCTCCATGCTCCTGGGTGCTGGCAGGGAGCTTGGGTGCTGTGCAGCTCCCCAAAAAATCCAGTGCAGCTCTCTCAACACAAATGTTGCTTCTAGGGATGCCAGCAGGACAGAAATATGCTCCCTCTTCAGCAGTGTGGGCTGGGGGACACACACCCTCTTTGACATCTTTGCTTCTCAGATTTACAGGACTTATTAAAGTGGCCTGATAGCTTTCCATGAGGAATAGCTTTCCTTTGTATCAGTTAATGACATTAGGAATTTGTTTTGTCTTTATTTCAGAATGTGCTTGCAGCCCAGAAAGCTAACTGTCTCCTGGGCTGCATAAAAAGAATTGTAGACAACAGGCTGAGGGAGGTGGTTCTCTGCTTCTGCTCTGCTCTCACCTCACTGCTGTGTCCAGCTCGGGGGTCTCCAGAATAAGAAGGACGTGGATCTGTTTAGAGCAAGTCCAGAGGAGGCCATGAAGAAGATTAGAGTGCTGGAGCACCTCTCTAATGAAGACAGGCTCAGAGTGTTTGGGTTGTTCAGCCTGGAGAAGAGAAGGCTCTAGGGAGACCTTGGAGCAGCCTTTCAATAATTAAAAGGGGTTTTATAAGAAAGGTGGGGGTAGTTTATTTCTTTTATCAGAGCCTATAATAACAGAAGAAGGGACAAGGCTTTTAAACTGAGTATAGATTTAGACTGTACAGGAGGAGAAATTTTTTTTCCAGTGAGGGTGGTGAGACACTGAAACAGGTTGCCCAGAGAAGTTGTGGGTGCCCCATTTGTGAAAGTGTTCGAGGCCAGCTTGTATGGGACTTAGAGCAACCTGGTCAAGTGAAAGTTCTCCCTCTTCATGCCAGGGAGTAGGACTAGATAGACTTTTTAGGTCCCTTTCAGCCCAAATCATTCTATGTTTTTTTTCTATTGCTCCCTCCAAGGCCTGCAGAAGCCCGGGGACAGCTGCAGAGCCCGTCTCTCGCTCAGTGTCAGGGCGTGCTGTGCGGATGGGCGGGCGGCATCCCTGCTGCAGAATGCGGCACCTTCCAGGTGCATTCCTCTGGTTTTTTTCTTAGTGCTGTCGTGGCAGCAGTGCAGTGTGCTTCCGCAGGGCAGGGCCCCGAGGCAAGGGCATGGCTCCGGGCTGCCTGCAGGTCACCCTGCCGCGGGGACATGAGCCTGAGTGTCCCACCACTGCTCCCTGCTCCCAGGATCCTGCTCCGCAGGGTCACTGCTTGCTCCTGTGTGCGCTGGGGGGCTCTTCTGCCAAGGCACTGGTTTAGGGGGAGCATTGGAAGGGCTGACTTCACCTGGAGGTGCAGGTAGCAGCAAAGAAACAAGCAAAGAGAGGCAGAGATCCAATCACAACATCCAGCTGCCTTTTGCTGAGAGCCCAGAGGAGTCAAATCAGGAGCAGCACTGTCTCCATGGGAAGAAGTTTCATGAGAGACCAGGCCACAAGCTTTGCCTACAATTTGCAATGATCATTACTTGAAATAAAGACTCGAAGACTTGAACAAAGAAATTTGAATCATCTTACAAAGCTGGAAATCTTTTGCACAGTTCTGTTGCCAGCACTGAACTGTCTTTGTGGGGTGGTTTTGCACAGTGCAGCAATTTGAGAAGGGTCCCAGGAGCCCTGATACAGTGAGTGTTGACACAGATCAGCTCCTAATCCTAATCTCCTTGCCTCCTGAATGGTGCTGGCTGGTCCTGTTGTGGACTGAGGCTGTCCCATACTTGTGACAGGAAAGAGCACAGGCTTGTAGCTCGTACCTCCTTACTCAGCCCTACCAGGCTTATTCCCCCTTTCCTCTCAGCTGTATCCAGTCCTGCAGGGTCTGCATTTTTTAACCACATGGTGCTAAACTGTGCCCCATGTCTCAGGCCCCATTTTGTGTGCTTGCCTCGGAAGTGAAGTGATGATAATTTTCTGCACGAGGCATAGAGTGAGGCCTGCCAGAGCAAAGAGAGGTGCCTGCAAAGCTTTGGTTGTGTGTAGGATGAGGAGAACAAGGGAAAAAAATACCTTCCTCTGCAGAGAAGCTCATCACCAGGCAGGAAGACATGCTCTATACATGTAGCTACATTCATCTAAGTGATGAGAAACTTCTATCATTTCTTAGTTCTTTGATAGTTTTTAATCTGAAAGTTTTCTTTATCTGTGTTGGTGTCTCTGGTGTCATACACATCTTTTTTTAATCCCTAGAATAAGGTTAAATGGGCCTTGCCAAAATCTGGCTCCAAATCCAGCTCAGGTTTGGTTACTGCTGCACGTTCCCAGTTCCTTGCTCATCTTCTGCTGGTTTGGGTGGCTCCTGCTGTAGTGCCTAACATACAGCCTGATTATTTGTCACAGAAATTTAATATACAAATCACACAAGTCCTTTCATTGTAAGGGTGCTCAGCCTTTGTTCCTATCAGCAGTGCATTTCATCTTTACGCACTGCTTTGCCTCCCTGGACAGACAGCAGCAAGAATAGCATCTGTCCAGAGGTGCCAGGACCTGGCTGGACCCTTGGACACTGTGTTTTCTGGAGCAGAATCTGGAATGGCAGTTATGCACAAAGGTAGGGTTTGTTGCCACTGTTGAGCTGATTTTGCCTGATTTTAGCATCTGGCTACTCAAGAGTAAGCTGCTTTCAGTACTTCTAGATCTGCTCTGATCTGCCAGTACACATCTAGATGATCGCAGTGTTGGAGTGAAAAACAGAGCTTCTGTGAGCTAACAGAGGATATCAATGCAAATGAGATCTCTCAGAGACTACCAGACTTCTTCTACAACTTTTAAGAGAAATGAAAGCAAAGGCTGCAGAAGGTTCCCAGAAACAGCATGGGTTTCACTGAGGGTAATGGTGCCCTTCTATTCAGTGGTATTTGTTGTGGCTCCCTCCAGGTGTTAATTCATACGTACCCAAGTAGTGAATAGGTCATTTGGAAAAAATTACACCTGCACAGTTGGTGGGCTCTGAAGTCAGAAGTAGCAGGCAACATCAAGGACACACATTTCTGCTCTTAGTGTCGACTTGTAAACCTGCATCTTCCTTCTCTGGCAGCTTAACTAATGGGAAATGCTGGGAAGTGTGTGTGCCTGCACATTCACTGGATGAACAGAACACTAGAGAGCATCTTATTCCCTGTTTTTTTCTTCAGAAGGATACTGCATCTGCAGATGTGTAGGACAAAGTGGAGACATGTGAATGTTAACCAGTGGCAATGTGGAAAGATGGCCAGGCATGACTGGGTGACTCTGCTGTCAAAGATCTGTGCAAATGCAGCACAATATCCCCTCAAAATGCAAGGAGAAAAAGAAAGGCTTCCCCGATTCTCTTACACTGTGTCCCTTATTACATCAATTCACTCTGGGGAATCTTCAGGAACTTCAGCAATTGGCAGACTGGGAAGACCACACCTCTCCTGCAACTGCCAAGGGACCTCCTCCACAAAAACTCACCAAGAGCAGCTGTCACTTTGAAGGGGGGAGCTGGCATATGTGCTACCCATTTTTCTCCAGCGTGGTGCTAAATGCAGGGTGATGACAGCATTTAGTCCCACACAAAATGGAATTAGCAACACTGTTCTCAGAAGGTATGACAAAATGGGGCCCAGTACGGATTTGTTCATTCAGAAACAAAATCCAGGAAAAAAGAGACTGAGAAATCTAATTTTTTTTGTAAATTACAGTGGGTGTGAGTTCCGAGATAAACAAGACTGAACGTCAGTATGCTGGGGACAGCATGCCTACTGCTGCTGCCAGCACCCAGGTTATCTGTGTCAGCTCAGAGCAGGAGGGGACAGTACCACAGCAGCAAGGGAGCTCTGCCTACCCAGCCAGCAGGATGGTGGTTGGAGGTGTGGTCTGAATCCAGGAAGTCTGGCAAAACTGCTGGGAAGTGGTGATGGCTGGTCCCTGCCCCAGTTACAGAGCGAGATTTCAGCTGTCGAGTTTTGGATGCACGGTATATCCAAAGGCAAACTTCTGCTGGTCACTTGCATCTCTGGTGTTAGTTTTTGGTTTTGGTTTTGTTTTGGAGGTTTTTTTTCCCCTACAAACAAGAACAAATTGCTCCTTCTCTCTCTTGTGTGGAGACCTCAGAGTAGTCAGAGGAACAGAACAGAGACTGTTACCCTCTCTATAAAAACCATCTAGAGAGTGAGCTAAAGATGAAAATGAGCATGGCACTTGCCCTCCTCTTTTTGCCTTGCCCCATTGTGCAGCAGGAGGGTGGATGGTGGGCTCTGGTTTGGGCTGCACAAGCAAGGCAGCTCTCTGCTCTCAGGGTACTGCAGCACTTGTCCGGCGCCTGCTGGCACGCCAGAACCCAGGGAGGACCAGCAGAACAAGAGTTACAATATCAGCATGCATGCAGAATGTGGGAAGGCCAAAAACAGCCATGAAATCCAGGAAAGGCAGCAGATAACAGCGAGGAAATGGCAGGTGCTGGGTGGAGTGGTGACGACACCAAGGCCACCGATAAGGCCAGCAGGCAAGAGCGATGTGATGCAATCCGTGCTGGCCAGCGGCCAGCAGTGCCCACTCGCACGGAAGGCCTGCAAACACAGCTGCCCTCCCCTGGCAGGGGAGAGGTGCAATAAGGGCTCATGATGTGATGAGCAATCATGGATGAGTGCACAGATGCCTGTGGGTGCCACAGGCGTGGCGACAAGCGCGAAGGCAGGGGCAGTGCTGTGAGGTAGCAGGCCTGAGATTGGTTTTGGAAGTAGAAGTCTCCTTGTTTGTTGCCACTCCAGCAGAGTTTACGTGTCTTGCTGGTGGTGAGGCTAGGTCTCCAGCTCCTCAGACAAACACAGGGCCTTCACATCTGCCCATCCTATGTCTTGAAGTGTTCTACATTACCATCTTGCTGGTGTAAGTGCAGGGAGAAAATGGCAGAGCCAGCTGGAGCTGCATAGCCAATGTGAGGGGAAGCAGCCACCAGAAAACCTCCTGCCCTACCTGAGGAAGAATTTCCCCACCTCTTCTTTGAAGGGTACAGTAGGCAGGATTTTCATTAGGGGTTGCGAGTTTGTGCTTGGCAGAAAAGCTTGAAAAGACAAAAACAGTTTGCAGAAAGTCATTTAGGCTTTGTCATGTCTTAGCATATAATTTTAAATTGCTTTATGAAGGCAGTGGAATTTGAATACCACTGAGGAAGGAGGTGGAGGGAGATCAAGCCTTATATCAGCCAACAGCTTTGCCACAGCACCACTGTCTTTGCTGTCTCCAGCACAGAGGGGACGCAAAGGTTTCCTGCCACTCCCTATCGAAGGAGAGTGATGTGGAGCACAAGATGTGTCCCAGCAGCACAGCCCCAGCCTGTTGCTCCTGCATTGCTACTGGCATGATCAAAGAACCAGGCCATGCTTGGAATCAGAGGCACTGGAGGTGGCACCAGAAGCATTACAATCAGCATTTGGATGTTTTTCTTGGTAGTAAAAATTTTGAAGGAGACTTGAAAGGCCCCAGGTAGCCCTCATCTAGAGCTGTGAAGTCTGCTGGTATGTGAGCATTTTGCAGGAGGGGGCTCTGTGTGGTTCATGTTGTGGAGTGTTGGCTAGGACCAGATTTCCCAAATGTGAATCTCAGGACACACATCCATGTGTGCTGGACACTGACAGCTGCTTGTCCCGTGGACCCAACCTGCTGCAGAGCCCTTCAGGGCTCACCCAACAACCCTCGTGCACAGCAGGACTTGGTCAGGTACATGTCCCACCAGATGGAGATCTCCCACCTCTCTGCTGGTTTGGGTTGTTCGCCCTTTGGGGTCAGGCTTCCATCCTGACTCCTGACCTGATCATCTCAAGGCTGCAATTTGTGACAATTGCTTTTTATTCTGTCATCTGGCACCACCAAAAAGAGATTGGCTCCATCAGTTTCTCTTCCAGGAGTTGTAGGCTGCTATCAGATCCCCCTTGGCCTCCCCTCTACTAGACTAAACAAGACTAACAGGACCCCATGTGCCTTGGGAACAACTGCTAATGCAGTTAAATATTTACTTTAGTTGAGGGATTTCCAAAGTGGAATAATAATGAAAGCCAAAGGTTATTGAACTGTGTAAACTCCGTGAAGAGGGAATATAAAACATATGCACAGCTGCCTCATCAGAGCAGAGCAAGGATTCTGCAAGGGGAACCCTGAGCTGGTTACATTGCCACTTCCCAAAACCTGGTCACAGCCCTGCTGAGTTGTGTGGATGGACCTCCAATGGAAGGATGGAAGCAGCCTCTTGCAGAGCCCATACCTCTCTGGGCACAAGGGATGCTCAAGCAGTCCTCTTTTGTCTCAGACAGACAGGGCCAGTGTGTACCTTCCTCTGGGGAAGAAACATTCTAAGCACAGTCATGGTCAGATCCTCAGCAAGTGCAGGTGAGTGTGCTGCATGCATCTGGAGGTCTCCCAGCCTGCTGGTGGTTTCTGTAGGGCACCTGCCCCCTGCTCACCCCTTGCACACATGATACATCCCAACTGCTCCCATGGGGAAGGTGTTTCTCTGTCCCTTCTGGCCCAGACCTCATTTCAGGAGGTCTGACCCAATGGAGTTTTTAGTCAACATTGATCTTACACTGACTTTATGATCAGCGGTCCTCTTTCCCATCCTTCACCCAGCTGATTTTGTTTCACCAAAGGACAAGTGGGGACAGCAGTAGAAAACAGAGTTTCTGACAAAGAGCAGATAAGGATGCTCACCCTGATGTCAAGCATCCAGTCTTGAAGGCAAAGCAACTGGGATGTTCTGAGGTCATGATGTTGCCTCTTCTCCCATCCTGGAAAAGAAACTCGAGATCATTTTAGCAAGGAGGTAATACAAAAGGGGATCTTTATTTTGAAGGCCTTCAGGAGCAGTTTTGGAAAGGTGTCCATAAAAGCCCAGCCCCTCCAGGGGTGAGTACATATTTATAGGTTTTAGGAAATTAGCATAATTGATTAAAAGCACCAATTAGGAGGAAAAGTGGTGATTCAATTCCTCCCCAGGTCCAGCCCCTTCTCTGGAGCCCCCCTCAGCACTGGTTGTACTTTGTTTATGAAAATGTACCTCAGAGCTGTTCTCGGCCTTGGATCCCAGGAAGAACTGAGATAGGACAGGGCCTTGTGCCCCCCAGGGCTTGGAGCTCTGGAATTTGTTTTGTCTTTCTGCTTAGGGAAAGGCCATGAAAAAGAACTGGAAAAACTACCTATTAATACAATAGGCTACAGAGACAGAGAGCATATAAAAGAAAAAAGGCAGAAACCAAACAGCATCAGGATGCTTGTTGAAAAGACTCTGTTTCTTGCCAGTGAGGATCATCTCCTGCCTCTCTGTCCTCTCCCTGCTCTGTGTGCCACCTCTGTGTATTTAATCTGGGTATCCATTAACTAAGCCCCCTTCCAACACACTGAATCTTATGATAATTTAGCTCTGTCAATCTCAGCTGCAGCCGAGGTGGTGAGTGGATTAAGGTATTAAGCCACCTCTATGTGGCTTCTCTGAGCACAGGCAGTGACTGCACCTGCAGCTCCCTGCTCCCAGGCAGCTGAATTTTGTACCCTCCAGACCCTCTGCACGCCTAGCCTGTCCCATCCCACCCAGTGACTGTGTGGGCTTGCTGCAGCATGGTGACAGGCCTTCTGATGTGTTTGGGAGCCTGACCAGTCTGTCAGGCAGCTGAGTATCCACTTGGCTGGGTCTCATGGGATTATGCTCATGGGATAATGCCACAGTGCCACCACCCAAATCAGTCTGAGTTTCCTGGCTTTTCTGTGTCTAGTCTCACGACTCAAGTGGAGACACCAGTCACGTATGAAGAACAGCAGCTGCGAGGCTGAAGGAATGGTTCAGGTGAGATACATTCAGAAGTAGCTGGCCAGGGTAAGCAGAGAAGAGCAGCACTGTCCAAGCCTCACGTGCTGGTTTTGCATGGCCTGGGTTTAGGTAGTGGGGAAGCCACGGATGTGGCTTCTGTGAGAAGCTGCTGGAAACTTCCACCATGTCCAGCAGAGCCAATCCCTGGTGGCTTCAAAGGTGGACATGCTGCTGGCCAAGGCTGGGCTAATGAGAGATGATGGTAACACCTCTGTGATAACAGATTTGAGAAGAAAATCAGAATGAAGTGGGGCACACAGCGTTAATTCCACCTAGAGAAGAGGAGGATGTGAGAACATGTGAGGGAAACAACATGGACACACCAAGGTCGGTGCAGAAGGAGGGGCAGGAGGTGCCCCAGGCTCCAGAGCCAAGATTCCTCTGCAGGCCGTGGTGCTGCCCATGGTGAAGCAGCTGTGCCCCTGCAGCCCATGGGGATCCACGGGGGATGCAGAGATCCACCCACAGCCCATGGGGGAGGCGTCCATACTGGAGCAGGTGGATGTCTGGAGGAGGCTGTGATCCAGTGGGAGACCCAGTGGAGAGAGGGGCCCTGCTCCCAGGTTGGAGCAGCCTGTCCTTGGAGGCCTGCACATCATGAGAGAGTGACCCACGCTGCAGCAGTTTGAGGGAGACTGGTGCCCATGGGGGGAGTTCACGTTGCAGCAGTTTTGGGAGGACTGTCTGCTTGTGGGATCGGAGCCATGCTGGAGAAGTTCACGGGGAATTGCCTCCCATGGGAGGCTCCCCTTGGTCCCACAGGGGAACGACTTCTCTACCGATGCAGCAGAAGAAAACCTCAGGTGATGAACTGCCCAAAATCCCCATGTGCCCTGTCTCCCTGCACTGTTGGTGGGAATGAGGGAGGGGCTGGCAGAAAAATGGTGTTTATAAGGGCTTATTTTACTTCTCATTATCCTCCTCTGATTTTTTAGTAATAAATTCTCTTTGTAGCTCTAAGCCAAGCCTCTTTTGCCCTTGGAGTGTTTCCTCCTGGTCCTTATCTCAACTCATTAAACCTTCATTAAATTTTTCTGTCCTTTGCCCAGCTGTAGCAGGGGAGGGTAAGTGGGTGACTTCTGTGGCTGCCTGGCATTTGGCCAGCGTAAAACCAGCTGACTACCGTGCGAAGAGATTGTAAAGCAGCCTCCAGTGTTGCCACCTGAAGCTGGCACGGGGGAAGCTTACGTGAGAGTGTGCCTAAATGATCCCTTAATAAGGTGTAGAGTCCAGCTGCTCCCAGCACGGATCAAAATGCTGCTTTTCCCAACGTTCTTGAGATAAGGCTGTGCCCTCCCCTATAAAGGCAGCCACGAGCAGAGTGAGGTGCACGAGCAGGTCTCCCTGAACTGACCATGCCTGGGAGAGAGCTGCTGCTGCTGCTGCTGCTGGCAGCAGTGGTGACCCTCGTTGCTGCCGGAGGTAAATCTGCTCTGCTGCTGGAGGCTGGATCATCAGTGGTGGGTTGGGAATGACAGATGGACAGTGGGTTGGAGGGAAATGCGTGATAGGGCAGAAAGACCCAGAAATGCTGGTTTGGAGAGGAGGTGAGGTTAGGGCAAACAAAAGTGGCAGCATGGTGAGGAGGAAGGACAGGAGCAAACACACTGTGCCTTCCTTATTAGCAGTTTGTGGCAAGGGTTTCAGGCTGGGTCGTCAAATGTATTGCACTTGGGAGTGGTCTGGGATAGGTGAGAGTCCACAACGTGGACAGGAACCAGGCCCTCGGAGGACAGCATGTCCACTGTGGTGGCAGCTGCTGCAGTTCCTCCCTCCATGAAAACTGGCAAGTCTTTCCTAGAACACGATGTGCTCAGCGTATTCCCATGGGAAGCACCTGTTTGTAGGTGCTGGGAAGCCACTGCTACCTATGTGCAGGTAGTGGTGGTCCTGCAGCTGCCTGTGTGTGAGCCTTCATGCTCCCAGGACATTTGTGCGCTGCACAGGTGGGCTGTGAACTGTTGCTACTGCTCTGCTTGCCTGAGAAAAAGGAACCCACCAAATGCTTCTCTCCCCAGAGGTGGTAGTTGTCCAGCTTGCAATGTCACCAAGCCTCATCCCTCTGAGGATCCCCATGCCACATGCTCCATGGAGCTTCTGACCCAGAGACTGGGAGAGAGGGCTGTTGGGAGCGGGTTTAGGGGGTGGGAACAGCCATTCACGGCTTTGTCCCAGCTGGCTCAGCTGTGGATGGAAGTTGGCAGGGAGGTGTGGGAGTGGCATGCAGCAGCAAACAGATACCCCCTCATGAAACCCACAGAGCCGATTCAGTCCTGACTGAGCTCTGCACAACACTGCCTTCCCTTTGGTTTGGATGTGATCCTCTGTCAATACCTTGTGCTTCTGCCGTCAGGCACAGGTGTGCCACGCTCACAGTTTCTCTGCTCTGTTTCAGGGGCAGAGCTGAAGGAAGGGAGTGGCCTGAGAAGGGTAAGAGGTTTCTGGTTTTCCTTGTTCATGGCTTGAGATGGGTATGCCTGGTGTGCCTGGGAGAAAGACTGTTCCCAGCAGTCATCCCCAGTCTCATGGGAACTGGTGTTCCAGCACCAAACCCACACCAAAGCCCAGGCCACGAGTCCCACTGAGACTGAGGGATTCAGCAGCCCCTGCTCCATCTGAGACAGAGGGAACCAGGTTGCCAGTGGCACTTGCTCCTGCCTGAGTGTTCTGGGGGCAAGAGATGGGTGCTGCTGGCACTGAGATGCACGCTGTGGTTTCTCCTTTCCAGCCGGTGTGTGAAGACCTGGCTCACCTGCAGGCCTGTCCCCTCCTGTACTTGCCCATCTGCGGGACCGACGGGAATACCTACGCCAATGAATGCCAGCTCTGCGTGGAAAAAATGTAAGCTCATGCCCTTGGGTCTAATTTTGGCTGTCTGAAACTGGGTGCTTGTGAAGTACAGTCATTCAGGCTCCCCAGAGCCTGGGAAAAGCCATGGCAGGCTGAACTTGCATGGCAAATAACACCAAGGGTGTCCTGCTGGGCTGCAGGAGAGGAGGGATGACCAGCTCATCAAGGGGAGCTGCAAGGAAGTGCAGAGGAGCTGCACCCAGCCAGTCTGAGGAAGGGGATGCCTGCGGGTGTCCAGCAGCAGCCTACAGTTCCAGATGGGGTGGAGCCACAGCCGTCTTGGTGCAGGCAATACAACATGGGGCAACAGCCACAAACAGCAGCCACAAGAGGGTGAAAATTTGACACAGGCACCAGGCCAAATGGGTGGTGCACCACAGAGGTGTGAGGGGGTCTCCTTTGTTGGAGGTGGTGGTTGGGGCTCAGATAGAGCCATGGCCACCATAACCTCATGCTAGGGACAGCCCTGCTGTCAGCATGCTGGGCCACAGGCCCTGGGAGGGCACATCCATGAGCCAGGATGTCGCAGTCACCTCAGCTTTTTAGACAGGAAAATGAGCAGGTCAATTTTGTAATAGTCAGCTCCATTCCATTTGATGGAATGCAGCCAAAGTATGACTCACAGAGTGGGATTTTTTGATCTCTTACTCTTTTTTCCTACATTATTCTAGGAAAACCAGGCAAGACATCCGGATTTTGAAAGATGGGGAGTGTCAAGATACCCAAGGTTTCTGATAGCTTTCCTGAGCCTAAAAACAGGTGATTTATTGATCCTGTGTGCTCTAATGCTAATGGCACACTTAAGCTAGCTATGGTGAATAATAAAATGACATGCACAATATGATTTCAACGGCACCTTTTTTATGCATGGCTGGAGGAAAACAGCATAAGCCAGTTCCCACCAAGGGCTACTAAAAGTGCAGTGTCAAAACAGTAATTTCAAATCCACATAACAAACTGGGGTGCTCTGCACAGAGTATTATCTCACCAACACTCCTGTGAGCAAGGCCGTGGAGGAGTAGCAAGAAACATACAAGTCCTGATGAAGATGCTGAACAAGCGCAGGTTTTTTTCTGTAGGAGGCAATTTAGTGAAGGGAAAATAAAGTTTCTCCGGCATGGGAGAAGAAGACTCCCTGGCTCCCTAGTAAACTGATTCACTGCTTCCAGAGCTGATGTAAATTGAAAATAGTAACATCTGCACTTCTCATATTGGATGTTATTCTGCTTTTTATCTGAGGCCCTTTCATAGAGCAGTCAGCTCAAATAACACATGGGAGCATTGAAAGAGCCTGAGCAGAGATGGTGAACACCTGGGATCCCAGATGTCTGATCCAATGCTTGAGAAAACCCCAAACTGAGTAATTTTCAGGTCTAGGTTGCTCCTGGTGTCAGGGCCATCTTTGAGATTGTGGCAGGGCTCAGTCCTGCCAAGGTAACAGTGTCAGTGTGCATCACCAGCCTTTGGAGCTTCCTCTGCTCTTTCATCACCCACTTGTAGCACACAGACACAACTCACCTTTCACAAACTACCTGCAACAAGGCCATACAGCTTGGGCATGCAAGGGGCCCCCCTTCCTCACAGTGGTAGAGGTCAGAGGGCACTGGATAATGCAGGACTTGCCTCCTGAGTTCAGTTCAGTCCCACACCGGATCTTGTATATTTGTACAGAATTACTGGCTGAGATTTCTGATCAGCTTTGAAGAGTGCTTCAGGATGAATTGAAACCTTCCAAGGACAGGTCTGTGCTCACCACAGGAGATCATGCTGCTCTGACTTGCTGCTGTACTAGTATCCTATACAGCTCTCATTTGCAGGCATCTGAGTAGGAATGTGGGGTCCACCATGTGGTCAAGTGAGCTCCCCAAAGTCAGTGACCATCCTCGGAGTCTGGGAGCTGTGCCAGTATCACCAGCTGGAACTCACCCAGTTCTGCATCTTGTTGGAGCCACCAGGTGGGCTACCCATACCACCACAATGCACAAAAAAGCCACTGCTGACAGATTTAATGCTGCAGCTGGAAATGGTATTGAGGAGCATAAAACAGCTGTGCTCAGTCACATAGATTGCATCCACTATTTTCTGTCCCAGAGGCAGATGCTGTCATCAAAAGCTTGGTTCTCCTTAGAAAGTTCTCTCTAGCCTGACTAGTTGCTCAGGGTTGCCCAGAGCTTTGATTTTCCTTCTTTTCCTTTCCTGGACCCTTTCCACTTCTGCAGAGGAGGGGACACCTGTCCATGGCTGCTGCTATTACCTGTTCATTTGTCCCAGGGCTCTGCAAGCCTGTTTGTCCTCTTCCAGTCCCCAAATAGCATGGAAGAGGTGTTCTGGCTGTGTGCTAGTCTCTGTGTTGCCAGTTCTTCTCTGCAGAGCTTGTTGTTCCCCTGCACCACCGGGAAGGGCTTTGGTGGGGCTATGAACCCCAAAACACACCCACAGCGAACACCACAAATGTATTGCTCACTTCTGTCCTGATGTTTTCTGCTTCTTGCTGCTGCCAACTCAGCCACAGGCAGGATTTATTTGGGCAGCTCTGTCCCAGTTTTCTGCCAGGGCTGAGGGGAAGGCTGTGCCCAGCTTAATGCATAACTGGGGCCCATTCTCCCCCAGGGTGGGCAGGTGTCCCCAGCATCTCAGCCCCACGCCGTGGCTCGAGCTGCAGCCCGAGAGAGTGTGTGTGCTGTGCATACCCTGAGAGCCACGACTATTTATGTGCAGAGGCTAGGAAAAAACAACACAGACGATCCAGAAGCTCTTCTGAAGAGGGAAACCACATGCCTCCAGCAGAAAGTGGAGTGTTTATTCAGAAACTGCAGAACTAAAGCACAGGCTAATAGGCCAGACCTGCAAGGTCAGAGCATGGGCAGCCACAGGACATGGTCAGTGTTGACTCTACACACAGCGAATTCAGAGATACTTATCCTCCCCAGGGACTTGTGGATTTGGCTGCTTATTTCACATGCCTCAAAAGCAAGTGGCAGACCAAGGGAAGGGTGAAGGCAGGGACTGAACACCACCACAGACCTCAGGGCCTGTGCAAGACCAGCCTGGTGCAGAGAGGCTGACTCTGAAGCCCAACAGGTCTGTGTCTGGCAAGGTCAGGTGAGACTCAGGAAGCAGTTGGTGGACAGCAAGATGCCTGCAATGCCCTGATCTATGCCAGAGAGTATGCACATGAATTTGCACTTTTGTATACGCTTTTCCTTTTCAATTTATCCGTCCTTTTCTCATCTTTTCATGCTTCAGTCAGGGCAAGGAAAGATGGATTAACTGCTTTCTCAGGCACCATAGTTTGTCACACAGAGCAATGACTAGTCCTGCTCCCAGAGCAGTGTGTTGCAACCAGGCAAGTTTCCTCAAGTCAGGGAGTGAAGGACAAGCCCGCAAGTTGATTTTCTATCATAGTCCTGTGAGACAAAACTGGAAGAAGTGTCCTGACACCCTGTAGGAGTGGCAGCTCCCCCAGCTGCCCATACTGACCAGGGCTGCATCCATGACTGCAGGGAGGGATATGTAGGTCCCTGGATATTGTTTTGCAGTACCCTTGCCAGACAGAGGGAACAGATACCCTTGAGGCTCACGAAAACCTTCGATTTACGCAAAGATCCAACTATTGTATCTACAGTGGAAGCAGTCCCACCAATGGCAGGATCCATCCCTAGGAGTGTTTCTTCATTGGACATAACTTTTCTAGGATATAAGTGTGTTGAAAGCTGCGTGGGGGCATGGTGAGATGTACCCAAGGTTGGTGATGTTCCCCTGCCGAGCAGCTCCAATGACATTTGAGGAGTCTGTGACACTGGAGATGCTCAGCTTGCTGAACACTCAGTTGACCTTGTCCAGGGCCTCACCTAGGGAACTGGGTGCATCAGTGAAAATGGCCCAGGGCTAGCTGAACATAGATGTGGAGAGAAAGGGGAGGGAAGCAGCACTTGGCACACTGTAAAGTGTCCAGCTACAATAGTTCATGCAACCAAGACTGGCCAGAAAATTTAACCTACTTGCACAAATTTCTCTGCAGCAAAGGGGGTGCAGCTCTGGCCACACCTGCAGGGGAGCTCTGCTGGAGAAGAACAGTGTGGTGCATTGCTGGTACTTGTGGGACACAGTGTCCCTGGCACTGTGGGCAAGACTCTGGCTCTCAGTCCCTCCACCTCAGAGCACAGACAACTTGAAATAGGCACTGGGGCCTGTCATTTCCACATTGCTAACCATTACCAAAGTTTTCCTGTGGGATACTGAAATCACTTCCTTGGCATTTAAAGTAATTTACACTCAAGAGACAAGTGTCTTACAGAGACCTCCTTCCGGAGAGATGCAAGTGCAAACTCTGTAGGATTGTAATGTCCATCTATTCCATTAAACACCTCTAAAGAACCTGGGGGCACAGTGACTCTTTCTTTTACAAATGCTCCCTTCAAGGTCAAAGACAGATGAAATGGACAAACATTCACAGTAGCAGCTCTGCAGTGTCTTATGGCAATGTTTTGCTGAGTCAAGAGTCACTTATCAGCCCTCACCAGGCTCTGGGGTGACTGAGTAGATGGTAGGTGTGAGAAGCTGAGTTAGCCACAGCTGAGCACGCACCCAGTTCCTGTGGAGCACTGAAACACACAGGGATTTCCACCCTTTCTTCCATGCCTCATACCACCTGCAAGCAGCCCAGAATCTATATAGAATCATAGAATCACGTAGGTTGAAAAAAACCTTTAAGATTATGAAATCTAACCATTAACTATCATGTCCTGCAGGAAACCACATCCCTAAGAACCACATCTACACATCTTTTAAATGGTTCCAGTGACTCCACCACTGCCCTGGGCAGCCTGACACCCAACCTAAATCTACCCCAGAGTTATTTGAAGTAATTTCCTCTTGTCCTATTGCTTGTTACTTGGGAGAAGAGATGGACTCCTGCCAGTCTACAATCTACTATCAGGAAGCTGTAGAGAACAATAAGGTGTCCCTTCAGGTTCCTTTTCTCCAAGCTAAACACCCTCAGCTCCCTCAGCCACTCCTCACAGGACTTGTTTTCCAGAGTCTTTGCCAGCTTCTTTGCTCTTCTTTGAACACCCTCCAAGCACTTCAATTTCTTCACCTGGGAAGGGGCAACCCAACCCTGAATGTGTGTATGGACTGGGTAATGAGAGGCTAGAGAACAGCTCCACAGAAAAGGACCTGGTCAGTGACAAGTTGAACATGAGTCAGCAGTGCCCTGGCAGCCAGGAGAGCCATCCGTGTCCTGGGGGGCATCAGGCACAGCATCACCAGCTGGGCAAGGGAGGGATTGTCCCACTCTGCTCTGCTCTGCACTGGGGAGGCCTCACCTCCAGTGCTGGGGGCAGGTCTGGATGCAGTCTTGGGTATAAGAAAGACATTGAGCTCTTAGAAAGTGTTCAAAGGAGGGCAACAAAGGTGGTGAAGGGCCTTGAGGTGAAGCCTCAGCTGCAGCTGAGGTCACTTGGTCTGTTCAGCCTGGAGGAGACTGAGGGGAGACTTCACTGCACTTAAAAGTTCCTTGTGAGGGGAAGAGGAGGGGCAGGCACTGATCTCTTCGCTGTGATGACAGTGACAGGATTTGAGGGAATGGCCTGAAGCTGAGTCATGGGAGGTTTAGGTTGGATATCAGGAAAAGGTTTCTTCACCCAGAGGGTGGTTGGGCTCTGGAACAGGCTCCCCAGGGAAGTGGTCACGGCACCCAGTGTGTCAGAGTTCAAGAAGCATTTGGAGAATACTCTCAGGCACTTGGTGTGATTTTGTGGTGTTCTGTGCAGGAACAGGAGTTGTACTCAATGATCCTGCTGTGTCCTTTCCAGCTCGGCATATTATGGTTCTGTGATAATGTGTTTTTTTGTAATGAGGGACACAAAAACAAAAACAATGTTCAAGGTCTGATATGTTTGCCCCTCCACAAGCAATGCACAGTAAAGTATCCTGCCAGGATACAGTTTTCAGATGTCTGCATGACCAGGGTGTCTCTAGGGCTGTGCAGCACCACACAGTGCTGGCACATGGACACCCTCACCAGCTTGGGACACCTTGTCTTCATTTGTGACTGAGCTACAAGAAACTATTCTGTGAATGACTTGCTAGCCCCACATCTCCTGATGCCACCCATGCTCCTGGCCCACCCTCCCATATCAGAGCCTTCCCATATCTGCTCTGCTGCCACCACCCTGTTGCTTTTTTGGGGCTGTTAGACCTACCCCACCTCTCTGGAGGTACCATGTAATCTGCAGTGGACACAGGGCAGGAGCCCTAGAGCAAAGTGGTAACTCAGGGGATAAGAAGAATGGCAGCAGAGATGACCACAGACCTCCAAGGTGACATCTTAAGAAATCCGCATTCATGAAGTTTCAAGCTCTGGAACTTCCAGTGACTTAGAGATAGATCCCACTGAGAGGAAAGGATGTACACTAAAAACAAAAAGGACTGGCAAAGATTAGAGGCAGCCAGATGTGCTCATCCCGGAGGAGCTGCTCTGCCTCAGGGCAGGTCCTCAGACTGCTCAAGGAGGTGGGATCATCCCTGCCATGAGAAACAGTCAGGTCCTAAAGGAACTGGGGGTAGACATGTTGTCAAGTCCTTCCACCAACCTTTGAACCACTTTTGAATTCGTGGGGGGCAGGAAGGGAAGGGATTAGGGGCACTTGCACCTCACCAGTGCATAACTAGTTGAGTGTGTCATGGAGAAAAGTGCTGATAGCAGCTGAGTGCACAGGAAACTGGCTAAGAGGTGTCTCTGGTCCATCAGAGTTGTTACACACAATATAAGCTTGAGCTTTTCTGGGCTATCCTGGCATAATATACTATATAGGCAGTTTTTGGGAAAGGCCAAGAGTACCCCCTCATCTCACATGCACTAGGGGCCTGGCCATTCCCACAGAGCTCTCAGGAACAGGCTGTCAGTGTTGAAGCCATGGTACCAAGCAGCAATTTCCCCTTTGCAGCCATACTGGCCCTGCAGATGGTCCTGCAGAGGCTGCACAAGCCTGCAGGCTGGGCAGGGCTGGGGCTGCAAGGGGCTACCAACATCTGGGAACAGCCACTGAAGGAAATCATCCTATGGGGGCAAGGGAACAGCTGGGTCTTCCCACTGGTTTTACTGGGGCTGCCCATTGCCATCCTGCTTCATGAGTGCTTTGCTCATGGCCCTGGTCCACCAGGGACTGGACCAAAGAATCTTTGGGAAGTCCTCAACACACACAGACAGGCTGGCATGGATTTATTACTCTCTCTGGATCCCAGGAAGGTGGTGCAGCTCTTGGACAGGTAACATGACTGTGGCAGTCTCCATCCCTAGGGCTTTCCAAAAAATATGACAACACAGGCATTCTGACCTTGCAAAGCAGCCAGTCCTGCCCTGAGGGGAGTTGGAAGATGTCCCTTCCCACCAGCACTGCCAGGATCCTATGCAAACACCTTCAGACAGCACAATGTCCCACTTCAGACCTCTCAAGGGGTCCTTAAGGACTAACAACATGTCCCTGCATCTCACTCTGGAAAGCAGCAGTGAGGCACTGCCACATCCTGCCCTGCCATGTGCAATACAAAGGACAGCTTTTGAGTCACAGTTTAGCAGCAGTGAGTGTAAATTTCCTATCTGAAGTGGAATTATTTGCAGTATAAAAGCACTAACATGTTTTGCAATCCACACAGTAGATCCTGGACAGAGACTCACACACCTTCGCACTCTGATAAGGAGAATATTATTACCCTCCTAGTGGCCTGGCCAGATAAGAGGTTTGGGGCGGGCAGTCTGCATTTTTTTCAGACGCTCATTATGCTGCACCAGTATCTCCAGATGCTGTTTCCAGGGAGCTAAGCTGCTTTCTAATTAAAACTGCAAAGAGCAATGGAGAGTTTAGGCAAAGACCATGCTTCTTCAGACTCTTCCCTGCCACCCTCTGCAACCTGTGAGGATTATGCTATGCCAGGTAATGATGAGAACGTTCCTAACTTGAGTTTTTGGAGGGAGGAGAGCATGATTTTTCCAGTGTTTCTAAGAAAGGAACTAATAATTAGTAGTTTATGCTTGGGGGTGGAGGATGCACATTTAAATGTGAATACGTGTCTTTTTACAGGTTATGTTTCAGATCACAAAGGCAGAAGCACATATAAAGGCTTTTCAACTAAAGTCCTTCAAAGAGCATCAGTAGATGGTCTGTTTGCAGACTGGCAGTACTGCCTCACTGTTTTTATAGCTTGATTTTTTTTTCTCTTTTCATTTAATTTAATTTCATTTCTGTTTCTTTGTGTCCTCTAGTAAATATTTTTGCATCAGGATGTGTATGTTTTACTGTGGTCTTTCCTGCTTGGTGCTGGCAGGTGACAGTTTTGAAGTTGTTGTGGGAGTGCTTTCTTGGACCAGTTAGAAGTGAATAAGTGGTGTTTCCTTAGAATGGACTGGGCAGGAGACTGATTGTAAGCAGCCAAAATTGCTTTTACAGTTCACAAGATATTTTGAAAGGGAAAGAAAATTACCTTGGCTGCAACCAGGATGTGCAAGGTATTATGTACTTCAGTAGCTGAACTGAGGCCCTGTGCAGATCCTGGTACTGCAACTTGTAACCTCATCTTCCCAGGGAGTTAACTGCCTTTTTCTATGTGAATGGCAGAGTAATCTCCTGCTGGCTGAGCCCTACTGTCTCTGTTACTGCTTCATGTCAGGGAACAACCTCCCGTATTTCTTGGACTTATTCTCAGCTCCCCTGGACAGCGTCCTGGGCAGTCAGATGTAATTTTAAAGTTGACTCTGCTTTGTTGAGGACATTGGAACATAGACCAACATAAATGCTCTCTAAGCTAAATTTCTATAAGAGTATTATTTATTATCCGAAGTGTCTTGTGTAAAAGTCTGCTTTGGGCAGAGACTGGCTCCTGCTGTCAATTTTGCATTTTCCTGTCCTGGACTACAATTTTTCTTGCATTTAATAAATACCCGGGATAAAAAAAAGAGCTGTAATCCCAGCTTAGCCTCAGAAGTCTTTCTCACCTTGACACTTCTCCCATTTGGTCAAGGGAATGACAAAATGACAATTTTTCACTGGTTTCACTGCTTTAGTGTGAGCCGAGGCTTTTTGTGAAAGGAGCTGGATCTGATTTCATCTGGAAGGAGCAGGTCATAGTTTTGCTTTTCCACTGTGTGGGTTTTGTTGAAACTATGCAAATCAGTTCTTTTGTGATCTCTTCAGTGCATATTTGGGAAGAATTCCCTCTCCCTCAAGGCCTCAGGGCAGTAGTGTTGCTCCTGAACAATACCCATTGTCTCCCAGGACATGGTCTCTGGTTGGATCATCATCTCCCCACAAGGTCTCAGGCTAATGCATGTGAGCATCTCTGTAGGGTAAGGCTGTGCCCTCTGGCTCAACCTTGCCCCCACAGAGCTGTTCCTTTTTTTGAAGGACTGTCTGTCCTGTGGGTCAAAGCTTTCTCCTTGGTTGTTAGATAAACATCTTAATTTCAGTGCCAGCTCTCTGGGAAAAAGGGTAACAACAGAGCAAACATGAAGGATTATTTTTGAGTCTGTACTGACGTCTGACCAAAGGCACTAGGCCTCAGGTCCCTACAGTAGGGGAGTAGGTTGGACATGGATCACCCCAAGGAATTGCAGCTGGAAATCTAAAGTAATTGTCAGGCTGGGAGCCTGGGAGTTTTGGGTGCTGTGTCATCAAATCCTACCCACTGAGGCTGTGCTGGAAGTACAGCACTCCAGTAGTTTCATATCAATACCCCTTTGGGAAAAAAAAAAGCATGGCCTCTTGCATCAGTGCTCTAGTGCCAGGCATGGAGGCATGAGAATGTCACGTCAGCACTCACTTTATCCTTGTAGATGTCATCATAACCCGTCGCTTGAGAGACCGGGAGCTGCTCAGGAAAAGAAAAGCAGAAGCCCTGAAGAAAGATTCAGCCCAGTGGGTTCTGAGGTAAATCTTGCTTTTTCTGTCATATTGCTTTTGTGGTGCACTTAACCTGAGCCCAGCATGGCCCAGCCCCTCCATCTTCACCCAAGGACATAGGCACCAGTCTTCAGTGGGGAAAGGTGACCTGCAGCCAGTAGCTGCTCAGGGTTGCACAGGCACTGGGGGGCAGAGATGGATGGGGGGTAGCAAGCAAACCTCAGTCATAATGTGGGGCTGAGGAAAAATTTGGTGCCCAAGCTCCTGCCCAGTGGTGCAGCTGCAGAAGGCTGTTGTGCAGGGCTCAGGAGCGGGGTTGCAGAATTGCAGCTACTGCCAGAATTGGGTCACAATCACAACAGGGGACCCAGCAAAGCCGCCTTAGGGCAGCAGGGAAAGTCCTTTGTCCCATTCCCAAGTCATCATCCCCGTGAAATCCCCTGGCAGAGACTATAAGAATGAACAGCAAAGGAGAGCCAGAAGAGCCAAAAGAGGGCGGGGCCGTCCGACAGTGGTCAAGGCTGTCCCGGAGTCAGAGCCAGCAGCGGACCTGCAGCCGGATCCGCAGCCGGATCCTCAGCCGGACCCGCAGGAGAAGGCGGAGCCAGAGCCCTCGGAGCCGGCACTGCCTGATGCAGTGTATCAAGAGCAGCCACCTGTGCTGACCATCCCGAACGTGGTCGGTGGGATGCAAGCAGTGGCAGTGGACGGGGAGCTGGCAGACAGGAGCTTGGACCCTGCTGGTGAGTTGGCACAGAGCCGCTGGCCCCGTTTTGGCCCGGTGGCAGTGCAGTTCTGCCTCCTGAGGGCAGGCAGCCAAGGGTGCCCACCTTACCAAAAACGATCCCACAGCATCTCCAGGGCACAGGTCCCTGCCGCACAAAACCTGGGTAGCTGAGAAAGGGTGGGGAGATGGGATGGTGGGACTGCGGGGACAGATAGCCCTCTCCAAGTCAAGGCAAGTGATAACAAGTCCACTACTGAAGTCATTGCGATGGGGTTGTGGACCTGGTCCTTAATAATTCCTTGTCCTAAGAACACTTCTGTGGCTCTGCCAAGAGCCATATTAGTACAGAGGGATGTCTCNGGTTTTATGAGGACAGAGCTGGTTGGGGGAGCCAAAGTCCAGACATACTCTATCCACAGTCCATCCAGTTTCAGGACAGACACTGGGATGGTGGGAGAGCAAAGTGGTCACTGGAGCAAGGGGTGGGTGTCTGCAGGCAACTACACCTTTGCCAGGACTGAGGCATGGAGGGTACTAAGCTGCTCTGAATGACAGGCTGGTGTCTGGGCTCAGAAAATCCATTTACAGCTACCACAGCAGGAGTTGCTCCCAGATCTGGCGTGGGAAGAGTAGAGCACATTCACTTTAGCAGTCAGTGGGTCAAGCTTGTAGGTTGCTTCAAAACCAGGAAAACTTAGGATCTGCTTCAGAGGAGGTGAGACTCGTCTGACCCTGAAACTACTGCATTTCCAGCAATACCTGTGCAATGGGCAAGAAAAGGCCTCTTGCTGCGAGGCATGTGGTGCCCTTGTGCCATGGAAAACAGCTATTCTGAGTCCTGGGCTCTGGGGTGGGTGTCCAGCCTCCAGCCCTGAGGTCTTGAAATGAGCAGCCATCAGGGTTGTGGTTTTTCCCTCTGGCTTTAAACCTGTCAGTGCTTTACCTTCCCCAACTCCGCAACTGGGAGTGCTCTTGAAAAGCACCCAGAAAATCCACCCAGAGCTCCCTAAAAGCTTCTCCAGGTAATTGCAGGGCACTGGCTATGGGGGCTCTAACACGGGACACAGGGGTAACACATGAGAGCCCCCCAGTATGAAATGACCTGTCTCTTACGTGCCCGACAGGTGAAGAGGATGTGCTGAAACCAGCAGAAGCAGATCTGCTAGAAGAGTTGAATACTCCTCTGGAAAACGACCACGATAACGAATTCAACGCACATATTCTGTACTAACTTTCTGATTGATTGGGGATATTGTTTATTCTGATTCTTGCCTCACAAACTTGATAAGTGCAGCACAGTAATTTTGAGCAGCTGCTTTCTTGGGAGTCATAAAGCCCATACTCTCTTTGTCACTGCTTTCTGTGCTTCTTCCAGGCTAGAGAGGCAGTCCCTAGGGAGTTGCCTGTGGCTTATGAGCCCCCTGCTCTCTCTGCAAACAGGCTGTTTTACTTGGAACCATGGAAGGCTTCACAGTGCTCTGCCACACTACAGTGCAGGCGTACAGTCCAGCACACATCTGTGTTTCTGAAAGTCATCTCTTATTTGTATAAATGTGAGTGGCATTGCAGAGCTGACACCCACCGTGATTTTTAGCTGACTCAAGCAGCCTGGCTTGGGCTTTTTACTGCACCCTATAAACCCCCACCACTCTTCGTGCTGTTATCTTTAGTCTGAAAGTTTTTCTCATAGCCTGTTTTCCTCTGCAATAAACATCTTCCCTAAAGCTGGAAATATTTTTTGTTTTTAATTTCTGGGCAGCTTCACTCTGACCTTGTAAGACAAACAAAAGGTGGCTGAAAGCAGCTGAGTGCCTTGAGCTGAAACTTGGCTGAATCATACACTTTTGTCAGCAAAATGCCATTTGGGGCAAAGGCAGGAGACACTGTGAACAGTCACTGCCTCCCTGGCTCCCCAGTTTTTGCATAGGATTTCTCCTGAAGCCAAGAGGTAATGGGGCACCCTGTGTCTCTTGTTCCTGTGCACAGCAAGGGAAGAGGCTCTCTTACATTCCTGTAATATCCTGACACAGAGGATCCTTCTCCTCTTGAGGAGAAGTGGAGGTCATACTGCCATTATCTGACTTCCCAAGGGCCTGTCTTATTCCCAAGAGCACAAGGCTGGCCAGGCCCTCAGGGCACCCTTGATTTTGGGAGATTTTTTATCTCTGGACATGATGCTGCTGCTGCTGTCCCCAAGCCCTCCAGGCTCTCTGTCACAGCACGTGTGACATCTAACTGGTGACACCAGTAAGAGTCCCTCCAGTGACAGGATGGACACCCTTGACATCCCACCCCTGCTTTGGTCCCAGGATGTCACATGAGGAGCGAGTGCTTGCCTGCTCTTCGCACAGCCTCCCTATGCTGAAATCCTGGGGTGGCCTCTTGCAGATCCACAGCCAGAAGCTCTAAAGCACCTGGTTGGTGTCAGAGCAGAAGCATTCAGCAGCACCACACCAAAGCAAACACAGCCCATTCCCCACGGGCACCTCCTGCAGGGATGGGTTTCCCTACACAGGTATCCTGACAGTGTTTGGGTCTCCACAAATGTATCAGCTAACACAAGGTTTTGCTCTCCCCTTGAGTCACTGATACTGGTGGCAGCTATGCTGCCCACTCCACATCTGCAGACATTTAGATTCTCCTGGCTTCCAGAGCCTTTAGGTTTTGGAGAGAAGAAACTTCTGGGGGGCTTTAGACTCATCTTACAGCTCACATCAATCAAGAAGGGCACAGAAGAACCACATTCCACCTTCTCTATTGTGAAATGGAGCTGTAGGAGGTGGGGAAGGCCTGGCAGAGTGAGGTGTTCATGAACATGGGGCAACACTCACTCTTGAAACACACCTGGGTAGCAGTGCTAATCCTTGCACTGAAAGGGCTGGAGGAGCTCCCTGTGTGCAGAGATGTGCAGGAACCAGAGCAAGCACCTCTGTCGATCTCTGTGGAGATGCCTTTGGTGGCTGGGAGGTCCTGGGGTCATCCCAGGTACTGCACACTCTCTCTCAGAGCTGCTCTGACTCTGTCTTCCTTGGCAGACAGTAAGAAAGGTGTGCCTGCAAACAATAGATCTTATCACAAAGTAAACAAGGGGAAGATAAAGCCCTCCAAATCAACACTTTCACTTGCCATGCACTTCTCCCTCTGTTGAGAGGACAGATAACAACTCTTGCTCATACAGATGGGGTTTGGGCATGAAGCTGGACTCATGGTGGTCCATGTGTATCCCTGAGGTAGGTTCTGCTGCCTGAATGGAGCTGGGGACAGGCTGGCAAGGGTATCTGGGACAGGGAGGCTGCTGTTTTGCAGGTGCAGCAAATCACCTTCTCCCTCTCTTCCCTCCTTCCTGAGCCCGAGACAGATGTCTTTACCCAGGGCCATTGACAGAGAGTCCAATAAAGTTAATTTTCACCCTCTGGGATGGCAACTATGGTCTGGGTCTGACACAAAGGGGAAGTCTGGGGGAGGCCAGAGACGTTTAACTGACTGCAGCCTCCTTACTGCCAAGGAGAAGGACACGGGTGCAGGGGAACAGCTTCTGAGCTATGGGGCCAGCACAGAGAGCCAGTAAGTGCCTGACACAGTGATCCTTGCTGTGCTGTAGTGACAGGGCTGCCTGAGGCTCCTCCAGGACGCTCAGACCTGCTCCCTGAGGCACGCAGACAAAGGCATGTTGTGGTACACAGTGGACATGACCATTCTGGTTGTCTCCTCACTGGCGAGATTCAGCAGGATACTGGTTAATGTCAACTGGGCTGGACTGAACATGCTCCTGTGTGCTTTTCTCAGGGCTTCAGGTCCTGTCCCCCTCTCCTGCAGAGCATGGGAAGCCATCCTGAGTGCTGACAGCCATGACATGACAGCTAAGGAGAGGAAACCTAACACCATATCCTGGAGAACCAAACTCTCCTCTGTCCATGCTGATTACCTTTCAATATCCTTTCAGGAAACGTGCTTCCAGCTCTGTGGGAGAAGGGAAGTCGTTTGGTTTGTGCACCCTGGCTTCCCACTTCTCAAACTACTCTAGGTATACAGGGTCCCCCACATTTGCTGAAAGTCAGGGGTAATCTGTGGCAGGCTGTTGCTCACGGGTGATGTTCTGAACCAGAAGGATCTTCCTGTCCTTAGCAGAAGTGAAGTCGTAGCTAAGCCTCAGCAGAAAGAAGTGGGCAAGCAACTTAGAGCCAGAGGCCACCGCAGGTCAGTGAGAGCCCTTCCACCCTGTAAGTGCCTGGTCTCACAGCGATAAGAAAAATTTGCTGATTAATTTACTAATATTGACTTTAAGCAGTAAATCCTGGAGACAGCAAATACCCACTCCCTCTTAGGCCACCACTTCCTGCTCAGAGCTTGTTAGCTCTGCTCCTTCCCATCCTGTGTTCACCATTTAAATAAATACTGCTCTAATGCTGCCAGGGCTGCCACAGACTGGAGCTGTGTGTCCGGCTGGGCTCATCAGTGCTCCACCACCTGGCCTGACTCTCCTGCTTCACCAGGAAATCATATAACTGTAGAAAAAGTTAAGTGAGGAGACAGATTTCTGGCAATCTTGAACCCAACCCCTGCTCAGAGCATGGCTAAGTCTGACCAGAGTGCTTTGGGCTTTGTCCAACCAAGTGTTGACCTTCTCCAGGACACGAGATTGTCCCTCTCTTGTGCTCATCCCAGGGCTGCCTCACTTTAAAGGAAAGAATGTTTTTCCTTTGTGTCCCACCAGGCTTTCCCTCAGCACAGATTTAGCTCCTTGCCTCTTTCTCTATCTCCTGGTGCACTTCAGAGAAGACCCCAGCTCCATCTTCTCTGTAACCCTATTTCAGACTGCAGGTTATACTCCATGGTCACCTATTTCCATGGGAACAACCTTGATTCCTTCAGCCTGTCCTATGCACCAGCAGCTCCCTCCCTTGACAGCCTCAGCTGAGCACCAATATAAGAATGACTTTCTTGCCCTGGCTTACCCTAACTGGATCCAGTAGTCCTGGTGTGGGCTCACATAAGGCAGGGAAAATGGCCACTCTTCTAAGTTCACTGGTTGAAATTCAGTCCATCCAGATGGACTTGGGGTGCTGGGCATGAACTGTGCCTGTGTCTCCCTCCGACAGTCTGAGGTTTTCACTGACAGGACACAGAAAATAAAAAGATATAACTTGTGTGGTAAACAGCGTGATCTGTGCTTTGCAGCCTTAATAATGATGCTTTTATCAACTCTCTCCCCTACAGACCATCTCCCTGGGGGCTCACGAAAGCACTAAATCGGAGCTCCGGTGCAGTATTAATCACATGCCCCTGGACACGGCTGCTTGCTCGTCCAAACTCGGGCGGCGGGCTGAAGGCGCAGTTCTCGTGGGCGCCTTTGCAGCCCAGCATCGCGCTCTGCGGAAGGACGAGCCTCGGTTCGCGGGGACCCAGCCCGGCCCATCTGCTTTTCCAGCGCTCCTCGCAGGGACCCACCAAGCCCGGCCAATGTGCTTTTCCAGCGCTCCTCGCAGGGACCCACCAAGCCCGGCCAATGTGCTTTTCCAGCGCTCCTCGCTCCGGCTCCGGCTCCGTCCCGCCCGGCACGGCCGGCACTGCTCCCTAGCGGCAGCTCCCAGCAGTTTGGGCTGAAAACGACATTAAAGAGCCTTTGCTTTTTCCCTAGACATGATTGTTCACAGAGCCATCCAGCCTGGCGTTGAAGGCTTACAGGGACGGGGCATCCACAGATTCTTTGGGCAACATGTGCCTGTGCCTCATCACCCTCACAGGAAAACCTGTGATCCAAATCCTGCAATTCCAAATACCTGATCTAAATCTACCTTCCTTCACTTCCAGGTCATTGCCCTTTGGCCTAGCATGTGGCTCTTGTCAAAAGTCCTTCTCCAGTTTTCCTGTAGACTTCCTTTAGATAGTGGAAGGTGCTATGAGATCTCTCCAACTGCATAAGGTCTTCCTGGATTTACGTTTAGCTCCTGTTGTGGCAGAGAGTGACTATATCTTATATCCCCTTAAGTGGGAAGGCATGAAACCATTTTCCCTGGTTGCTTCAAGAGGGCTTTTCTTTTGCCTTTTCTCTAGAAGGGAAGGGTGAAGAAAACCTCCATGAAAACAAAATACATAAGAAGTGATCCAAGAAGGAAGACTTTTTTTTTTTTTTTTAACAAATGTTTCCTGCATAAAGGTCTAAACCCTGAATCATCCTCTGCTTCCTCCATGGAAAAGCCACCAACATCAACAATAATACCCAGGCACAGCCTCTCACACCTTGACAGGGTGGCACTTCTCACGCAGGCATTTATTCTGTGTGGCTTGAACTCTCTGTAACTCCAGGGCAACACCAGTCTGTAACTCCAGGGCCCAAGTCTGTTGCAGTGGTCAGTCACTCATTGCTGCAGAAATGCAAGCCCGTGTTATTCAAGTAAAGGCAACTTGAGAGAAAAAAAAAAGGAGAAAAAAAAAAAAAGAAACAAAAAAACCTCCAAACCACCAAAACAATTTGGGAACCATGGAAAAAGAATACACATACAGAAATAAACTCAAGTGTACCCAAAGACGGAGAAGGAAGAAATCATCACCATCAGTATCATGTGCCTCCTGATGAAGAGAGAGAAACCTTCTCTGAGAACATCATGATCTACCTGTTGACGACATCACAATGCTGATACCCTGTAAGTCTTCCTGCCCCGTTATTCTTCCAGCCATAAACCTGAGAACACAGGAAGGGCGGCTAGGAAGCCACTATTTAACTGGCCAGTTCTAAGGCCAGCACTCCAGTGAGCCTGATGACAAGCTATGTGCTGAAACAAATGGCTGGAGAAGCGATATGAGGCCTAGCACATCGTTTGTTAACCTCAGAATAGCCAGGTGACAGCCTGGATTCATGAGCACCTTTTCCCAAGTGGAAGAGGTCAACGTGAGATGCAGATGGTGTCCTTGCAAGAGCCAGCCACAGGGATAATTGGCTCACAGTGGTTATGCACCAAGCAAGCTGTGTCTCAGTGACCAAGAGCTCTGGTGCTGGCACTGAACAAAAAAGGTCAGAAGCTGTTCCTTAATCAATCAGGATCTCTTTGTATAGCTCACATCCAGACAACAGCTTTGCAAATTCTTACATGGCTAGTGAATCTCAGCTTCCTGGCGTCAGAGGAGGGTTAGCAGTGAGCTCAGTAAGCTCCTCTGAGCCAGTCCATGGTTAATATTCCTGCTTCCTCCATGGCCACTTTCAGCCAGAAAAACGGCCCTGAGTGTACAATAGCCCTTTCAACTTCCTATCATCAGAAGAGGCGAGGATACAGCCTCTTTTCCTCTTAGCCCAACCAGTGTGGGCAGGGCACTTCACACTGGCCAGCTGCACCCTGTGCTCAAATGCTGCAGAAGCAATGAGAGCTCAGTCTGGCAGCCCTGAGTTGGGCCTCCCTCCCCCTAAGTCTGCCTATACAAAGAGGGCTTGGATGACTGCACCACATCCAAAAATAACTCCCCAAAATAACATCAGCTTCCAGGTATAGCAGATGCCATCATCTCCCACCTTGACTTCTTGACCTTGGACATGGAGAAGACAAATTTCAAATGGACTGAGTTAAGAAATCAGCTCTGCTGTCTAGAGAGGGCTTCCAATAAATCAGGGCTTTAGGATTACACCAAGACAAGTGTGTAAAGATGTTCTTTGTGCCGACATGGGCCACTGTATTCTCACACACCAGGCTCTATAAAGGCAGATCCTCATCAGCCTTATCCTCATCAGCCTTCCTGTGCTCACATTAGTTCCACTTCCAGGTGCCTCATGAGTGGGATGCCCTCTCTGATCATTGGCATTGCAGTTCTAGGTAAGGGATACAGCTAAAGCCCAACTCCAGCTACACAGACTGCCCTCCAGTGAAAACTCACAAAGCTCTGGACTCCTCCAAGGTATGCCCTCCTGGCCAAGTGGCAGCTGCCTCCGCTGCCTACTCTTTCTCATAGATTTGATCCACTTCTTGTCACTTTCAAAGGCAGATAAATCATACTTGGGAGTCCCGAAGCTATTGAAGAAGACTTTCCTATATGCTCTTTGGTAACTTGGCAGATTAAACTACCTGTTCCCATCTCATTCACAGCCCTCCAGGCAGCTTGGGCTGTTGGCAGGGCAGCAGCTGCAGAATCCACTATCCCTCAAACACCCTCAGGAAGCCAGTCACCACCCTCTCAGCAGGAGCAGGGGCAACATCTGCCATCATCTTACCCATGTGCAAGCCAGCTCATCATCCTGAGGTGTGGAGCTGCCCCTGAAGGCCTGTTACTCCCCCCATTAGCTATGGTTATTGCTTGATGAATTGTTGCCACAGATGTTGCTGTTGCATAAGGTGAATGCAGTGTCAGCCTGCGGCTGCGGGAACTCCATCTCTGCAGCCAAAAAATCTCACTGGCCCGGGGTGCAGGAGGCAAGACCAAGCATTTCTGGTGCTTATGCCACAGGACAGGCAACATTGTTTGCAGCAGTAACACCTCCTGTAGCTGGCCCAGCTCCATGTTGGAGCAGCCAGCGAGCAATTAATGCCGAACACGATCCCCTTGCCCATCTCTGAGCTTCTGCCCCTCTCACAGGTAGGAGCCTTCCCTACCTGTCCCTTTCTCTAGCAGAGACACGTGGCTGGGATGGAGCTACATGCACTGATGTCTGGGACACAGCTGTGGGCTGACAGGAGACCCTCAAGGCAGACTGGTGACTCAGGGATGCAGCAGTTTGGTATGCCACCTCCAGCCCGGCCTTGCTTGGCTGACCCATCCCATGCTCCTCTCCTCTGATGTCTTCAGCAACCCAGCAGACCAAAAAAATCCAAGGTAAGACAGGGTGAAAAGCAATGAGCAGCACATGCCATGCTTCTTGCTCCATATCTCTCTCAGTATCAGGAGTACAGGGAAGGCTTGAAAGAGTAAACTCAGAGATGCTTCATTACAAACAAGACAAAGATTTATTTCCATTTCAAGCGAAGTAGAAGAGAAAATACAAAAAAAAATCTCCAATACAGAATATAATATTTTCCCAGGCTGTACAGTCCACTTCTTTCTCTAAGTCTGCTCAGGGCCTGACTATGCCAGAACTTGGGCAGAACAGGAACCGAAAGGCTCCATCCTTTCAGGAATGAGCAATTTCAAGGCCCCCTCTCTCTTCTCATCAGTGCTCACAATTAAGAGTTTCCTGCAGGTTTACAATACAAAGTTATTGGACTCTTCTGACAGAAATCAAAAGAGTAGTTTGAAACGTAGACTAACTTTTCTAAAAGGAAAGCTCTCAGTTATTTACAATAAAACTTACAGAAATTAATTTTTTTCTTATTCTTGGTGGTGCCTGAGAATTACAAGCAACGTGCCAGACGAAAACACACTGAGATCCACATGTTTAACATATCCCCATGGCACAAGCATACATTGAGATCCAACTGTCACACATATCCCCTTGGCATATCCCCATATCCCCACAGAGAGACCCAACCCCATGGCTCCCCAGGGACACCACAAGCACATCTTCCCCTGTCAGAGGCCAGCCAGTCCCATGTCACACGTGGGCACAGGCACAGGGGCAGCACTTCTCACCACCACGAGGCACAGCCTGGACAGACCCGCGGTGGCACCTGAGCCTACACCACAGCTCAGAGATGTTGGAATGGCCACAAAACCACAGCAGTGCCGGTGGGAAGGGATCCCTGGGGTCTCCAGGCCTGCTGCAACTAGAGCACCTGTTGGAGCACTGCCAGCACCAGCGAAGGGCAGGTACTGCTTTGTCTGTTTTTGTCTCAAAAACCTTGAGGCCCTTGAATGGTCCCAGTAGCTCTTCAAAGTCCTGCCCAGGGTTTCCAGCTGTCTGTGACCGAAGTTTAAGCAGTTTTTGACCATGTCTCAGGTTCTTGATGAAGCAAGCTCATCACTGTACCTGCTGCAAAAAAATTACCACCTAGATATGCCCAGCTTCCCTAGTTTGTAGCTGTGAAAGATCTGGAGAGAAACAAGAACAAGCATCTAGACCTGCTGTGCAAACAATACACAACTGAACCTACCCAATCTGTGCATTCTGAGTCACCAAGATCTATCAGACTTGTCCTCCAGACATTTGAGTTTTGCTCCCTGAACTGCTTACAGACGCCATCCAAGCTCAGAAGCATCTTCCACAAAACCTGTGTCATCACTGGTGACCCATTTTTGGACTGAACTCTAAGCTAGCACAAGGGCTGAAGCAGAGAACAAAATGAGAGGAACAAGGGCCAGAAGATGTCTAGGGTCTTCACTCTTGTGACCAATGACAGGATTCATGGAGGCATGAAGGGAGGTTTAGGTTGGATATTACCCCAAACAGTGGCTGGGCACTGGAACAGGCTCCCCAGGGACCAAGCACCAAGCCTGACAGAGTTCAAGAAGCATTTGGACAATACTCTCAGGCATATGGTGTGTTCTTGGGGTGTCCTGTGCAGGGACAGGAGCTGGGCTTGATGATCCTGGTAAGTCCCTTCCACCTCATCACATTCTATGATTCTATGAAAATTATCTGGTCCATATTCATAACTGCTTCTACAGGAAGGAAAGGAAGCACAAAAAGGCAGGACAGTTCTCCTCCCAGCTACCCCCAAATGAGCAAGAGGTTGGCATGGCTTGCTGTCAAAGTGACGCAGTCCAGTCCTTGCAGGCAGTGAAAGCAGAGTCAGAAGCTGTCAAAAATACTAGGAGCTGGCACAGCTAGGTGTACAGATCCTCTTCCAGAAGGGAGAGTTGGGAGAGGTGTTAGCACAGCTGCTAACTGAGAAGACCTTCCCCTGGCTGAGACAGCCAGGCTGCAGACAGCACTCGGCTCTCTCCAGGATGGTAGCAGCTTCTGGATGTGCCAGGACCAGGAAGAACAAGGAAGATACAACGCAGCTCTTCAGAAAGGACAGGAAAGGAAAAATCTGACTGACCTCAGCACACCAAAGAGTTCAGTGGTGCTTACACTGGCTGTCTGTGCCCACTGGCTCCACACATGGAGCAGCCTTCCCAGCTCTGTGTACGGACAGCAGCTTCCGGAGGTGCCACAGGCAGGTCTAGATGGACACAGGGCAGTGTGTCAGACCAGTCTCAGCCTCCCAGCCCAGGAGCTGGCTCACCACGTGCCATCCCTGGCACTCTGAACCCTTGAATCCAGAGCTCATCTCCTACCTCACAGCCCCGGGGAAGGCACGCATATTTCTCCTGCCCACCTCCTGCAGAGAGCTTTACTCTTCTCCACACCAAGCTGTGCTGTGAGGACACCCAACCACCTTCCTGCTCCATTCCATCTCCTCTCTCATGTCTCACCTGGATACATAGACCATAGCACCCAGAGAAAGCAAGGAAGCTGCCTCTATGCAAATTTCATCCTGTTTAGGACCTCATCTGAAAAATGCTGTGTGGAGCAGAAGGTACAGGTGTCTTCATGGGATCAGAAACTCTTTGCAGCAAAGCACAGCAGTAGGACAAGAGACAGTAAACACGAAATGATACTAGAAAAGTGCTAAATGGAGGGTACAAGGAGAGACTTCACCCTCACAAGGACATCAAGGCTGCCCAAAGAGACTGTGCTGTCTCCATTATTGAAGGTGATGAAGACTCAACTGCATAGAGCTGAGCCTACCGCTCTGAGCCATGGCTGACCCTGATTTGGGTAGCAAAATTTCCCAAGATCTTTTCCAACCTGAGTTACACTATGATCTATACCCTTCTCTGGTAAGAGGCTCTGGTGTACCTGCACCCTGTCTGTTCTTCCAAAGCTCCTATTGAGGCTCTGGCTGCACTTTCTTGCTCCCTTTCCCCATACAAGGCCCCATGACACTGCAGGATCTTCTCACTGCCCTCCTTCTGGCCTGGGATACACAGCTCTACGGGGAAAAGGAGCTGTATAAGAAGACCTGGAAGCAGGGCTATGTTGGCTCCCTCTACACCCACAGCCCCAAGCAGAACCCTGGCTATCCACTACTGGTCCAGACCCCTTTCCAGGGTGGTGGGATTTGTTGGGAGGGGTATGCTTGGGTTTCCCCATGGATCTAGTTTCAAGCCTTTGCCTCTCACAGACATTCCTATTAGTTGTTCCCTCTCCATATCCTTCTCCAAGGAAAGCTTGAGAGTGCAGCAACTGAAGATGAAAAGGCACCATATCCTGCCTCTTTTGTTCCAGAAAAGAAAGTTTTTCCAATTTCTCTAGGCTACAGATGGAGCTGGGTTGATCTTAAGATCAAAGTAATTTAGGTTGTAAGTACCTCCACAGACCTCAGGATCAGATCTTCACTCAAAACAGGTCCAAATTCAATGTTGACCACAACTTCAGAGGCAGATCAGACTCTGTCCAATAAAGTTGGAAAGACCTCCAAGGGTAAAGGTCCCCCTTCCAGGGGCTGGGCATGCCCATGGTAGAAATGTTTGTAGTTCCAATCCCACCACGGCTCCCACCCCTGCAGCATACAACACAACACCTGGAAGGATGTGACTTGATGCATTTTTCTGCAGGCCTGGCATCCAAACCTTCTCCAGCCTTGGCCACACTGCTGGTGTGAAGCCTGGGGCTAAAGCAATAGCCATTCAGGGATGTGCCACCACATCAGTGCCACGCATTCTGCGTTTACAGCTTTGCCTGCACGAGGCCAGGGAATGCTTCCTCCTGCCTCCCTCCTTCACCTCACTAATAGACATTTAGTTCTCAGAAAAAGAAAATCATCAACAGCAGAGAGACTTTTAAACGTACAGTCTTCCTGGCTAGACCAGAAGGGACCCAGTTGGGTGTGCCGGGAGGGTGGGAGCCTGGCAGGAAACTTTGAGCACCTGCCCCAGGAAAGGCTGTGGAAGAGGAATAGACTCTTTGCCCTGTCCAGGCACTTGGGAGTCCCTAGGACTTTTCTGCCGAGAGCGGCCAGGGCTGGACAGGACTCCCCAGGTCCCCAGAGCTGACTGCGACATTCCTCGCCAGGAAGCCCGGGCAGATGGCAGAATGCATAGGTGCAGCCCAAGGTTCTTCAGCATCTTCCCGGGCGACGCCGGGAGCAGCCGTCCTCTCCCGGGCTCCGGTCCGCGCTGTCGGGTCCCTCCGGGACGGGTCAGAGCGCCGGGACGAACCTGTCGGTGCCCCCAGGGTAGGTACCGTGCCGCGGTGCGGGCTCGGCGGCACCCAGCTGCCCTCCGGCGCCGTAGGTGTGAGGCAGCGGCGGGTAGGGCGCGGGGGAGCGGCGGCCGTAGAGCGCAGGGGGGCCGGGCGATGAGACGGGCAGCACGATGCGCCCCGACGGCGCGTACAGCGGCCCGTGGCCCCCGGGCGCGTAGGGCCCGGGCGCGGTGGGCAGCGGGGCGTAGGCGTGGGGCAG
>VZTZ01026620.1:114788-156517 GCA_013400955.1 Drymodes brunneopygia
ATGCTGGAGTCCCTGTGGCAGGGCTTTGGCAGTGACAGTTTTGTGTCTTGCTGCTCTTCAGACTTGGCTGTGGGCAGATGTGAGCTGCCAGAGGGTCTCTGGCACCAGCCCAGGGCACCCTGAGGCTCAGCTGTGCCTCTGGCCAGGCTAGCGCAGCCTGGGGCTGCTGTAGCTTGGGGGGTGCTGTAGCTTGGGGGGGTGCTGTAGCTTGGGGGGGTGCTGTAGCTTGTGGGGTGCTGTAGCTCGGGGCTGCTGTGCATGCCAGCGCATTCTCCCGAGGATTAGCCCCGTGAGGAATGTGGTACCGGAGGAATGTCCTCCCAGCGCAACCTGAAACCCTCGGTCTGATANCCTCGGTCGGATAGATCCTGAAAAACAGGGTGGGCTGTGGCAGCGCCGACAGCACCATGACCCCTGAGCCGAGGCTGGGCTTGTGGGGGGTTCTTTCTGGTGTTTGGACTCCAGAGAGCCCAAACCGGAGCAGTGGCCTTGCATGCATGGCTGGGGTGGAAGCAGCATCCCTGAAGAGTGAAGGACCTCAGGTGAGGGCACTGCTGGCAGGCTTGGACTCCTCTTCTGGTACATTCTGCCAGTTTCTGTGGCACCAAGACCCACTGCCACTACAGAGTGAGCTGGACAGTGCTTATGGCGAAATGGGTTTTTACTTCAACACTCTGGGGCTTGAGGGTTCTCTCCCCTCCCTTTTACACCCAGCTGCTCCACACAGCTGCCAGTGCAGATGCTGGCCTAGTTCTGGAAGCACCAGTGCCCTTATCAGTGTGGCATCAGGACGTGTGTGCTGCTGTGTGCCCTTTCCTACAACACCCCTTGGGTAAAGAGGGTGTGACTGTGGCCAGGAAAGCCGTGTCAGTTCATGTTACTGTTCTAAGGCCAGCTGGCAAATCCAAAATAAAACTCTGTCCTCATATGATGCTCGTCCCAACTGATTCCTTCACAGAGTTCAGCCTCTCCCCACACTGCTTGCTTCGGAGACTGACCACAGCTGTCTTTCTGGTCCCAAGCCTTCCGCTAGCACCAGGTGTCATGCAGCTTGCACGGCAGTCAGATGCTGCTGCCCCACGTCTCCGTGGAGTGAGGGGTGTTTCAGGACTGCAGGAGCCTCCAGGGCCAGGGCTGGGTGTGGAGGGAAGCGCATCTCGTGCGGTTGCTGTGCACAGAGCTGTTTTCCAATGAGCTCATGGCAGGGTCAGCGCCAGAACGAGGGCAAATGGAGCGTGAAGAGGGTTTGCACCCACACGCTGGCCCCATGCAACCTGTATTTGGTAACTGGGACTTAACTCCTGATCAAATTCCTGCCAGGTTATTGCTCAACCTCCTTGTAGGGGCAGGAGCTGTGTGCAGTAGGTGAAGGCATTTGGCCTCTTGCAGCTACAAGACAGTATTTTCTGGCAGCTGCTGCTTTGGGTTTTTTTCCTTCTTGTCTGGAGGGGCTGCCAGACCCCACTGTGATGCCTGGGGATCCTCTCACCTTATGGGCAGTTCAGCACATTCCTGGCAGCACCCAGCTTTGCCTGCAGCTAACCCAGCAGATAGCTTGTCGTGCTGCGTGAAGCAGAGACTTAGGAACTATTCCAGCATTCAATATGCTAGGACCCTAAAACTCAGTTCCCTTGTGCTTCTGCTTGATGTAGCCATATGAGATCTCTCAGCTGCCCAGCTCCTGTCTGGGAAGCTAAAAACACCAAGGCAAAATCCCAGCTACTAGTTTAGAGACTGCACATTTGGCTCATGATTTGTGTAAGCCCACCTGCAGTCCTTTTGCACTACAAAGACCTGGGGGCAGGTGAGCCTGCAGAAGGAGGTAGGGAGGGAAAGAAGGAAGTTCTGAGAGCACCACAGGAAAGCCACAGCAGACTCAGGGAGTGCCATTTCTGTCATGGGTAGATAGAAGGCACAGAATCTGGTTCTGCCTTCCTTGAAACACAGACAACAGTGGTTACACAAGGCCATGTGCTCCAGGACAACCCTGTCCCTTGAGCAGTGAGACTGGACTGTATGACCCACTGTGGTCCCTTCCAACCTGACCCATTCTGTGATTCTGTGAATTTGGAGTACCAACCAGCACAGGCGGCCCTGGGACCTGCCAGTGGCAGGAGCAGCTGGACTGAGCTGCCCCCTCACATTCGTGGCCCCAGGCACATCAAAGAGAAGTGGAGGCTGGCTCACACTGATAAGCAGAACAAAGCCTGATAGGGCTGGGGGCACAGCCACAGAGAGGCTGAAGCAATGGAACAGGATGGCCCCCAGAGGCCTCAGACAGGTCTTCCAGGGGAGATCATTGTTCTTTTGCTCTGCCCTCATTCCTTTACCATTAAGAAGAGGTTCTGCATCAAAAACATGGCATCACCTTCCTGTTCACCCTGTCTTTCCTCCCTTGCAAACTAACAGAGCAGCAATGGCTGTGGGATTGCCATGAACAGTTTTCCATCTCCTGCATCTTATGTCCCAAGGAGCCTGAAACCTGTAGGTTTTCACCCAAGACCCTCAGCCAATGCCTGGCATTATCCTGAGCACTTACTCCTTCTGCTCAGCTCCTGTTTCCTTTCTGTGAACTAGGGATAATGGTTCCCCTTGTCTTTCCCCAAGGAGGTCTGGCACGCTGGGCAGGCACTAGGTAGGAAGCATCTGAATCCAAACCCCAGCACTGACTCATTACCACTCAGACCCTTAAAATGTTCCCGCACGGCGGACTTTTCTCCCAGAACCTTTCCCAGCCTTCTAGGCATCGAGCATGGATGGCACCGTGCCGGAGGAAGACACAGTACTTTCCTAAATGGTGCCTGAGGTTCTTCTCAATTTTTTTTGGTTTTCATCACATTCCATTTCTTTGATTTTTTTTTCCTTTGTTTGTTTGTTTTGGAAGCCTAGAGGGCTTTCAGGAGAGGTCACTTAGGGAGAGGGTTTGCAGAAAGACAGACATTTCTTTCTGGTTTTATTCTGAGTCAGAGTAGGAGGTTTGGTGCAGAGGTTTATGAAAGGACTTGGGATATATGTCTGCTGTTCAAGTAACTCTTTTGGTCCAGTGATGGAACCACTTGGGAGTTTGTAGGCATGTCGGTTCTCCCAGGCTGTATTATGGTGCAGGGCAGCTCTTGGGCAGATGGAGAGCACATTACCACTATCTGAAGTCCTGGAGCTGAGGTGGGAAAGACCATCTGCTCCCAGTGCTCAGAGCAAGCTCACTTGGGGGACCTGGCACCTGCAGCCCACAGGCCTCTCCCCCGACACCTGCCGGAACAAGAGGAACAAGACACTTGGGCTGCCAGGGCTTCTGGCCTTGTGGGTGGCTGAGATTGATGGCAGGTCCTGTGTCCCCTGGGCCACCCAGGGCTCAGGGGGGTGACCAGGTTAGCAGCAACACCGTGAATTGCACACCCCTATGCATAAGGATGAGCCCAGCAGCAGTTCAGCTCTTGCCATTTAGCAAGCATGGGGGACAGCAGCTAGCACTGCTCTGTGCACTCATAGATCACAGTGGCACTGGCAGCAGGTGCTCCATCTCTGAAGTTGCTGGAGTGGCTCTTCTGGACTGGCCAGCATCATCCTCCTGACCAGGCAGGGCTAGTGTCCACTGCAGGAGAGCCACCCCAGCCCACCATGGGCTGGACTGCGTGCTGCTCTGGGCCTGGAGGAGCTCCTGCCTCTTTCTGGCAGGACCTCTAGTCACAGTCAAAATAGCACAGGGCCCTGCGAGGGTCACCTGGCAGTCACAGCTGCTCCTGCCAGAAGAGATCCATTGTGCCTGTCCTGCTCCAAGGACTTCTGGAGTTCTGTAAATGAAACCGCCAGTGCATGAAATATGTAAATACTCCTCTGAGCAGTGATGCTGACCCTTAGTCCCTCTTTCTGGCCCACTGATCTTTAAATAGCTTAGCCTTAATGGAAGGGGGTCTGACACCACCTCCTTGTGCCCTCCCACTAAGAGGGCAACACTTGGCCTGGAGGAGCAGGAATTGCTCTGTAAAGGGGGGGAAGGTGGGAAAGAGCCAGGATGTCCATGGGCAGAGCAGGAGTTGGCATGGGGGACCCAGTGCATGGGGTTTCGGAGTGCTGGATTTAGGAGAGAGAGTGCTCTCCCTTTAGGAGGCAGAGCAGGAGTACCCTGGGGAAGGGGTTGGAGTCCCTGGAAGTTTCCACTGCAGAGTGTTCCTGGAGTTGTCCATTGCCCAGCAGAAGCTGGGTCCACATGTCTGCTCACACCAAGAGCACCTCAGGCACCATGTGCCCCAGCAGCTGCAGGGGGAAAGGCCCAGCCTGGGGCTGGGCTGGGCTTTGACAGGGGATTGTATGCACAGATAAACCCCTCAGCTTCGTCCTCTGTGCTCAGGCTACATTACCAGTGAGCTGCTGAGTAACTTCTGGGTAGCATGAAACAATATTTCCCAAACCAGCCCTGCCCATGATTCATCAGAAGAACTCCTATCTTCGTCTTTCAAAAGCTTTTGTCATTTTAATGAAGAAACAACTTCCTGCTGGCTGGATGGGCGATTACCCAACACAAACTGCAGATATTCAAAGGGAAGGGCCTGTGATCCATTAGTTGGCTAAGGGCTATTCTTCAGCCCAGGAGCCAGGATAATCCTAGGTGGGAACATACACAAAGGGGTCAGCTGTTAAAGGAATTTAAGTGCCTTTACATTGGCATCTAGAGCCCTGCTGGGAAGCTGAACCCTATGGAAGACCTCCCGTGACCTTTTTCACAAGTCTTGGGGGAAGGCTTCTAAATCACTGAGGCACGTCTGAAGGCTTCGCTCTCTGTTTTCTCCATCACTGGGCTTTCAAACAATTGCATCCTTGTCACACATTTGTCAAAGAGAAAGGGGAGATGAAGAAAGAAATTTCAATAGTCTCCGGGCTTTGCTTACGGCTGTGTTGAGGCTGAATAGCACGCGGAGGTGGAAGGGATATCCTGAACAATGTCTGGTCTCCAGGCAGAGTCCGTTTCCCATGACAGTGCCTTTCTGAAGCAGGAATGCCAGCATGAAGCAAAACTTGTTAAAGTAGTAAAAGAAGAGGTCTCTATTGTGTCCTGTGTGACAGAATAATCCTCCCTCAAGAGCAGACTGCTGTCTTTTTCCCTCCCATCTGTGAATTTTGGCTTCAATCAACTTCGTGATTTTCACAAGGTATAAAATTAAAGTCCTACCCCTTAAAAGCAACCAGCCAACCTTGCAGGATCTTCCCACAGACATGCCCACAACTGTGAATGTAGTTTTCTCGTACTGACTCTAAAATGTCTGACTGCATTAACCTGAAATAAGGTTTCCTGTTAAGAGTTGCATTTGATAAGGAGAAAAAAAATTTTCGGTCTCTCCATCCATTCCACTCGTTAAACATAATTTCTCAATGCTTTATTCACAGGTTATCACTGTGTTCCTCAATTTTCTCCTTAAATTTCTCCTAAATTTTCTCTTTAAATCTTTCCTTTCTGAAGTACCTGTGAAAACCAGCAGAGAGTTATTTAGACTTACCAAATGAGCAAAGCTATCTTGCTCCTGTCTTTCCAGCTCCTTGTGCCCTGTGCTTGTTCCACTTTTATCTTCTGTGTTTGCACCCTGGACAGGGTGTCTCATCTCACAGCTCAGCCTCTTAAGGGTTCTATTAATAATTAATCACAAGCGTCATCAGTATTGTAATGTATCTATACAGGAGCTGAATATACCAAATTAAAAGTGAAACAAGGCCTTAGCAGGGATACAAGGCTGTTCCTTCTCCCTGATTTATTTCAAAAAGCTACGTATTGTCATGTCCTTTCCACTTACCTTCTTTTTTAATTCCAGCAATACTCATTGGAGGCTGTTCATAAAATGGCTGTGATCCTACCATCAAAAGAAAATGGTTTGATTTTGGTTTTTTTAGGGTTTTTTTGTTTGTTTTTTGGGGTTTTTTGTGGGGATGGAGAAAATCCTAGTAATGAGTCTGGTACTGTTGTTAAAGAGTCTTCACTGGAACAGAGCATCTCTCCAGGTCCCTGACCACATGGGAAGTGATGCCCGTAGAGGATGCCCAGCTGTTGGAATCCATGCTCTCAGCTCAACAGACTTCATAAAGGATCCTGGAGACAGAGGTTTTTTAATTTCATGTGCCCACGGTGAGCATGAGCCCTGGACACCAGGCAACAAATGGGTGTCAGAGACAGCCCTGGGACCTGGCTGGGCTCATGTGCAGGCCCTGCCCAGGACCCACTGGACAGGTGCTGTGCATGCTTCTGGTGTCCTCACATTCCTGTCTTGTGAGCTCAGGTGGGGGATCTGTAGCCTGGCATATTTGGAGGGAAGTTACCATGTCAAACACCAGTGCCAGTGTTGGTGGGACCTTCACTTTGCTGGTAAGTGCTACCCAGATTTGCCTCTGGCACTTGAGGCTTAAGTGACTTGTTATAGCCTTTGCACACAAGCAAAACAATTCCCCCTAAATTTCAAAGTTACACAGCTCCAAATCTGGTAACAGCTCTGCACTGTTTACGTAGGGATTTCTTACATTTTTGAAACAGAAGCCTGTCAGCAAGCACTCAGACTACAGATCTTAGCTACTAGTTCATCAGTAATTTAATTATGTAGCCTTAAGATTCAGACTGCCTCTTTCTGGGGGGTATGCTCCAGCTGAAGTAGGTGGGTTTGGTAAAGACAATCCTGTACCACAGGCGAAACTGGTCCATTTAGCTCCAGATAGAGTGGTGATGCTCATGAACAGCCCTCTCACTGCACACAGGAGCTCCATGATGCCAGACATGCAGGGCCCACACCACAGCATGCTTTAGACTGTTAAGGTGTGCTTTGGTGGCAAATTAAATTATTTCTTGAATTTGATCCAAACTGACAAAGGGCTTTAATTGAAAAGAGGGGGGTAAAAGCTCCTGAAAGCGGAAACAACACATTTTGACATTTTCCAAAGGAATTCCTTTGCTTTCTTGTTTCATGAGAAGTTTTTGGTTTGAAACTGATCCTCAGCTGTTCCCTTTTTTTTTTTTCTTTTTTTAATTAGTGAAAAAACTCACAACCCTGTGACAGGAAGAAAGAGGAAGGTCTCCTTTTGATCCAGGTGAAGTGAAATAAATACTCTGGCCCATCTGCCATGCACAGTCAGAAGTTTGCCCTGCCTAGACATTTGCATGCTGAGAGTAAGTGTTCTCTTCACAGGGAGAAGAGAGTTCAGGAGAAGCAGGGTGAGATGGGTGCACCCACCTCTCAGGCAGGGTGTTGTAAAAATTGCTCTTTAAAAATTCTGTAATTGCCAGTTCTTTCAAAGTGTGGAGGGATGCAGTTTCTGTTCGTAATCCCACCACCACTGTACTGTTGTTACAAGTGGGCTGGTCTATCTGTAATGAAGACCCCATCCATGATACTCTCTTAATTTAGAGCTGCTCAGAGAGGAACACCCACTCCCATGGCTCGCCTGTGGGCTGAAGTGGTTTCACTGAATCCTTCTTATGCATTTCAGTGAGTCCCCACTCTCCCAAAATTGCTGACAGTAGTGCATCCTCCATGTGTGGGAAGTGTGGCACAACACGGTGTGTTTGCGTAGGTACCAGTCCACTTGTGCTTCCATCAGCTGTAAACTTCACAGGAAACAGCATCTTCTCCTACCTAGATCTTTGGCTACTTTACATTGGAGCAATGCACCAGGAACAGATGTCTGCTGGATCTGTGTCAGGAATAGTCAGAAAAAGAAGTTTCCACAGTTATTTTTTATCAGTTGCTTGCTTTTTAATCCATGTGACAAGTAAATCACAGAACCTCAAGGGATACTAATTAGGCACCTAAAATGAGATTAAGTGGACTGGCAAAGCCATTTGGCTGCTATAATTATCATCGTCCTATTTACAGTGCACCTTTAGCTGAAGTTTGAGCAGGACTGACGAGAAACCAGGATCACTCATGGGTGTAAGTTAGTGTTAGTCATATTTCCCTATTTCTGCATGGCTGCTGCAGATTTCAGATGGGAGCTAGGCAGAAAGGAGAAGAAATGTAGTGCTGCTTCCTCCAGCCCAGGCTCTCTTACAAAGATGTTTCAACACTTTTGGGGCAGTCCATATGTCATTGGGGTTGTTGTAGGTCTTCATATGTGATCTCCTGACCACTTTCTCTGTGGTTCCTGCAGTTTCTTTTCAAAGGACAGTACATGGACACAGTCCCTGTGCTGCCATCCTAAGGGTGAACAGTAATGGGAGTTCAGTTTGAGAGGCAGTTCCTAAAATCAGTGGGCTTAACAGCACACAGGAGAATGGCACAAGACTAGTGCCAAGCTCCACTTTGTTAGTCCTGTGGATTTAATAGGTAGGTACAAGAGTCCTCAAAATTTGTCCAGAAAAGTTTGCATTTGGAAACAGAGGCCTTGACTGGAGAAACTGAAATGTCTGACAGAGAGTATGTCAGCAAGCAGAAGGGATGACTGCACATGCATGGGGGTGTGTGCATAAATTTTCCATTTACATAAGGATGGTTGGCAAAGGCTCTCTGGGCTCTAGAAGAAGAGAGGCCCAAAAGCTCAGATGACATTTGCTGGAGAGAAGAGGAAGGAGCTTGTGGGCAGGCCTCAAACACATGCAGTGTGTTTAGCTTGTCATCATCATTTCTGGTGCATTTTGGTTGTGAGGGGAGAAATCCTGGGGAGCAGAAGGCAGGTTGTGCTTGTGGCACCAGATATAAGTGAAAGACAGCTAATGTACTGAAGTACTTGTAGGTGGGTCAGCACCCTAAATTTGCTTTGGGTGCAAATTCCCTACATTTAAAAAACAAAAGAAGTGAAACAATCTGTTCAATATGTACTTTGTAGCAGCAAGGATTGCTCTGTGCGTGTGCCACTGTGCTGGGAGAGCTGACAAAAAGAAACTGGCAGCAAATCTGCGGTGACCAGCCAGAGCAGCAGCCTGGGATAAGACAGCATCCAGCCCCGAGGACTCCGGGAAAACAGGTGAGGAGAACTTGGAGTTACTAGACTTCAGGAGAGGACTTGTTACTCGTTGTGCCCTGTCTCTCTGTTGTCCACTTCCTTTGTCTCTTCTGGTACATGGTGCCATAAAGACTTTTGAGTTTAATTTCCCTGTGACAGAAGCCAGCATAACAGTCCTAAAATGTGATTTTTGTCAGTGTCGTTGCAAGCAAGAGATGCCAGCTGCTGGGTGCTCCACACACCCCAGCAAGGCACTGGACTTGGACAGACTCTGCTGCAAGAGAGCATGTTGTGAGCCTCCCTGGCAAAGTCTTCAAGTGCCTATTCTCCTCCAGTGTTGTATCACCTATGTCTGCTGCCCCCAGGAAACCACAAAATGATCCTCAAACTCCTTCCCTCCAGTTTCTGTCTCATGGGGCTGAGATTAGAACATGTTTCAACCTAACATCCTGCAACTTTGCCTGGCTTCCCTCCCAAGGAAAAGGGGTGGAACAGACATTCAGAGAAATCTAGGAAAGGCTTAGGCAGAGGAGGAGCAATCCATCACTTTGTTGAGAGGGGAGTTCCTCTCAAAAATGGCAAATCCTCTGTTAAAAGGTGATAAACTTCAGATGTGGGGTTTTTTGTTAAACATAATTGAGGAGTTTTGTGCAGAATTTGTTAAAATCCAATTGCAGTTGGAAAACAGATGTTTAAAGACTAATTAAAAGAAAAAAAGAGGTCTTCCAGTGAAGGTCGAATTTAGTCTCCCACACTCATGGAGAGCCACTGAGTGTCTGAGCTAGCTGCGGCTAGGTGCTGTCAGATGACTCCCCAATGGTGCTGTGCTCTGCAGTTTCACAGGGATGGCTCACACACAATTCTGCGTGGGGGGATCCTTGCCTGAGCTGTTCCTCCAGCTTGCTGGTGACTCACAGGCATGAAAGACAAAATTGAGAAATATGCTGCCAGTGACAGCCCTCGTTACCTCCAGACCCCGTCTGTAAGCCTCCAGAGCCTACCTTGATCATCCCAGCCGTGAGATGATCAGTTCATCTCCATCCTTCCAGAGGTCTACAGCAATACCATCGCTGGCCAATCTGCTGCTAATCTTTTTCCCATCTGGGTTTCTCTTACCGGAAAAAGGATTGCACCCAGCTCCTTCTGGAGTAGGCAGGGAAAGCCAGGCCCCTCTCCTAGTGCCTCTCACATCACATAAACCCAGGAGGAGGCCATCTATGCTCTGAAGCAGTCTGTGGGCTCAAGGCCTTATTAAATAGTAGAGGAACAGAAGCACACACCTACCACAAGGTTTCATATTCAGCCAGTTAGCTTCGACAACAGCTTCTACCTGTGCTCTCTGCAGCAGAGAAAACCTGCCTAGGTTTCCTGATTTTCATTCCATATGCAGCCCGTAGTGCAGCTTCTTGCTGCAAGCTCAGCGCATCATTTCCAAGTCAATGGAAACTTCCAGCTGAGCCATGCTCAGCAACTTCACTGCTGCCTTTCCTGCTCTGCAGAGCCCTTGTTTCTCTGTGTTATTCATGCCTCTTCTCACCTGTGCAGAGCATTGAAAAATCACCAGCAGCTGAGATCTAAGGCTGTTTTGGTTGCTGCATCGTGGCTGTTCCTCCAAAGATCAGTGATGTGACAGGCTTTGCTATATAGAAATCAAACATCACTAGCATGCATGACATAGTTTTTTTTACATATGGCCTTTTTTTACATGAGGCACCTGTGGTGAAAGGTTTAGCTTTGCTTTCTGAGGCCTTTGTAACAGTCATCAGGGGGATGATGGAAAGGGCAGTGAAGGAGGAGTGTGTGGCACTTCCCTTGTCAGCCAGAGGCATATGCACACCTACATCCCTACATCTCCCCAAAATCCAGGCTCTATCCTCTTACAGGTAGCTGTGCCACGTATTGCTGCTGCTCATGGGGTGGAGAGATGCCTCAGAAGGATTGCTGTGGAGTTCCTTGAAGAGTTGCAGAGAAGTTTACATCTGGTGGGCTTAAGCCCAACTACCTGATCAAAGCAGTGCTCACGAAAGCTGGGTCATGTTGCCCAGGGCCTCACCCTTCTGTCTGGAGAATCTCCAAGGACAGAGATCTTACCCACCTCTCTGGTGCCTGTCCCTGACCTACAATACTCTCATAAAAAGAGGGGTTTTTCCATATGTCCAACCAGAATTTTCCCTGTTGCAACCTATGCCTATCGTCTCTTGTCTTCTCCCCAGGGCCCTGACAATAGTTTCTGTCTTACTCTCCCATGTAACCCTTTGGGACAATGGACTGGATGACAGCAGCTTGGTACCTTCTTGACCTTCTTCTCTCCAGGCTGAACAAGCCCAGCACCCTTCTATTCTGCCCCTTACTGTTCATTAAGCTGTGCATACCCTCTCAGACATCAAAATATTTTCTTTCCTTTTTTGCCACTTCTTCCTTGTGTAGTTATCTCCTAAATGCCTCTCCCATTGTGGGTCACTCAAGTGCAAAAGGATTGCTTCTGACCACTTTAAACAAGAAAGTGAACCACCCTGAAGAAACAGCCCAGAAACCTAGCCGACATCCCACCATCAAGATCAGTGGAAATGTGCAGCAGAGAAGTGGTAATCCCAAGAAAAAGCCCACTTAAACTCCCTGCAGAACTCTGCGGTCTGTAAGTTCTGTCCTTCTCAAACTCCTCTTGCTGGTGCTTAGCTCTGAGGAGACGCACTGCTTGCAGGGCAGCAGGCTGCATTACCATCCAAAGAGCACTCTGTCTCCAGCAGATCCTCTTGGCAGCCTCCACTTGGTGAGCTGTTGAGTGTTTAAGTGTGGATTCAAGCCTCCTTGTCATAGCTGGCTAGGCAGGCATTTCACTGGCGACACTGGGTGCATCCTGCTGGAGAGCTGAAGGCCCTTGAGCCGACTGGAGTGGGGAGCACACCGACCTTGGGGACTTCTCTTTTCCACTGTGCTTGACTACAAAATGTGCTGTGGCCTTAATCACATACAGCTTGTGTCTGTGACACAGTAGCATACAATGTGAGACACAGCCTTTCCTGACTGTTAAGACTGTTTATCTGCAGCTACTTCTCCAGGATGATTCACAAAATATAACCTAGTTAGTGAATGGGAGGATTTAGCTGGTTTCAGTGCTTGAGAGCAACCCATTTCTGCTGAAATCACTGCAAACACCCACTGCCACATGGATCAGGCCTCCAGTGGCCATGGTTCTCCCAGCTAAGATGCTATAACAAACTATCCTGGTGCATCCTAGCAGCCTGGGTACCAGGCCACTAATGACTGTGTGCCAAAACGTTCCAGGTACTTGCTGATGCCAGTCTCATATGCAAAAGCTGACAGACACATCAGTGGAAAAACCTGAGAAAGACATTTTCATGTCTTGCCTTTCTCATCACTTTTTTATGCAGGCCACATTTTGTGTTGCTTGATTGTCCAAGGAAAGAAAAGCACTGAACATTCAGTGAGTAGATCTAATGTGAAAAATGGGATTTGAGGGGTGCCTGAATAAAAGTGAATAGGGAGGCAGACATGCTTTGCAGGATGTTCTGGATGTGAGAGGCAATTGCTGCAGGTTTCTTGCATGTGCTGCACAGGTGGTGATGCAGGACTCCAATGCACTACAGAGGGGCACAGCTCTTCTGACTTCTCTGTTTGCTAGGTTCTGTCCTCTTTTCTGTGGTTTTCTGTTGGTTTTTTTTTTTGTTTGTTTTTTTTTGTTTTTGTTTTGTTTTGTGACTGCAGGAAAGACACTTTCTTTGAGAAGGTGTTGCAAACTCAGAAACATGGATCTTTCTAAACTTTCCAGTTAAATATTTACTGTCCCAGACAGAAAACGCTTCTTTCATCGATTGTCTGAATGCCCCCACCTGGAAAAGAGTTACAGAGCCTCAGAGATCTTTCAGCAAACAAATTCCTTCTCATTACTGACTCTGTGGGCATGACTGCTCTCAGAAAACTTGAAAGTCAAGCTGCTCAGGAGTGCTGCCCATACATGTTTACCTTGTGCTCCAGTTTCTCTCTTCAGACTAAATCAGGTACTTTTTGTCTGGTTTGCCTAAACAAGTACAGCCGAGGAATGAATGCTGGAGTGTTCCTGGGGGTTCAGCCAGGCTAGCCCCAGGTTTCTGACACTCATTTCTGTATGATTCCTGTAAACTCCAGGTTAACCAGCAACACCTGCATGCTCCTCAGCACCACACAGAGATATCAGAAATGCTTGTATATTTTTTATGTGTTCTTGACCTTACTCTTACACCTTGCTTCAGGCTTGTTCTTTCACGTGAAGTACTGCTGACATCTGCAAAAAACTAGTTTTTAACCCAAGGTCAGACTGTGGGCTGCCCTGCCTGGGGAACCAGGCATTTTTAGGCCTTGAACTTGAGCTGCCAGTCTCTGAGAGGCCACGGGGCTAAGCTGGAAGTTGCAAAGGTGGCCACAAAGGGCAAACCATTTCCCCTGCAGCCTGGACTGGTCCTGTCAGAGCTTCACAGGAAGGAGCACTACCCCACGGTGTTCCACAGAGGTCTGGTCACCAATCCCTGAGCATAACAGGCTGAAAGACACTGTGTTCATCAGGAGTAAATACCTTTGCAATGTACTGGGTGGAGGACATGGCTGCTGCAGTGTGATGAGAATATTTAAAACATTGAATGTGAGAACTGAAATCAGTGGAATAGGGTAAAGCCACCCACACCCCAGCTAGTGAACTTGTGAGCAGTGAGTGTGCTGTGTGTGAACAGTTTCAGTGACATTTCAAAAACTGATACCAGGTGTTTTTCTCTCTCAGCAATTCAGTGTATTTCATTCCTCAGATATTAAGTTGTATTGACATATTTCAGAGCATCACAGAGAGAGCCTGTGCATACTTCTGCTCAAATAATAGTGTGAATTTTTACCTGATGTGATTTCTGTGCTGTTGGCTGGCTGGAGTAGCCCTTGGGAAAGATCTGATGTACAGATTTTGCAGCATTGCTCAACAGATTTTGCAGCATTGCTCAACAGTTATTGTTTGGAGTTTGTACCTGTGCTGGAAAGCAAATAGTCATTTGCCTAAGCCAGACAGGTTTCTGTGCAGCTGATCAGTACTTGGAGCCACAGCATCGGTACTTTAGTGGTCAATGCCTATTGAAGAAATGTATGCAAGAGCATTTCGTCAGTAAAAAGACAATAAAGGGGGGAAAAAAAGAGAGAAGAAGACACAATAATAAAGGAGAGAGCGGGACATGTAACAGAGAAGTAGCATGCTTTATTTACACATTTGTTCAATACTGACATGGAAGGGGGTCAGATGAAGGTGCTGGCAAAGTGCCAGGATGAAATCCTACCTCTAAGTATCATTCTCTAACCTGTCCAGAGTCCAGATGTCCATCACCAGTTGATCACAGGGTCCTGCACTGCCCACACTAATGCTACTTAATGCCTTGCATGGCAAACAGCACCTTTCCCCCTCTTTCAGTCTCACATGGGACTGACCTTGTTTTGAAGGCAGTTGAGCTTGGAAAGAGGGGTGGGAATAAAGACCTTCAGATGTGCCTCCCCACCTGAATGTTTCCATAATTCAGTGTGCACAGCCTGCAGCTCTCAGTCGTGTTAATCATGCCTTAAAAAATAATTTCTGAGTAATCCTGAGGATTATTTACATGACCCTGGGGCTCACTCATGTGAGTACCAAGTGTAGGACTTGCTCTTAATTGAAGAGCTAAATATAAATCAGCAGCCCAACAGGATTACTCAGTCTGCAGCAGTGTCTGTCAAATGGGCATGTGTGCTTTCCATTCATTCCTTTCAGATGTTGCTCTGATATAGCATTTTCTGCAACATTGTGTAGCTCCACAGAAGAATGATTGAAATAGGCAATTTTCCATGTCTTCCTGGTAGGAACGAAGGTCAGGCCTACTTTCAATGTGTGTTTCAGGTTTGTTTCATGTCAGGTTAGAGAAGTGCTATAAATCAAATTTTACATTATTGACCTCTATGTTGATCTCTATTATCAAAATGTTTGGATGCACACAGAGGAATCCCTAGTTCACCTTTACTGATGCTTTGTGGTTTCTTGAGAGTGGCTCTTCTCAGCACCGCTGTAACCAGCTCATCTGCCTCAGCTTTTATGGACCAAGAAAGCCACTTCAATTTTAAGCAAGCTGGTTTTGTCACTCTTATTCATTCACAGATTTTCCCCTACCCACTCTCACACATGTGTTCACAGGCATGGAGAGGTGTATGCCCAAGCAATCTGGTCAGGATCACTTGGGATGGCACAGTGGATGAGGGACACCAGGTATCAAGATTTTCAAGTCTCCTGCCAGCCCTACTGGGGGTGCCTCTTGGTAAGTTGGTTTTTGGGCAGCTTTTGTGTACTCTCTAGGATACAGGTGTGCTACAGGGGGATAGTTTTGCCTCAGCAGTCTGTTTCTTTCAGCATCATTTCTCCTTGATTTGGGTTTCGTGAAGTATCAGAAAGAGGCAAGACAGAAGTGTGTTCTGGGCCCTGGTTGCAATCCTCCTGTTGTCAGGGCATACGGTCTCTTGTTTGTAAGTCACCACCTAATCTCAGCACAGGCCTCCTGGGCATGGCACAAGAAACCACATTCAGTCAAAACAAATTCTCCATTTCAACTTTAGGCCTGCTACAAGAGTCCTGTGAAATGCAATTAAAGGAGCTCAGAAAAATTCAGATTGGAAGGCGTCTTTGGAGGTCCCTGTTCCAACCATCTGCCCCACAAGCATGGCTGACCACAAAGCTAGGTCAGGTTATCTCCAGCAATGGAGATCCCACCATCTCTCTGGACCACATCCAAGGACTGCACCATGTTTGTGTGATGATTTCATCTCTCCTTTCTCAAAAATTCTCTTGGATTGGATCTAATTCGGGATAATTAATCGGGATGGCCTGATCAGTGCCATCAAGCCATGGAGAGGCACTTCCCTCCACTGGCTTTCAAGGACCATCCAGGCCCTGGTCAGCCACCAAGGTCACAGCTGATGTTCCTTGCTGCCCACCAGGACTGCAGCCATTCTGTTCAGACCAAGGGCCTCATTCACTGCTGGGCTCTTCACAGCCGTGGGCAGGACACATCCTTTGCTCAGGCTGTGCTCCAGGAGGTTCATGGCACCCCATTTCTGCAGCCTGTTGAGGCCCCTCTGAAGGGCTGTGTTCCCCTCCAGCTGCTCCCCCAGTGTGGAACAATCCCCAGTGCCCTACATCCCCTCTTCTATGTTGTTGATAAAGATGTTAAAAATATTGGCCTAGAACCCCTAAGAAATGGCATATGTAGCTGTCTGCCAGCTACTCTTTGACTGATGGACCTCTGTCCTTGAACCTGACAGCCCATCCAGTTTTCCACTCACTTAACAATTCACCTTGTGTAATCCATAATTTCATCAGTTTAGCTGCAAAAGTAACAATCAAAAACTCCAAAATAACTCTTACAAAAAGATCTTCCTTCCCAAAACATCATCGTGTGCAGACAGAAACTTTGTTTTTGTCAGTTTGGTCCTTTGGTGCTGGCCCAGGCTGGGAATCAGCACGTCAGTTTTGTACCTGCTGTCTGAATATCCCATTATTGTAACAAACTACACCCACTCATCATTTAATACTGGCACCAGCAAAAGGGGCTTGTCATATGTGGAAACTAGCAGGGAAATCCATCTTTTGTAAACTCCTGGAGTTAGAAAGTTCATGTATTGTTGATCAGACAATAAAATAGATATCATGAAGGAAAGGGACTGACAGTGCCCTGTAAACATAGTTTTACTAATTAGAAAAAAACCCCAGCACTGATGCTTTTATTATCTTGGGACAAAAAGTGAGCTACTGGAAGGTGTTACAGGCAGCAAAGAAACATGGCTTTATCTGCAGGTTGGGTGTGCTTTAATCTGACATCCTGACAATGCTGTGTGGTGAGTAATACCTAGAGTATGCCTGCCAAAGCTCTAGAGCCAAAGCACAGAGTCTACCTGTCACTCCAAAAAGGCCCAAATGAATAGCAGGACGCTAATCCCTCGGGCACCACACAGCCTGATGCATCTGTCTGCTACGGCAGGGAGGAGATGATGCTTCCTTTCAGATTACTACAGGTGTGGAGCTCCCACACACAGAGAAAAAGCACCGCTGCTAAAGCTTTCTGGTAATGGAAAGTAACATGCTTAAACTCCCAGAGCACTTGCAATTCACTGTTTCAGAACTAAAACTTACTCACCTTTCTCAGGATGACCCTATACCTCCATGCATTTTGAAGTTTGCTTTGCTATGATGAACTATTAGGTGAGAGGCTTAGACATTGTTTCTCTGCATGCTTCCCTAAAACCTTACTTGTTTTTCTAGAAAAAAAGCATTTAACTGACAAATCCATGAATAGCTCACACAACTAGTGAACACTGTTAAGTTATTAGATCTGAACCAATAAACGCCTTTTCCAAACTATATATATGAAAATTTTGATTTTTACTTTACAGGAAATACATCTGGAATTGTTTTTACACCGCAATAAAATTTGAGAGCAGATGTTACCTCTGTATTTGGTCTTTTCTCTGAGTCATTATTGTATGCATACTGGTGCTTATCGAGCAGGAAGTAATACCCTCTCAATCAGTATTTCAAAGACTCCTTTACAGAAGTTCCTGAAAACACCCAGCATTACCTTCCTCCTGAAGGGGTCCTTCAGCTGGGTTTTTTCTACCAGTTTCTCACTTCAGTCACCTTTATTTCCTTAACCAGCTGTGAGCACTGTGTGATCTACCTGAATAGCTTGGAATCTCTGCTAGTAGATAAAGGCTATGAGTTTCACCTATTTTAAAAAGACAAACACATCTAATTGTATCTAGAATGACTCCACTGCAATCTAAACAACAAAAAATAAGCAGTTTGTGAGAACTTTCTTAGTTATGTCACCTCAGACACAGCATTGCCCTATCAGTTTTGGAGCCAAGAAAATAAGCACATTTTTGGAAAAGTGTTCACAGATGAATAAAATGAAACAATTGGCTCAGTCACTGAACAGGTACAATAGATTCCAAACCCATTAGATAGCAATAGGGAAGTTTTTTTGCAATTGTTCTCAGAAAAAAGAAAGTAATTTTAGCGCAGAGTCAACTTTTGATCTCTGCTTCTTCCACTGCTTGGAATGGCAGGATCTGAATTTGTTTGGATCATTGACTTATTGTCTTGTATAGTAGAGATGGAAAGAGGTGCCTTTCTGGAGTGTTCAGGCCCATACTGTAAATGGAGTCCTTTTTGCTACCAAATCAGTCTAGTGTACATGTGCTCACAATGCAAAACATTTCAGTGAAAAGGATGAGGCAGGAACATTACACCTGCTATCAGGATGAGCCTCCCTAGCGAACCTCACATCTCAGGAGTACAAAAATTTTGAATTCTGCTTTTGGGGGTCACAGATTTGGGCTCTGCTGGTTCAGATGCAAGAGGTGTGAGAGGTGCAAAGCTGAGGGTCATCGGCAGACACAGACCTTGAGTGGCTTACCCCTACTAAACCAAAAGACCTCTCCATTGAATACTTATTTAGTAGATCAGTGACAAGAGGGTACAAAGCCTTTACTGATCAGAAGCCACCTTTTGAACTCCACCCTGAAACCAGAAGCATGCTATGCTGTCATGTGCATGCAGAAAATACCCAGCTTAGCACGGAGCTGCCATATCCTGCCCCAGCTTCAGCTTTCAGAGTGATTTAAGGTGGAGCTCACGTGGAGTGGCTTTGATGTTGCATCTCCAGGTGACAACTGCCCTGCTGATGAAATGTAGTGTCAGCACCTAAAAGCTGTGGTGGCTGTCTGTAGGGCAGTAGGAAGAAAAAAAGAATCACTGCTACTCAGAGTTACTCAGCCCTCCAGGAACAAGAAGCCCAGCTCCTTTGCCTGGAGAGAGCTGCAGCTGCAAATGCAGACACCCCTCAGCTATAAAGCAGATATGCTTTATCCCTGTCTTCCAGGAACCAGCCAGCATCCCGTGTATCACAGCTGGATTAAGCTTTGACTTGCTCCTCTCTTCTGGCCCCCAAGCTCATCCCTGTGCCTGTGTTTGGCAGCTGCAGCAGAGCTTGGCACTGCGGGCAGTACCTGGAGACAGCGCTGAGCCATGCAGAGGGAGAAGTGGGAGTGTAACAGGGGAGAGGCAGTGACTGCCTGGGTCTGCTTCACCACGACTCCCTGTGCTAGCAAGCTCCCTCTAACAGGGACTCCATCAGCTCCCCTGGCCAAGAAGGGATGTGACAACTCCTTCAATTATTGGCCTCTCACAGATCAGCGTCTGCACGTGGACTGTGATAACTTTTGGGGTTACATTAAACTTATCACATGCAACAGGCATTTAATTGTTGCACTGGAAATATGTCTTCTGCTTATCTCTGGAAGCATTCCTCCTCCCCTCGCCCCACCCTCCCCTGCATTTTGAAGACTTAAGTTTCAAGTTCACATCTATCAGTACAAAAAATAGCAGGACATGCCCTATCATGTCTTGGACACTCTAAGCCAAAAAAATGAGGGAGCTGCACCCTTTTCCCCTCATTTAGATTCTATCTTTTATATGCACTTAAAATGTGCACATAAAGCTTTATCACGCCCAAACCATTTCCGAAGCAATGAGCAGTCACATTTACTATTAGAATTTTGAAGGACTGTAATTCCAGGGTAATTTTACCACTCCCTCTGACAGTCTTTTGTATTTCTGATACCATATGTGTCTCATAAACAAAACAGCCCAGAACATATCAATCACTTTATCAGCACAGAGAGGATTACTTAGACAGGCATTTAGAATTTGCTTTGCACTTCTGGCAAGTCCAAAATAGCAGGTAGCCCATCTTACTGTGTAATAGGATTAACACTGATGGAAGAAGTGTTAGTACCTTTCTGATGTTCATATAACCCAATCCTCCTATGAAGTTAGAAATACATAAAATAACAGATACTTAAGTTGGATATGTATTTAAAAAACCTCACATTACCTTGGAGTACCTAAACCCACCCATTCTTCCTGTAAACTTCAAAATTAGAGCTGAAAGGGTATTTTTCCTTGAGCAGCCTTCAGAACACTATGCTAGTCTGGTTTGTGAGCCCAGAAGTTTTACTATTCCTTGGCTTTTTCTGCCAGAGAAATGTTTTATTTCAGTGTATTGTGGACCATTACTTAAAATGGCTTCATAGCTTTGAGGCTCAGCACTTCTGGAAAGCCTCTTTTGGGTACATACACACTGAGGATCTCAAGCACCAGGGAATTCAGTCCTTTCTCAATTTTGTAACCACAATGCAAAACAGCCAGTTGAGCTGGAGTTTAACTCCAGGAGCTAAATAGTTGTAACCAAACATGTGGAATTTAGTTTTTGCCTGCCTAGTTATCTCCTCAGGCATGTAAATGTGAGCACTTTCACAACACTGAAATTAGGCTGAGGCACAAAAAGTCATAAAGGCCTTGTGATTATGGAACAGTTAAAGTCAGGAGAAATGCATTACTTTCCTCTCTATATACAGGCCAAATTTAATTCAAAACCCAGAGGGAGCACTTCCTTAGAACACGCCTGCAATATTGCTAGACACAAGTCATACCCCAGAGACAGAGGCATGTTCCTGGATTGGGAAGCCATCTTCAGATCCTGAAGAGCCCACAGGGTCCATCTAATTATCATCAGGTTATTATCGCCCAACAACTATGGCAAAAAGGCATGACAAAAGATATTTCTTGACTGTGTAGCTGACATTATCTTCAGGAGAAAGCCTTACGGATTTTTGACGTTGATCTGGAATGTCCAATCCAAACAGCAGCAAGGTTTTCCTTCATGTGCAGAATCCAATATGCAAAAGTCAGAGCAAGAAGTGTCACAGGACAATTCATGATTCCCTTTCACCTTTCTCGGTAAGAGGTCAGGGTGGCAGGTCAGGCCCTTTCTGCTGAACACCTGTGAACCTTGTGCACAGGGTCATCATCAGTGCATTTCCACTCCCTCGCCAGTGGGATTTCTGCACCTCGGGAAGGACAGGGATGACCTTGATGGTTACACCTTGAGCCTGAGTGCAGGCAGGATCACTTGCAAATCATACCTTCTCACATGTCACCCTGTGTGCTGCTGGCACATGTCTCATGAGCTGAGTAACTCTCAGTGGGGGTCAGTCCATTTAAGCATCCATCAACCAAGATGTGCTCCAGCATTGTGGAAGCCAGCACATGCAGGGTGTGCTGCCACGAGCTCTGATGGATTTCTTGGAGTCTTGCAGTGCTCCATACGTCTTCTAAAAGCCACGCATGGACACAGGAGTACATAAGGATTTCAGTTTTCAACTAGTGGTAGGGAAAACGTGACATTTGATCCCAAAGATTTGGAGGAAAATTAATTTAAATTTCAGGTCCTGTCTTCAACACTTAGTGGCATTCCATGATGGAGTGACTCCATCAGTGGACAAGGGAAGGGCTACAGATAACATTTATCAAGACTTCTATAAATCCTTTGACATGGTTCCCCACAACATCCTTGTCTAAACTGGAGAGATGGATTTGATGGGTAGACTGCTAGACATTTAAGGAAGTGGTTAGACTGTAACATCTGGAGAGTAGTGGTCAAGAGCTCCAGGTCCCAATGGACCTCAGTGACAGGTGGTGTCCCTCAGGAGTCTGTATTGGGACCAATGTTATTTAATACCCTCATTAATGACATAGACAAAGGGGTCGAGTGCATCCTCATCAAGTTTGCAGCTGATACCAAGCTGAGTGATGCAGCTGACATTCCTGAAGGACAGGATGCCATCCAGAGAGACCTGGACAAGCTCAACAAGGGGCCTATAGGAATCCCATGAGGTATAACAAGGCCAAGGTCCAGGTGCTGCTCCTGGGTCAGGATGCTCCCAGTATCAGCAGAGGCTGGGGATGAACAGATCAGAGCAGCCCTGTGAGAAGGCCTTGGGGATGCTGGTGAGTGAGAGGCTGGACATGACCCAGCCATGTGNCTGAGAGAGAGTAGATTTAGATTAGCCGTTAGGAAGAAATTCTTTACTATGATGGTGGTGAGGCAACAGGTTACCCAGAGAAGTTATGGATGCCGCATTCCTAGAAGTGTTCAAGGCCAGACTGGATGGAACTCTGAGCAACTTGGTTTAGTGGAAGGCTTTACCATGACAGGGGGATTAGAACTAGATGATCTTTAAGCTCCCTTCCAACCCAAACCATTCTATGATTCTGTGATTATCTATTAAAAATTCACTGTTACAAGACAACACCTTGCCTTTCAATTTACTGCTGTTTCACAGAAGGAAATATGGGGCCTACTGTCACAATCAGATATGACTGAGCATGTATTACATTACAAAGCAAAGACACACATCCAATTTAACTACAAGCAATTATGTGTAAGTGCTCACTCTTCTGGGAAGATGCATTTATGTGGAGTTCACCCTGGATGCCTTTGCTGCTTATTTGTGAAGCCTGCTTATACAGGAATGAACTACCTCAAACACACAAACACAGCTTGACATGACCATCTTCGGGGCATCTGATGTGTTCCTGGCATTCAGAGATACAAGGCACTGCCAAAGAACAAGGAAGCAAAAGAAGCAACTTGTTACATATCCTTAATAGATAAGGTCCTGGGATTTCACCCATTCCTGAAAATCCGTTTAATGAGAATGGATGAGTGATCTGCTATTCTATCTACTCAAAAGCTTGAAAATAACCAAGAAGTCATAGATTTCCAAAAGGTAAAATAAAGCTGATCCTAAACTCTGCCTATTTTGTGCAATCCTTAAAAAAACCTTGGATGCAAGAAAATATGCATCAACTTTAATACTAAAGAACTCAGCAAGATTGCTTCCAATCACCCCTGGGGAAATACAAACTTGCTTTGCAGTGTACATAATTTAGTCAGCTAGCAGCTTACAGTAGCACCTTCTGGTTTTGGAATGATGAGTCAAATCTCTTAGTTATTTCTGTTAGAAAAGCCATTATTTTCTCCATTTAAAAACAAATCTTATGGTAGATGGAGGGGAGCAAGGGATCTGATCCTTTTTGTTGTTTTATTTTTTTTTTTTTATTTTACACATAGTAAGAAGACCTCACTTCTCAGAGACAGATGAATCTTCTGGAACCTTGTCTCTTCCTTGCCTTGTACCGCTGCATAAACAGGAGACAGTGAACTGAAAGCTGTCTGAGAAGGTAAGTCTCCCATCTGAAGGCTGCTTTAACCTCCTCCAACACCTGGTTGTCACAACAGAATGAAGCAGGAAGACCATCTTTCCTACACACAGGAGGAGGCACCCATGCCCGTGTAAAACCTGTGCCACAAACAAAACCCCTGACTCTCGTACAGCATCTGTTGCTTTAACAGAGAGCTGACTACACCACTGCTCCTGCTGCTCCTCCAGCAGCCTCAAGCTGTATTTTTCCAAGGAAGGCAAAGTGAAAGCTGGGACCAGTGTGCCACTGTTCCTGTTAAGAGTCAGTCAAACTTAACTGCAACTAAAACCAGTAGGAAACAGAAAAATGTAGGTGCAGCTATTTATTCCCCACAGCCTTTCCTAAACAGGTCTAAAAGAGTCTGTAAGGCGAGCCCTGTCCCATCTTTCTGAAACCAGTCACTACATGTGCTTGTCAAAAGTACTTGCGTCCTGTTCTGTAAATAAATGCCAGTTAGCAAATGCAAAAACATAGAGTGAAAAACTATGTAAATATCAAATAATAACAAGTCTTTAAGAAATGTTTCTAAACACAGGGAGAGTGGCAGTATATCAGGCATATTGTACTTGCACAGAGGATTTCTAAAGAACAGTATTAGTTCATGTATGATGTAAGACAGAATATGTGAATTGGGCAAGAAATACAGCCCTGTGCAGGTTTGTAGAGAACTCTCAAAATTCATACAGAAAACAGTAGGAGCTCTGAGCCAGTGTCCTTTCACAGGAGCATACTCCACTGTTCCTGTGAGCCCTAGACAGCTTTCAGCAGCAGAAGGCACACACTGTGAAGATGTGCCGTCCCTTTCCTTTCTGCACAGCTCACAGGCCCAAGAGATGACATCAGCACACATCTTAAAGGCTGTCTAGCACAAAGCATACCCAAACCCTGCTGAGAGGGGCTGTGCCCCTCTGCTCAGCACATCTGGAATTTTAAAGGTAAGTTTTGGGTTCCCCAAGAGATAGAAGATATTGATAAACTGAGGAGTTCAAACACAGGATCACGAAGATGTCCCAGGGATGGGAGTGCAGGACATTATGGGAAGAAGTGAAGGAGACTGATCTTCAGTCTGAGGAAAAGGCTGCAGTAGGAACAGTTGCAGTCAGCCATTGCCTACTTGACTGAGAGGCACTTCTTCTCTGAGGCACAGGAGGAAATGGTGGGATAATAGGCATGAGCTGCAACAGGGGAAATTCTAGTTGGATATAAGAAAAAAATTCTTTCCATCACTGGTGCAGACAAGGCCCAGATAAGAGGTGATGGGACCCCTGTCCTGACAGATTTCCAGAGCTGACAGGACGAGGCAACCTGATCTAGCTTTAGTGAGTCACCTTTGAGCAGGGGGTGGGACTGGGGACCTTATTACATTCCTCTTCTAATCTAAACTTTTCCATGCTTTTTATGGCCCTCAGGTGTGAATTTTACACTTGTTTGATTTGGGGACAAAGCATTTCTGAGCTTCATAGCTTTTGGAGTAATTGAAAGAGGGTCTATTTTGCATGTCTGTGAACTCAGCAGGGGTCTGAGCATCCTCTCACTCAGCCACTACCACTCTGCTGTGAGGCTTTCAGAGCCAGATCTTAATCAGATTTTGGACGAGTGATACAGGTTTAAAAGACCCCAGCCCACTTTTTCCACTGACAGCACTAAAAAAAAATAAGTTGTTTGGCCTCTGCTGTTCTTTTGCTAGCTCCAGTCCCTACTTTTTCTACCTGCCTGTGCTCTTTTCAAAAAGAAGCCACTCATACTTTGGTTTGTTACATGTGTTAACGCCTTAACAGTACTGCTGAAAGGGGACCAAAACTGAAAGCTTGGAGGGGAAATATATCTTCCACTCATTTGTAACTAAGTTTTTTCAACTAAAACATCAGGCACATGCTAGTCTCACATGTCCTTGTACAACACAAGGCAAAGAGTTGGAATAAGCTGGTAGGACACAGTGCAGGAAACTTGTGGGCAGAGCCACTAACCAGAAAGTTTTGGTTTCATAGGTGTGTTTCTTTGACTTGAAACATTATTATTATACTGTAAATGGGCTGACAAGGCAAACAAGCACAATTGCTTCGTAGACAGTCAGTATGGATGCTGAAAACAGAGTCCCTTTGCCCATCCCTTCCACAGACAGCTACTGCTTTGCCACAATACTCCCAGTACAGAGCCTGTCTAACACGTTATTTTGTATAAGAGTTCAGCCAAATGAACCATGAAGCAATGAGACAGGTAAAAATGAAGCAAGTACAAACCCTGCCTACAGCAGCAATCAGACAGGTTGAGAACTGTCTGCTCCTCCTTCATGGATGCTGCGATGAAGACCTGGCTGCACCAGTGTGGCAGAAGGACTCTCATGAATGCTTTTCTTACCAGGAGCAAAGAGCAGAATACCAAAGAAATAAATACCTTTCTTGGTGGCCAATTTCCCTCTCTCTTTAGTTTCCAGCTCCATTCACTTTGCTGGACACAGCAAAAGAGGATCTGTGCCTTCCCAAGTAGCCAGCCAGCACACATGGGCCAGTCCTGCACAGTGCTGTTCCTGAAATCTAAAGGGTTGTTGGGGCCACCAACAAACTGGAGTACAGACAAACCTGTTTTCACTATCCATAAGTTATTCTTAGATTTCTTGCATATTCCCAAGAGCTGGGCTACATGGCAGAAGAGCTGAAGCTGTCTGGGAGCTGGATTGTTTGTGTGGCGACTCTTATATCTACTGAAGGCACCACAGCTGTCCTTACATGGGCAAGGGCAGGAAGCCTCCAGACTTCTTTCTCTTGGGTGGCTAAAGCCCCTGTCATGCACAGAAGATTGGGAGGTAGCAGGGATAGGGACTCTCAGCCAGCTCCAGGGTACAGCCCTGGAGGATGCACCCCAGCAGGCCATGCTGCTCCAGTGTTACCAACACACTGGTGTAGGTCTGCTTCCCACTGGCAGGAAGGTGTCCTAGGTCCTGCCTGATGCTGCCTTCAGGGTACCCCTGCTAACAACCTCTCACCCAAATATGTATAGACACTCACACCATCTGTTTTGACAGCGTTGCTGCTCAGGGGCAGGCTTCTGTCACTGGAAGGAAGGGGAGTGCCCAAGGGCTAGGAATTCAGGTCGTCTGGTGGGACATCTGTGTGATTGGGACCTTATGTGTGATTGAAACGGGTCTCACTTTGAAGGGATATATGTGAGGATTGCTCCAGGGGTTTCCCAAAGGTGCTCCCAGGCCTGGGTATAGTTTGGGAGTGTCTGAGCCAAAGCAGTGGCAAACACAGTGAGGGACACCACACAGAAGCAATGGTGGTGGTATAGTCAGGCCAGAACGCAAGTTCTGCCACACTGTAAAACACCCATACCCTGAAAAGTGGGGCTGATTGTCCCTTCCTCCACCCCGCCATCTCCACGGACTGAAAAAAGGTGGTGGAACTGCTACCACACGTGGTCAGATAGATACCCATACAGCTGCAGAGGTTGTATGAATGGTATCTCCCCGCACCAGTCAGCTTTCCTCCAACCCTGAGAGTCTGGGTGCCACCTACCCCAGTGCTTCATCTCAAGGCATGTGTTTCCATTGCTGCCAGAAGCAGCTTTGTCCTGCCAGGACTTTGAAAGAAGGTTAATCTCCAAGGAATCCTTGATCAAGAAAACAACTTGATTCCCCCAGTGGACATGCATTTGCTGCAAGGAATAACAAGGGAGCACAAAACCTCTGTCCACCCTTTGTGTTTGTTAAAACACTTCCTTTGATATGCAGCCACAGGAAGAAGCTCTCATATGCAGAGGATCCCCTGCAGGATTGCTTAAAGGAAAGCACAGAGCTTGTATTTAGGTGAGGTTTTGGGTCATGACGCAAAACTGGGGGATGGGAAAGGACAGGTCCCTGGGATTTAAGGCCAAAGCAGCATACCTGACAAGCCCTCTCTTATCACAGGTGATGCATATCTCATTTCACTACAGAGCTGCCCTATTGTTGTATGTGTACCTAAAGTGCCACCATAATGGCTGTACCTTGAACTGTGGGGGAGCTTCAGGGCAAAGATACCATGAACAATGGTTTGAAAAAATGGTTTACATAAAAATTTGCTCTTTGCTGCTTTCTGGGCTGTTCTTAAAGCAGAGTTTTTCCTTGCCAGCAGTAATTTATGACTTTGAAGGAGAAAATATTCTAACAGCAATAGAGGATAATTCTGTAAAAAGCACAGGGCATCTTACTAGCGTAACATTCCTACAGAAAATTACAGACTACTGCTTCATTTGTTCTCCTGCTGCCCCCCTGAGTGCCCGCGGCTTACTTTAGGACAGACACATCTGCACAAAGAGCTGCTCTTGCTCTGGGTGCCACAAGCCTCACACAATAAGCTTCTGAGTTCTGGGCTGTGCCAGGCCACGTCCAAAACTGTGTATTTACAAATATTTAAAAAATGCTGAAAGCAGATAGAAAATTCTGCTAGCCTCCACCTGTCGAAAAGCTAAGTGCTTTTCAGCCTGAGCTGAATTTTAACATTTCTCCCCGAACACTGCATCCTCCCTCAGTGATTTCCTTTGCAGAAGGCAGCTCAGGAAATAAAACAGTTCCATTTCTTTCAGGGATGTCTGAGAAGCCATTTTCTGACACTAAAACTGACAGATTCAGCTGCTTTAATAACTGTGGTATTACCTTGACCTGAATTGCTTTCAGGGCTTGAGGATTCTGCTGTGACCCTCACACATGAAACTGCTTCCAGGAGGAATGACTCCAGTGTTTGTTACCTGCTGTGGGGCCTCCAGGGTCCATTGCAAGCTGCTGCAAGAACTCTCTTCTCCTGCCAGATGTTTCTGTAGCAGCCTCACTTCATGGGTCACATCACCTCTAAAGGGCCTCTTCTACTTTCCAGTCTTCCTAGTCCCACCCTAGAGTAGCTCCCATGGGAACCCCCCTGCCTTAGAGGCCACCACTGAAATGCCCTGCATCCTCTCAACACCTGGACCTGACAAAGCCTCTCCTACACATGGGATCAACCTGGAGTCTGACACTGGTGATAAAACAAATATGTAAAACAACTCCAAATACACCTGTGGGGCTGTCTGTGTTACCCTCCCAGTGGCAAATGAGTGAGTTTTCAGAAGCCACCTTCAGCAGTACCTTTTGACCATTGTAGGCAGGAAAGAAAAGAGGGAAATTAAATAAAAGAGGCAGTTTTTCTTCAAAAGTGCTCTCATAATACAATTCTCCTCCTTAGGGCAGGGGGAGGGACTGTCTCTGTTTCCAAGTGCATCTCAGCAGGCAGAAAATCAGACCATGTAAATGGTCACAACACTACTGGGACCTTCAGTGAAGATGCCCAAAGGACCAAGGCCTGGACAAAGGATAACTGGACAGTGGTGCTGGTAAAATCTTTTCCAAGTCATCATTTTTGTCTACATCACTGAGAGGCCTTCAGACAACCAGAGAAAACATTGCATAAACAATCAGCAAACATCCAGTTCTCTCCTCCTTGCTAAACACATCCAAACACCCTTTTAAATCTCCTCTTTCACATGCCTCTCACAATGCTAATGGAGTAATATTTAACCTTTATCTCCCTGGCTCAGAAAGGAGATGGAAGAACTGGAAAAGGACAGAAATCCATTGGGAGGATAATGAGAAGTAAGAAATAGCAAACTATACCAAGACATGCTGGTCTAGGAAAGAGATGACTAGCATGAAAGCAGATCCCCTCAGCACTGAGAGGCAAGGAGAAGGTCAACAGGCAGTAAGTACTCATGTGTCTCTCAGTACAAGAATAAAGAGGCAACAAATGAAACCAGCAGACGGCAGCTTCACATTCAGCCAGAGGATTAATTTCTTCTTACCACACACAATCCAGCTGTGTGACCCATTGTTGCTAGTTATTGTAGACCCAGTGGTCTTGCCTGGATTTAAAACCCACAAGATAAATTCACAGAAAGAGATGGGCAAAGTAACAGGAAAATACAAAATCCACCAAAGCAAATATTGCTGTGATAAGGAGGACCCAGAGAACAGTAAGGAAGAGCATGAGTAATGACCATGCTGAGTCAGGAAGGGCATGAGACCCTCTGCTGGGGCAGCTAGTCACGGTGAATCATTCACTGAAAAACACACACAGCTGGATTGTGTACCCAGCCAGTTTGTTAGTTTCATTTGTTGCCTCTTTATTCTTGTTGCCCCACTTTATCCCTATGCATTATTGATTACTGCCATCACTGAAAACTGTTCACAGCAACTTCCAATCAGCACATTGCCTTGCACCTTCTAAGGAAAATGTGCCCTGCCTTCGCATTGCCTGCTGCCAGCTCCTGACTGGAGGTTAACTTATTCTTGATTGTGTTAAAGAGATATTCTTGGCTCAGTCCATTCTGCAAAACATATTTTGCTTATCATGGAAAGGAGACAACTGAGGAGGGGCCTAGTTACAGTCTCCCACTGCCTATTGGGCATTACAGGGAGGGCAAATCCAGACTCCTCTCTGAGGTGACCAACAGCAGGGCAGAAGGTCCTGCAGAAGGGACACAAGTTGCAAAAGGGTTTTCATGTGAGGAGAAAACTTTCCTTGAGAGCAGTGCAGTCCTGGGACAAGCTGCAGAAAGGTGGGATCTCTGTCCTTGAAGATACCAAGCACTCAAGGTGATGAGGGCCTGAGCTAACTGACCTAGCATTGTAGTGAACCCTGCTAGGCACACAGGCTTGTATTGAACACTTCCAGAGATGTCTCCTGACACAAATCTTTGTCAGATATTGAGAACCATATTCCATCCAGCATGACCAGCCTTGCAAGACAGAACTGATCATCCATGTTTAATCAAAAACGTAAGTGCTATTGACAGGGGAACAACATCCTCCATGTGTGGTTGTGACAGCAGCTCACAGACTGCATGGGTGGTTCTGTGCTCGGCCATCACCTCCGTGACTCACACAGCTCCTCTGCACTGCTGCCTGCCCTGCAGTATGGGAAAGGATCTGTACAAGGGAGGAGCTGTACCTGGCACATATGGTGAAGCACCTTCAGACACTTTTCTGACTGTCTCATTGAAGAATTGTCTGTAGGAGTGATTCCCACAAATGTCACAGGTGTTTGTCCTTGTCCATGGTAAGGGCAGGAAGCCATCAAAAATCATCCTTGGGATACTGCATGTAGCAGCCTTCATGTGGTGCCCTCTGGGGAATACTTGAAGGTTTTAAAGAAAACAGAAGCCATCTCTCTTGTGCCTAATTAAACAAAAGCATCACTACCAGTTCTCCCCAAGCTCAGTGACACATTGTGCCAGGTACAGGTATACCAGACTGTACAGCACCATTTCCACTGCCCTGAGGAACTGCGGCCCAGACAGAAAAGGTGGGAACCGGCAATTTGCCTGTTGTCTTACATGGAATCAGGAGGACAGTGGAAAGTGGTTCACTTTACCCCTAAGGGAGAGAAACACGCAGCTCCTGTGATTCAGCCCTTCCTAAGAAACAAATCCAAATCATCTATAGCAGTCTCCCATGGACTCTAGGTAACAATCCCATGGACAGTTTAAAAGACTAGCTTTGATGAGAAGCCTGAATTTTTGTATGGCTACAAGAAGTGAGCAAATTCATCACTTTGGAGGGACACTTGTTGGAGCCAACAAAAGAGGTATGCTATGCACATGAGACTCAGATCTGCAGCCTTAGCTGAATCCCTTCATAAAGTCTCCTCTACCTTCTCAGTAGTAACAACAATATTACTTTTCTATCTCTCTCCCCCTTCTGTCTGTAATTTGCTCTTCCTGGTGGAAGGGAAAGGAAGTGTAAATTATTGCAACACTGACAAGTCCTGAACAGCATCTCCTGTCACTACCAGTAAACCTCAGGAGGCAGAACAGACCTCTGACAGGGCTTTGAGGAATGTGGAGATGCTATCCATGTGCTTCTTTACCAACTGAAAACTGTAAGCATCAAAGCAATTCAAAGCACACCCCTCTTTTTCTATCTTTCTTATCTCCCCTGTTTCTGGCACATGTCAGGTATTTACTAAACAAATTTGCAATTCTTTAGCAATGAATGTACTGAGATGGGCCAGATCTAACTACTCAAGCAGGCACACTAAGGTACATTTGCTGTGTGCTTTTGCAATAAAGAAACTCAAATCACTTGCTCTTCCTGTGCAGCTGGAGGGCCCAGAAGTAATTCAAACTGATCTAGCAATGTGTAGACTGCAGTCTCACAATGGTGGTCAAATGTTGTTATCTTGTGAAAGATTCTTTACATGGTTGTGGCTGGAGACAAAATGCCTCAAGCAGAAATCTGACACAGGATTTTTTCATCCTCAATCAGACTCTCAGTTGGGAGTAATAACATAATAATCACTAACACTTTTTTATAAGTCTCCCGTATTTCTACCAGATGACGTCTCAACACATTTGTGTTGTGCAGCAGTTCTGCAGTGAGCGCTACTTACAGACCCTGGATTTACTGAGCACATGCAGGAAGATTTTACATGTGTGACAAGAACACACAGGACTGTCTGAGCACAAGCAGCTGACCCACAGAAATCATGAACCAAGGTTTTGCAGCTGGATTCACTGGTTGTATAAGAAAAAATAGGTCTGCACACATGTAGTGGCTGCCTTTCAGGATGCATGGATATTGACCATGCCTTCAGAGGTTACTGGTGCATTACACAGCATTACTCTTCCAACAGTTTACCAGATACTCACAAATGCTGGAAAAACAGCCCAGACTCTGTCTTTCAGCCTGGACAAAACTTCTGCATGGGAAAAGGAGACTTGATCAGGGATCCTGCTTCTACAGACACTCCATATACTGAGGTCTCCAAAATTTAGGAAAGGCTACACTTTAAAGTCACATTAAACTCATCCTGGATGGTTGTCTGTGTCTCCTCATAAGCTGGACTGCTAATCAACCAAGCTGCTGTAAGAAGAGAGACAAATGATATATGACAATCCACCATGGAGCCACTTTCTATAGAAGATGATAGAGGGTTATGGTGTCTCCCTCACTGGAGATACTGAAGAACTGTCTGGATGCAATCCTGTGCCATGTGTTCTGGGATGACCCTGCCTGAGCAGGTATGTTGGACCAGACAACGTTGTTCCCTTGCAACCCGACCCATTCTGTGGTTCTGTGATTTTAATGTAAGGATTTCAAGTGCTGTAGGGTCTTGTGAGCCAGCAAGAGGACACTCAGTGCAGGCTCCATTTTATTGATTGGTTCCTTGCTTCTGACAGTTACCCAGAGATTTTTACTAGAACTAACTTCTATGCCCCTAATCTTTTATGTGGTCTTGTACTGTCTTGCCAGCAGCTGTCTTCATTGGTGGTGTCAAACACTCCCAACACAGAGGTCACTGAAGAGACATCACTGGCAGCTGGAGAACACTGAATTATGTGCCCATGACTTTGCAAGATTTCTGTGCTGACAAGATTATAGAAGGATACACCACTGTTTGCCCTGTGGCATGCACAGAAAGGATGCACTTTGCTCATCTGTTTGCCTGTCTTTTTAAATGTTAGTAGGAAAGTCTGGGAAATATGCTTCAACAAACAAGAGCCAAAACAGACATAAAGTACCGATCTGGATGAATGAATGGACTTTTTGGAGCAGCATCAGGTCAGCAGAGCCATCTCCAGTGTGGCAGAGTGACTCTGTGCTGACTATCCCTAGCACAGCCACGGCCACAGGCACAGCATAGGTGCCAGCCCAGGTATCCCGATGCTGCTGGAAGTCCCCTGATAAGGATGGGACAGAGCCTGCACTGCACTGCCACGCTGGGTGGCAGTTCCAAAGCGTAGAGAAGCCAGGGACTTCTGACTCCAGAGTGACACAGCTATGGTTTGGGTTAATTCACAGTGCAGCAGTTTTCACCTCAGTTGCTGTTCTCTCAGGGCTGCCTCCTTTCAGTTTTACAGAAATAGAGGAAAGAACCAGCCAGAAGCTGGCTGTCTCATTCAAAACTGTACAGTGTGACTTACAGCGGGAATAAGTCTCATCAGTTTCAACTTCTACAGAGGCAAAAATCTCTTCTTTTAGTCTTGATCTTTTGTCAGCAGCATGAACACACAGAAAACCGAACCTTGCTGCCATTATTTGAATCTATTGTTCTATGAACGGCAGATTCAGAGGAATAGTATTTAAAAAGAAAAAAGAAAGGAAAAAAAAGAGAGAAAGGAAATAACCCAAAGGTCTGTCAATTGTGCAAAATGCATTCTTGCACTGCAAGGTGGGTGGTCTGCTTGGAAGTTGTTATGGTTTCAGCACAAACTGCCACAAAAGATTAGTGATGTGTGCGCAAATATAGCAGTCTGATCGCCGCATTTGAAACGAAGAGGCTTACCTGTGTATTGAATGATGTTTAACACAAGTACTCCACTAACTGGCCATCAAGTGGGAAGCACCACTTCATGGGAAGTGGCACTCTAACATCGCATTCACTCTGTCAGGAATTTAAGTGGCATTTTAAAACTGAGATGAATACGCTCTCATTTCCCACACGCAGAAACAGACGCATAAAGCTCACAAAAACCGATATATTCTGGGAGTGGAAAACGAGGTGTCTTTCAAGACAGAGCAGCAAGTTAATTGTCCAGCTTTACTGATTAAAGTACTAACAAGATGTAAAGCCAAATGAAACCCTTTTGCATTAGGTCGTTCAGCGCACAAACCCGGCTGAAGTACTTGCAGTACCAAACACGGAAATTCTTTTTCTCTTTTGGAAAACATCTGGATGTCTTTTCATTTGGAAATTAACTTTTGTATCAAATACAATGCGTTTTATTAGTTACTTTGTAGGTGTGAAAGTTGTAACGAAAGTAAACGAAAATCCTCGCTATTCTTACAGCTGTGTTAATGGAAAAAAAAAACCACACATGAAAGGGAAGCTTAAGATCCTGTCTGCTTTAGCTTCAAGTTGGAGGAAAGTGGTTTTGGGTGGGGATTATATGACCAAGCATTATGGCTGGTTTCAAATAACTTAGCTAGATTCCACTTAAGACTAATTCACTTGAATTTTTAAAAGTGTTAAAATTAGTTGTCCCATTGGCTCTGAGGATTGAAGTCCAACAGCATTCACGGAATAGTAATTAAGAGCACCCTCTTGTGGTCATTATTACGGATGTTAATTAAACCTTTTATGGTAAGCTGTTAATGTATCTGCTCTCTCACGCCAATACGGTACCCAGAAAGTTTATTAAAATATGCACATTAATGTGTTGTACATGATTTGTTCTGTATCAGCCCAAGAGACACAACTGCAAGGTTTTATCGTGCTTATTCACCAAAAATTGTATGCTTTTAAATAAAAATATTTAAACATTTCATGCAGCTTGGAGCAAAGTAATTCCTTTATTTGCCATTTTCAAAATTGGCAAGGAAACCCTCAGAAAGGACACAAAAAATGATAGACCAGTAAGTTTGGTCTCCACACCAGAGAACTTAGCAAAAACTATAACAGAGTAATGCACAGCTGCATGAAGATAATCTGTTGAGGAAGCAATGCGGCTACTGTAAAAGTGAGTCATGATTTACTGATCTTTACAGATCTGCTGCAGTTCTCTGAAGCAATCATGGAACATGTAGATTTTCCATTTAATCATAACTTCTCTTAAGATGCCTAAGTATGGAATTTACTTTAATACAGAAATTAATGTCTGATAGTCATTAAACATAAAACTCAGTCAGAACAAAAGTACTACGTGGGAATGTTTGAGCAAATTATGTCAGCTCCAGTCAAGTTAGCTTTGGTTAGACTATATGAGAGTTACAAGAAACTGTCAAAGGTAAGGGACAGATGGAAATAGTCTTTACGGAAGCAGATTAGGAAGAGTATCTTGAATGCCAAGTAGCCAGCAAGCATGCTTTGTCTGCATTTAATTTCCAAGCACACCCCCTAGACATGTACTGTACCTCAGGAATTTGCCATATCACATTAGTATCACACTGGTCTTCATTTAATCATTATGTTGCATGATTACGTTAGTAACTAAAGTTCTTGCTACCTGCTGCCATGACAGCATACTGCTTACTGACTGTGTCCTCTGGGATTTGCCACATAAACGTATGAGTCAAGGGAACCGATGTACCGTATGAGGAAATTTGCAACCAGGATTCTGCCTCAGTTAAGACAATTTTGTGTTGTAATAGGAGATTACTGCAGTGTGCAGTTCCGAGCAATCACTTTGGGAAAAGTAAGAAAGAGCAAGGAAGCAAGTTTCACAGTATGAAGTCAATTAATGGAATGATGAAACAAACAAGGAAAGCATTCAAATTATCAGTGTATTAGAGAAGAAACTGAGGTTGTGCTACACAGCACTAAAATGTTCCAGAAGACAGTTTCTGTGGACACCACATGGCACACACTCAGAAAATAAAGGCATTGGGATAGCACGTTCCAATACTTTTAAATGTACCATGAGAAATTACATTGCTCAGAGAAGAGACAGGGTGGCTAGTGCAGACAAACAGTCCAAGACCATGGATGTCTGGAGTGACTTGTACAGGCACTTTCAGATTTTGGTAAATACCAAGGTAAAAGTTAATGAATCCGTGGAATGTTGCTGAGACTTCACCAACTCTGCTCTTCTTGCTTTCTCAGAAAAGGAAAAAAAAAATGTTGAAACTAATAAAAATATCTCAAACATAAACTAGGAAAATGTGCAACACTCAGGACAACAAAAGCACCCCCAAAACCAGAAAAACAAGACGTGAAAAAATGGGACTTGAGGAAGATCTAAATTTTGACAGATGAAAATCCAAGCTGGTTGAGTTTAACCATGCTGACACACCCTAGAGAGACCTAGAGCACCTGCAGACTCATGAATAACATATCCCTCCCAGCATGGGACTGTTCCAGTGGTACATCAGTTACAATGGCTGGCAGCTGTGTGTGTCAGGTCTTCAGTCATGGAATAGTCAGGCCCTAGACAGGATGCTTTCCTAGACAGGTGAGGATGCTTCCACTCAGTGGTGAACAGTTTCATTGCCTCCAAATTCAAAGAGGATGCTGAAAAGTGGAAACTGTTGAACACTGCTCTCACTGAGAAAACTCTGGCTGAGCAAAAATCAAGGAAGTGTAGTCTCTTGCAACAGAAGTGTCATGTCACTAGATAACTAACAACATTCCAAAACACTTAACTAGATTCTAAATCTAGTCAGGAAGAGAGAAACCTCCTTTTTTTCCTCTCTCTTATTTTTCTTCACAAACTACTTCCCATGCTATAGGCATATCATGGTCTTTCAAGGAAAAAAAAAAGAGGGTTCCAGTAAATGGCAAAGCTCAGTGTATCTATGCTACAAAGAAAACAAATTCTAAAAAAGTTTGATTTGGACAGCTTAGCCAGAAACATGTGGAAGAAGCGGAAGTAACACAGGAATGTTATGTATATGTCAAACCTGTAAGAAAGGAATGAGTGTCATCATGAATTTTTTTTATTTTCTTTCACTCATAAACAGTTTCAACTTAATCAGAGGTACTAAAACCTTTGGAATCCATTCTTCCCTGTCCCAAGAGAGAAATCAGTTAACATCACACGTTAAATTGCTATGGTCACTGCTCCTCTTTCTGCAAAGAGAAAGCCAAGTTTTCACATTGAGGGGGAAAAAAGCAAGCAAAGCTAAGAAAACAAAATCAACTAACTGAAGTAATCTAGGTAGCAAGACCCTGATGAGAAACTGTTTTCTGGTCATGTTGAGAGGAAACATTCAGATTAGGTTTAAGATTCAAATCCTGTGGGTGGCACAGTCCCTCAGAAGCACCTCCCACTGGTCCTGCATTCCTAGGGGGATTAAGGCATATGTTGGCTGCATATTTCTCTCACAGGTAGGTTGGAGTGAACTGGAATGCAGTCTCTGAGATCAATTCCACATTATCCTTCTCCTCTCACGTTTCAATGAGCTGAAATGGTCACAGCTCCTGGTGGTGTCTGTCCTGAAGAGCAGGATTGGGGCCTGGAGGTGCATATGGACAGCACTGTGAGATTAATTTATCATATGTATGCAGCTAACATTGGGAAAACAAACCTGAGAGAGATATCTGATCAAACCTGTGGACAATGGCACCAAAATGTTTTGCAGAGATTTGCAAGGACCAGAAGAGACACATCGTGCATAAACCCTGGTAACTGCGACATGAATTTCTTGCTACAGCGGATTTTGTCAGCTGTTTTATGGTTTTCCATTCCAGGTATTCTGCACACAGGAACAAGTCAGGCTGACTTGGAAGCAATAATAAAAAAATGTCATTATATTATGGCTTGGAAAAAAAAAAAAATAATACAGTGCAGGATAAAAAGTGGAAATCTGAAAAATTTCTTTTTAAATACTTACATTCCCTACCTCCTTAAATACTTCAGCAAGACCTGAATTTTGAACTTTTCTCCAGAACGCTCAGCCTTTCACCATCAGTACAACTAAAGCTCATGTCTTGGAGACTACTATAATAAATGATGTACCTATCTTCTGTCTCAGAAATGCCCAAGATCCTCTTAATAGAACAAAAAACTGACTAAAGCATTCAGCAAAGTTTCCTGATGTTTCTAAGTTGCTACAGAAAATGTTCTTGCATGGATTAAATAACTGTCCATACAGAAGTACTAGGAAGGCAAATAAATCTGTCAACATATAGGTACCTTTTACATCATACGTGACTATTCCTCGCACACTTGGGAAAAAGGCCCAAAAACCCGGATAGCTCAAATTTATGACAGCTCAACTTTATAACAGCTCAGACAGGTCTTCAAACCCACTTCTATAAAATCTCCTCTGCCAGCCACTGGTAGGGCAAGAAAAATACCCTAGTATCTTAGTTTCAGAAAAAAAGGACACGTTTTCCTACAGTGTTTTTTGTCCTTTGTATTGAAGACATAAAACCACCAAAGGCTGCCATGCCACAGTTACAGAACTTGTTTGCTATTTTGCAATGGTTTCCCACTCTTTATGTGCATGGAAGAGGAAGACGACTTTTTCTGCTAAAATACTGGAAGAGGATTTCTCTTTCTGGATTGCTAATCAATAGCAAAAGTGTGCAGTCAGCTTTGTAGCAATCTCTGAAACAGTAAACAGCATTTTTTCATCATGTGGCCATCAACACTTTCCTGTTCACAGACATGAAATGAATGTTTTCTATTGATATTAAAAGCCAATATATTAAGTCCTATTCAGGAATAAAACAGAAAAGTCACATACAAATGCTAGCAAATAAAAAATATTTACATTGTAATTTCACATTCTGGCATCTCCTGTGAGAGAAAATTATAACAAACTTGCATTAAGATCTCGTGTCAGAGAAGAATGCCAAGTTTTGTCTCTAAACATTTGCACTCTGATTCTTGCCTACCTGTTTGTTTCAGATGTGTTGCTTAGGCATTCAAGACTTTACGTGTTTACTCCATTACCTATCTGTTCAACCAAGATTACATACATTAATTGGAGCACAATAAATGGAGCGTGAAGACAGGCCACATTACTATGAAAATTCTCTCCTACAGGTAGTGAGCAAAGGAGAAAATCTCAGAGAGATGACAAACTTAATTTACTCTGCATGTCCCATTCTGTCCAACAGGATGATTCACTGTGTATCCCTCATCCATGAGCTATGGCATAGGTGAATTCAGAAAGAAAACATACAAATCCAAGCAGGTGCACTGTCTGGTTTCAACAAGTTCACTTTGTTTTTCCCAGGTCGCATGTTTCTTTTTCACTAAGAAGCCTGCAATATTTCTCCATTTATTTATTAAAGGTAACATAAGAAATGGGTGTATCAAACTAAAACACGATGGAAACAAAGGGCATGGTATTTTTTGTCCTGCATTCCTAAGGATGCAATTGAACTGTTCTGTCCCATTCAAAAAGCATTTGAAATCACTGGACAAAATCCAATGCCTTAGTCATGCTCAGAGGCAGCAGCCCAACACCCTGTGTGTATTGGCCAGTCAGCTTCTGGCTACTGAATTCGAATGTGGCTAAAATTGATGCTACCACATGAACCATCAAATAGAGGGAGAAGGGGGGGAGCGGGGGGGAAGAGGAGTAAAGAGATTTTTGTCCACAACTGCTCCTTCAAAAGACAAACGCATAATAAAACTAGGACTGTTAGGTCTGATTCTCATGGATCAAGTATTTTCAACTGAGGAAGCACAAAAGGATGATTCGGTTGGAGGTATGCAACTGCAATGCAGCTGTATGCATATTGCTAACTAGATTTTGAGGACACAGAGAAAGAAGTATATAACGAAGCAAAATAGAAAGATATGCCCAGCAGCTGCTCTACAAGTAACTCCTGGTCTCGATGAACAGTGAATTTGGTTAGAAAGACCCTATCACACAGGCTTATTGCTATTATGTGGCCCCAGGTGTTTCAGTGTGATCCTCCATGAATACAGAGGAAGAGGTGCACTGCCTCGGATGAAGAACCCATTCAGTCCAACATCCTGTTTCCACCACAGGCTACAGGCAAACGTCAAAGGAAGAGGAAAAGCAAGGCAAATATACGATATCTTCTCTGCAACACTCCCACAGCTACCAACTGCTTTCAGCTCTGGGAATTTCCTGAGCGTGAGGGGGTGTTCATTCATTAACTCTCAACACAGTCCTCTCCCAAATATTTGGCCCATCTTCCCAGCACCCCAGAGAAATACCTTGTACTCAGCACGCCATTCAGAAAGGCACTGAACGAAGAACCATCTCCTCTTGTTTATTTAGATTCAGGCTCCTGCTACTGCAAATCTCATGGTTTGTACTCAGAAAGTCAGCTGCTATCCTGCCTCTACAAGTTACTTAGGATGTGACAAGCCTCATGCATCCTCCCTCTTTGGTGAGAACTCCAAGCCTCAATTGTCTGTTTCAAGGGACACAAAGTCAGACAGCCGAGCACCTTTGCTATTCTTTTCTAGTTCCAGCATTTTTTTTCTAAGAAGCAGGAAACACAAGGAACAGTGCTCATGGTGAGAACTCACCACAGATTTCTGGAGTGTCATAAATGTGTTCCCAGTTTTGTTCCCTGTCCCTTTCCTTGAAAGGTGCCTTGCTTTTTCTGAACATAAAGATGGTGTTCATGCAGAGCATATATACTAGAAGTCTCACCTTTTAAGTTAGCAGGGGGTCAGGGTCATCTGTAGAGAATTGTGGGTGATTAGGCAGCAACCAATTCAGGTATTCCTGAATAAAAAAAGTTATGACTAGTTATGACATCACCTTGCATTTATCTACTCTGTATTTAATCTACTTTTTTACTGCCTAATCACCCACAATTCTCTACAGATGACCCTGACCCCCTGCTAACTTAAAAGGTTTTGCATAGTCAGCAAACATTCTTGTCTTGCTGCTCACAGTTTCCTCCATGGGAGTATGAATTGTGAAGCACTGTTCATCTGCCTCCTTGTGCTCAACTTCTCATTGATGATGGTCTGTGTGGCTATGAAATAATGCACATCTGTGCTTGACAATTAATGACAGCCTACCTTCTAATACATGGCTACCAGCAGCCAAGTAATACTCGGTATTACTTGGCATGCAAAACCTAAAAACCTGTTTAAAACACAGATACCATTATAATTATTAACTCATGTGCACGTGTTAAGCCACACGTGTTTAATATTAAGCACAAATATTATCGCATGACTGGAGCAATGCATATGAGACAGTTTGTAACTCCTTGCTAATATAAATACAATATAAATATACAATATAAAACAACTATTAGTTTTATTATTTTCTCTTGGCCATGAAAATTAGGAGCATTGTATTTGATTCAGTCTGGTCAGAGGCAGAGCTAGGGAGAATATTCTGCTTTGATTGCCCAGTCAGACTGCCCCTGAGAAAAAGAAAAAAACAAAAATCTCAAGTATATGTTTCTAAAACAGTTTTACTTAATAAAACACTAACTGTATTGCATAGATAGTTGTGGCCCACACCAAATTTTATTTGAACGCCTTGCCTCTGAATTTGCTTTTGTTTATGTATTCTGATTTCCTTTTAATCCTAATTCCAGATTGGTTGCATAACAATAATGTCCTTTTGCCCTTAAAACCCTTACACAGGGTCTCAAACGTGGCTTTGCTTTTAGGCAGTTTTGGTTTATGAATGATACAGAACTATTTGTTACCCCACAAGCACAGCTCAGAAGTTCACTCCACCCTAAATATCCGCTCTTACAAAATAAGAAGAGACTGACATCAAAATAGCATAAGGAATCCAAACATACGTGTGTTTGCTTTTTGAGCAAACATTTCCATTTCCAAGACATCTAGTAAACACTTTTCTTCAATCTTTTTTCATTCCACTTATTTCTACTGTGTTTATTGATCTGCTTGGAATTCCAGTGTAAGTCAATCCAAACGAAGAAGTAATGAGGTTGGAGAAACGTATGCTCATACTGTATAATTGCATAAGCTGCTTCCTGTAGGCTGGGGTTACGATTTGCATTTTCATCTATTAAATACCTTGTGTTCTAGATCCTTCTCTCTGACTGTGAAACGTATTTGGACATCTCCACTGTGGCACTTTTCCAACTTTATACAAACACTGGAAAGCAATCTCGCTGAAAGCAGACGGTTTAGTATGACTTGGTTATTAATTTTTAAGGAAGAGGTTCTGTGATCTGCGACAAGAGAAGTATTTTAATTGACGGGAGGAACTACCTACCACTCATGCAAGTATTAGAACCACTTAAAATGTCTTCATCTGCATTTCTGTACATATGTATATATATAT
>VZTZ01026629.1:0-15135 GCA_013400955.1 Drymodes brunneopygia
CAGACTGATCTCCCTCTTTGACCAGGTCCTACACTAGATCAAATAATCACAACTGGTTTGGCAGCACTCAATTTCAAACAGAAGCAATAGAACAGATTTTTAACACCATTTGTTTCTTTCAGAGTTAAATCTATCCATCCACTTCACAAACCAACATCTGAGATAGCTTAGGGTCACTACAGATTTTTACTCAGATGCAGCAGTTCAAGCCCCAGAACTCGAGGGCAGAATCCCAAGAGAATAACACTGGCAAAGCCAGCAGACAAATGCCTCACACCTGCTCATACTTCCCAGAGGCTCTGCTTAGTGCCATGAGTTTCTTCTAATTGCACAAACACTGAAGCCCTCTGCAAAGTATTTTCAATCAAGACAAGAAACAAAGAAAGAACCACTTATCTGATCTGCTGCTAACGAGCTTTTCAATGTGCCTTTGTGAACGTTTGAATTCTAGTTCCCATAATTGTACAGATAATTTTTTCTCTTACTTTGGCCTAAAATATCCCGGAATTGTATTCTGATTCAGTAAATTTTATTAAGATAATACCCAGGAGCCTAGATCTTTGAAAACCAAGGCACTAATGTTCATTTCAGAGGATAAAAAAAACCATTGCTTAATTGATTTGCATCTAGATACCCATTCTTTTACCTGAAATTTATGGAAATGGAGACTTGTCTTCTTTCCAGAAGTTCCCATGACATACAGAAAATCTGGAGTCAGCACAAAAGGAACTCTCTCCTTATTTATTCCAAGGAAGCTTTTATAATTCCCAAGAATATGGCCAAAATCAATATGGAAAAGGTTACCTTCATAAAGAGAAGTAGTAGTCACATTTAGACAAATACAAAAAACTGCTAAGAACAGTTACATGTATTCACAGTAGTTCCAACTCCTTTGTTTTTGGTATATACGATCACTCTTTAGTTCAGCAGAAAAGACTGTTTTCTTTCCTTTTTTTGGGAAATACATAGTTCTGTCCTCTTGGCAAAATTACTTTTTATTTATCTTTGGCAGTTATTAAAAGTCTGGCAGAGCTGCTGTATTATCTAAACATACACTTACAGCTTTTCAAAAATCAACCAAGGAAAGCTTGTGCCTCATACCCATAACAATCAGAGCATCACTACACAGAAAAGGCTTGAGGGTTATGTTTCAAATACCCATGGGATTCTGGCACTACCCATCTCCTGGCAAATGTCATTGACTAGAACATGCTTTCTCCTCACAGACCTTCATTAGCGATTTCTAAACCACTGTGTGTTCAAAGTCTGCATTGTTACCCTCTGGATAGCTTTGAGAGAGCAGTAGGGCATCAGTTCCCACAAAAACAACGAAAACCTCTCCTTGTAAGGGTCACTACAACTATAGGACTGGAGTGTGCTGCTACTCTCTGCATTACTTTATTACTTTCACTGTCAGGCAGGATACAGATACAAGAGTATGGTTACTTAAAAACACAGATTTGTAGTAGTGGCATATGTATAAAAAAAGATAAAACATCGAATTATGTAAGATAATAGTGATCTGTAGGTGGAACGTCCTTAGATGTTCCAGATTTTAAGCCAGTTTTCAGGTTCCCCTAGCCTACCAAATCTGACTCTCAGCGGACATCTCAGACTGAGATCCTTCTGGCTCCCAAGGCTCAAGACAGATCCTGTTAAAGAATCTGAGGCAAATCTGCTCATGACCACAACAGAACTACATTTCTTTCTCTGTTTCCTTGTTTACATCTTCTGCCACTGGGAACTAACACCACATAATATTATACACAATGTTGAAATTAAAGCATTTCTTTGTCATTTTTTCCTCAAGGGCTTCTGTTGACCTTTTTACTATAGTCTTCAATCAGCCAATTTCTGCCTTCAGGGTACTTTTTCTCTCTAGCCTTCAACTGATAAAACTTTAATATGATCAATATTAAATATCGAGCCTTCTAACTATTTTCCATCTCTTATCAGAGACTAATTATGAAGTGAGAGGATCATGAAACTAAAAGTGAAATCCTGAGACTAAATAAAACTCCTCCATATGTACTGATTGTCCTGGGGTTCTTTCCATAGGTGAGTAAAATTAAAGATGAAACAACATCCAGCTACGGAAGTAACTCCCAAAGTTTATAGTACAAAAACATTGAGTTTCTGCAGGAGGATATAACCATCCCACAGATTTTAGTATGAAAACAAATACATTCTATGTACACTTATTTCTAAGATTTTTTTACAACAGTACACAAAGCAATTACATTCCTCAGAAGTCAAGACAGTCCAGCAATATCTGAATTCTGACAGAATTCAGTTCCACTGAACACCGTCAGAACCACATCCACACATCAGATAGGTGAACAGCAGCCTGCTTTATGAAGATTTTTTCGTGTTCAGACCTTAGATATAGAGAGTAAAAAAAATTTGGTTTACATTTCTTATGACTTAGTTTGTATCAAACTGCTCCTTGGAAAATAATGGCATTATTAATGATACATATCTCCAGCCAGTATGAAAACCAACAGGGGTGAAAACACATTTCAATGTTACAGGAGGACCTGACCTTGTAAGCACCATTGACAGAACTGGTTTGTGTCTCTTCATTCATTGTTAAGTGCTTTATTTATTAAAATTAAACATAAATCTAGTGAAGTATAGACAGTCTGTGCATCTATGAAATTCTCAAAAAATAACCCACCTGTTTCTGTAATCATGATGTTGTCATTGTGCCTGTCTCCTATTCCAAGTACAAAAGTTGCCACACAGTATCCAGCACAGGAATAAACGAATCTTTCCACAGCTGCCTGAAACTAAAAATAAATCTCTGCAATGTTAAATGCTTCAATGCTAGGCACTAAATGCAATCATTCTCTATGTTATGTACCTTTCTGTTGAAATTAATCTAACAACAGTTAGGCAAACTGTCATAAAATACACCACTGCACAGCAGAGATCAAGACCCCAGCCCTGTCCTGCACTCCCTGTGCTGGCTCTACCCCTCAGCACACAAAAGCAGCATAGAGTTGCTCACACATTCTGAGGAAAAAAATGTGGCAGAAGGCTGTAGTATGCCAATGTACACAAGCAAAGGAGTTGTGATCACCCAAACCTGTACCTAAATCCTCTGAAACCACATTCCCTTTCCGTGTCCTCTCAACCTGCTCCTCATGTATCACCTCCAACTTCCATTGCTAAAGGAGTCATTTCGGAAGCATCTTGTCTCTCAGGAGTCTGGCTGCCAGCTGGATACTAAAGGCACATTCACAGACACACATAGTTGAGTGAAGGGAAAATAAATGGATTTTTCAAACAAATGAGTAACAAACACAAACACACGGGGTCCATGCTCCTAAATTAGTAAGGTGCAGTTGAAAATCCTACCTAAACATTCAAATAACTCACCTTCTCTTCAATCATGCACCTCTCCTTGAGCCACTGGTTTAGTATTTCATCCTTAAATGCACCAGTGTTCCCAACTGTACTCTGTTGAATTTTGGCAATTGTTGTAGCATCTTTCACAATTTCAATCATTCCTACAGAAAATAAGGAAAAGGTTAGAAGAAGTTACTAAATTTTTATCAGAGCACATTAAAAATATGCAAAATTAAATCTTAAACTGTATTTTAAAATCAACTGCAGATCTTCATAGATTGTGAGCAGAAATTCATTTGACAAGGAGCAATGGTTCCTGTTCATTCCCAGCTGAAACCAGACAGGGCTCATAAAGAGCCTGGCATCAAAACTCCTCCTCTTTTAAAACAGATGTATCACATGATGAGTAGGGACCCGCTGCATACGGCTTTTCCCAAGGAGAGGAAAAATTCCTGTCCTGATCCCAATTCACATTTTCCCCAGCTTCTCTCCAACTTCACAAATATGAGGAGCTGAAGAAATGCTTTAGTTTTGCTGCAGTCTAGGGATGCAGATGTTTCCAGGGCTGTGGGAGAGGAACTCCTGCAGTAAATCCCATTTAAGCTTAAGTGTGCATACACACAGAAAGTTCAGAAATACTGCTACACAGTAAGGTACAGTGGTGGGATTGCTGGTGGAAAGTTCTGGTTGTCAGGGCCATGGGGTCTGTCCCTAAACTGAACAGACCCTTGCCACAGCAAACTGGCACATCACAGCAATATGGTGCAGAAACAGGGCCTTGTCCTGTCCGTTCCAGCACGGCATGTGATGGAGGGGAAGCTAGAGGGAAATGCAGCAATGGAGGCTGCAACACAACTCTGCACTGAAGCCAAGATTAGCAAATGCAGTCCAGACGGGGCATGCCTAAATGGGAGAAAGTAAGATTTTAGTTGAATTTATTTGGTAATTGGAAATATTTTATTTTCTTTCTCTGGTCAAGTTCAACAGTTTCTTCTAGCTTCAGCTCCAGCTCAGAGATAAGCAAGCAAACAAAAATACCCCTTTCTCTCCAAAGCCATTCAAAGCAGCTTCTGATTTGGTTTCAATTTGACTGTCTGAAACAGATCAATTTCTTTCTATTGACAATCCCACCCTTTTGCAATTACTGAATTATGTGCAATTTTTTCTGTAACAGAGTAACAACACAGCAATCTCTTCCTGCCTTTTTTGCATGGCTGAATTCATGGCTGAATATCCCCTGGAGGTAATTTCTTCTGTCATTACAGTGGCCTGGATATGTTTGCCATAAAACTATTGTGGAAATACGAGCCCCATAACCAAAACCCACCGCCAAGATCAGCAAATTATAAAGCTTTGCATTTTGGTGTGTGCTTGTCAAGCTGCTATTTTCCTCCCGGGTGTGAGCTCCAGCTCCCATTCCAGCTGTTCAAAAAGCTTTCCCTGCCTGTGCTCACAAATCTCCCTCTACTGGCCAGCAGCTCCTCAATTGCGGGGGAGCTGAGCTGGCTCAGGAGGCCTGATGAGGATAGCAGTTCTCAGCTGGGCTGCATTCAGCTGGGAGGGAGTGCAGCAGGAAATGCAACATGCAATGTGTTTTCCGGGGTACTAAGGCGGGTGACTCTTCTAAGAGCCATCTTGAACTTCCTAATTTCAGCACAGTGAGTAGAGACAATTGACTCACAAATCCAGGAACAAATGGACTTGTTAAAGGGAGAGAGAGCAGGGTGTGACCTTTTACCAATGATACAGAGAAAAAGTTCCTCCTACAGAGGTCTGCTTGGCAGCAGCACTGGAGAGGACAGATGCTTCCAAAATTACGAACTGCACTGAATGTAATGTCTTTAACAGAATAAGAAAGATCTATGCAGGAGGAGATGCCAGCCCCAGGTGCAAGACATCTACTTCCCCGTGCTCAGTGTAGGGTGGGGTACTGTCCTTGTGTCAATACACAGGAACAGCCCAAGTTCCGTGGAAGTATTAAGAGGGAGGGAAGAAGCAGCCTGGAAGAAGACCACATGTGAATATTGTGAAAGAACATTTGCATGCCACTATTCTTTGGTTCTGTTCCAAACAAGCATAAGCTCTACATCAAAGTGTGCTACATTGGGCATTACTAATTTAGGCTGCAGGTATTCTCAGCAAACCAAGCAGAAGTGTTAATATGATTAACCATGCCTCTACTGTGGTGCTAAAAAGATGCTAAATTCTTACACCTCTCCCATTCATATAGGAAAATCAAATATTATTTCCTTGAGACAGAAGAATGTGGAATCAATTAAGAATTCACGAAAGAATAATAGAAATCTGTAACTCAAGTATGAAAATGCTAGAATCACTGGCAGAATTCCTCCTTCCTCCTCCATTTTTTCAATACATTACATTGTCTTGAGATAATTTTAAACATAATTAAATCAGATCCTAAAAAGCTGTCTAAAAAAATAGGTTTAGCAGCTCTAAGGAAGAGAAACTCCCCCAAACTTTCCTTATATTTAGAGTTAGTTAGTATTTTGATGTAAAATGTTTCATTTCCTTTATTATTAAAATTCTATCAATAAATATTATTCAATTTTAAAACATTTATATTAGGAAAAAAGAAACTCTTACGTCACACTACCAGGTATTTTATCAGTGACTTTGGGTTTCCTGCATTACTGAGATATCCTGAAATCAAAAGATGTTAAAAAATTTTATGTGGCAATGGATTTTAGCGAGGAAGTGCATTACAAAAGCACATTAAAGAGTTTTTAATTTTATTGGGACGTCTTACTTGATTTCTTTCACCACAAGTTCTGAAAAACTGATCTTCTCTGCTGCAGGAACTAATGCCCTGTGAGAAATATTGCCTGAGTATCCTGTCAAGTAATGTTGTTGCTTCTATGTGGTATAGGGTATGAAGCTTTAGGTCAGGAAAAAAATATAAATGTTTTGCTCTTTATTTTATTCCTATCAACACATTAAAATACATCTTGAATAAGTCACTCACTTTCACTGCTGTTTCATACCAAATATTGTTATTAAAGAGAAACTTGCAGCACAAACTAAGGAATTGCACAGGAATCACAACCAGTAAAGCTGGTGCTGCAGCTCAGGGAAGGGCAGAAACCATTACCAAGATGCAACTGAAGGCTGCTCACAGAAAGTGTAATAAAGTGCTGTATACCTCAGGACTACAGCACATATTAGAACAGTTCTCCCATACACATCTTCTGTAAATATGGTATTTTGAATTTCTAATCACAATAAGTGTGATCACATACCTATTTTGTTCCCTGTAGAAATGCAACCATATGGCAACAAACAGAGGTCCAAGGATTCTGCTTCCCAAATGGATTCCATAATTCGAAGAATCTAGTAAAAACAAATGTATATTCTAAGTTATTTCAAATTATTTTAACATTACAGATTACTCATACAAATAACACTACGCAGACTTCTGAGATGAGGCTGAACTTACTTTGCTGTTTGATTAAGGACAAATACAGAAAATGTGCAGCCATTCNCAGGAAATCTCTACTCTTCTATTAATTAATAGAATATTAATAAATATATTGTATGATTTCTACAGAAGGTGAGATTGAATGCATTAGCAAGCATACCCACTTTTCCCCATTAATACTCCCAAAAGCCCTAACAAATCAGTTGTCTGAAACCAGAGTAATGCTAGCTACTGATTCTTCATTTGTTAACTTCACCCATTGCATAAATAAATTATAAAAGTGCTTCATCAGAGAAACAGGCCATCTTGTACTAAGTAAGATTCTGTGATTCACATCAAAATGTGAAATATGTCTGGCATATGGTAGGAAAAATCAGGGCAACAGTATGCACTGTGTCTGGTTGGGATGAAGCACCTTTTCTTCAGAGCAGCTAGTGCTATGCTGTGGTTTAGGGAGTGACCAAAGCAGTGCTGGGAACACACTGATGTCCCAGTGTCCCAGCTGAACAGTGTCTGCTGAGTGCCAAGGCTGCCTGTTTCTCACTGTGCCTCACTGTGACTAGGTTGGGGTGCACACAAGAGATTGGGAGGGGACACATCCAGGCAGATGACCTGAACCAACCAAAGAAATACTCCATGCTGAACAATGTCATGCTCAGCAATAAAACAGGGAGGAAGGGGTTATGCAGGTTAACCATCTTCTGTGCAGGGACTGGCTGGGAACTGGTCCACCCATGGGATGTGGTGAGCAACTGCCTTAGCACCACTTGTTTTGCTTTCTTCCTCTGTTCTTCCACTTCTCCTTTGCTTATTAAACCACCTTTAGCTCAACTCACAAGTTTTCTTGCTTTTACTCTTCCTTTCCTCTTTTTCCATCCCACTGGGGTTAATCCATAACACAGTAACATAAAAAACTGCAGTACCACGAAGATGATCCAGTGCTGATGTCAGCCTTGCCACACGGAGTTTAAAATACAAAAGACAACCTCGTATTTCATATGGACAGCGAAGACACGGTATACACACTTCGGAAAAGTAAAATTATTTTAAAGTATTTTAAAATATTCCTGTTTTTCTTTTTATAAGCTTTAGCTATCATACCTGTAAAATTAGCATGTCCTGACGGAGGTCATCTCCATGTTTGAAGATGATGCCTATGGTTTCATTTGACAGAGCTGTTGGATCTGCACATTTAAATTCAAGCCAGAGGGGCTTCTTCTTAGATGCCATTACTTTACACTTTTCTATCTGTGAAAGACACATTTATTGCTTGCTAGCCATTGCATGCCAAATCAAAAAACTTTTTAACAGCACCTACAGAATAGTTTACCAACTTCCCCTCAGCTATACTACACGCAACACACTGAAAGTAGATATAAAGGACAGTTCAGTTGCCACACAAAGCCTCCCTGAACCTGCACAACCTTTAACCACTGTCCATGATAAAGGAAAAAGTCCATCTTGACTCTCCAAAACTGGATTTACCTTGTAAATCTGCTTCAGACAGATGTAAAACAGGAATAGAGATTCTGACAAAATTGGAAAACACGGACCCTCACAACAGCACTTTGACAGGTGCTTTGCAAAACCAGAACATAATCATTGTCCAGTGCAATTTATCACATCATCCACCCTTCTGATTTCTAGCAACTACATTCCAGATTGCTTGATTCAATTCCCTTTGTAAATTTTTCAAATTCATGGGGGAAATGGCATTTTTGAAACTAATTCAATGTAATCATTCATGAAATAAGAAAATTAATTCCCAATTCAGTTTTATTACATTTTTAATATTGATAAATTCCGTACTGAAACTGCAGTATTTTAAACATTTTCTTCAGTAATTATGGCTAATACAACTGTAGTATGTCTTACTTTCTATTCTGGAATTCCTGATTCATTGCTGAACATTACTATGTACAATAAAGCCATCTAAAATTTAAAAAAAAAATGCCAGTGCACATCACTGTTTGAGAGCAGAGGGAATCCATTATATAGGAGTAATTTAGTATATTCATGTTTCATCTACTGAAATTCTGAGCCTGTAGTTGAAAACAAAATAGTTTTTACCATCCTTATTTTCAAAAAGGAAGGAAGCTTTTAAATCTTTGAACTTACTAGAAACTCTGATTTTGCCTCTAGTATTTTGTTTAGACTAGTAAAATTTTAGGTTTTGAAGACTATGGACAAATAGTACTTGTTAAAATGAACATGAAATGAAAGCTTAGTTTGTTTTGCCAAACATTTTTATTCATATAGTTTGGAAAAAGAAAAGCTAACCCATCAATTTTTGGACATAACTACCTTCCTTTGTAAATCTATTGTTTTGTTCATCTAGGAAGGTCCTGGTAGGACTGAATACATCCTAAGCGAAGGAAAACTGGAAAATCCAGAGAAATATTTTCTTTTAAAACCTACTTTCTGTCAAGTTGTTGATGATTTCTGTACAAAAAAAAGAAAAGAAGACTAAAGAGAATATATAAAATACAAGCAAGAACATAGTGTTCAAGAAGTCACAAATTATTTCTGAACAAGAAATGTCTGAATTGGCTTCTGTGCTGACACTGCTTCAGCCATGTTCACCTGGGAGGTGTTAAATTGTCTCGGTTTGCAGACAGACTAGCTTATAGCCTGTCTCCCGAGGCATAAGTCTACTTAACAGAAACATGGCCATATCTAGACAATGCCTGACTATTCAGCAATTCCTTAAACCGGATTGTTTGCCTGCCCTTAGCTAGGAGAAAAATTAAGGGGTTCTTTTCTTGTGGGTCCTCACTGCACATCAAGTGAGTCCAAGGATCTTGACTGTGCTTCTTTACCCAGACTTCACATTGCATTTCAGATGCATGATCCAATTTCCTTTCACTATACATCTGCTGATCTATGAATCTTTTTTTAACTCTGAGTCAACATACACAATTGCAGTCTCACCACAAAACTGAAGGCAGCAATATAGGAAAACCCAAGTGTTTCTTAATGTATTTCTAACAAAACTGTAATGTATTTTCTATCAAAAATAACAGAGAGATACTGCAAAATCAGATATAGCTGAGGTAGACATTTTTGTCAGTATGATGAAGGCCTGGACCCAAACCTTACTGACAGACATGAATCAGGGTAAGACAGAGAAAATAACTGGAAGAATGGAAATTGAATATCCCAAAGTCCCTGAATCAGATAAAACAGTTTTATACAGGTATTTAATTTCCAAAAAAAGTCAGCTGCCTGGTTAAATCCTAGATTCAACTAACAGAAAAAATGTAATTGCCATTTAATGATTAGAGTTTCATGGGTTGTTGCAATTTTGTAGCACATGGTGGTATGTCATTACATTTAGAAAAATAATAATAATAGCTCTGGGAACAAAAACCTGCTGAGTACATGCAATGTCATTGTATCCACACAGAAATAAGACCTTTTGACATATTAGCCAAATTTTTTACGAAGTGACACATACTTGGAAATAGATTTTTTTTAAAAAATGACTTGTAGAGAGTCAGAATATACTTACCACTAGTGCTCCTGCTCTTAGTCCAGGATCATATGGAACTCTAAAGCTTTCTGGAAGTTTGCTTCCCTGTAATTTTTCAAGCTTTTGTCTCAGCTGTGCAATAACTGCAATTACAAGAAAGAAAACACAATGAAATCAAATGTTGGAAGGCAAAAAGGTTATAGGTAATCAAACTTGTTGAGCATCATAATTTGGCTAAAAAGCTCTGTTTAGCTGCCATTTTTAATTGCTTTCCTCCTGTATCTTCTGATTCAAGGAATGGAAGAAAACACTTTAACTTGCACTATTAATGGTCAGGGCTGTTTCAGATACCTAAAGGTAAAGCCTTCAAACACCTCAGAAGTCATGCGCCTTCTCTGCAGTGTTAGAAACATTACACCGTAAGAGTTTACACTAAAATGTCAGTTTTCATTTAAAGAACAAAACACAGTAGAACACACCAAAAAGTATTTTCCCTCATAACCGACAAGAAACATAGACAGACTTGTGGCTTTTGAATTCCTGGAATCAACTACTCTTTAACCATAACGAGACAAACTACAGAGACACTGAATTTTCCATCCTCCTAAAATTGGTTTCATAGTGCAGCCTTCTTAATCTCACATTCCAGTAAGAAGAAAATTTGCTGTATATTTATATGAACAAGAATTTTAATGTTCACATCTAAACACAATCTTTCAACTAATAAAACCCCAAGCTTCTGAATCTTCAACTCAGAATAGTACAGATTATACAATGTATGATGTATTTCGTTCACCTCAGCTAGTGAGTGTCAGCAGCAAAAGCAATACACTGGCTATTACCCTGCATTAGGGCAAAGACCTGAACACCGTTCTAAAAGAAACTGTAGCTACACAGCAGATGATGTATATACATACTCAAGCAATTTTGGAGATAAAAATTAAAGAGAAAAAAAATCCCATAGTGATAAAGCTAATAAGTGGACTTTAAAAATAGACACTTTTCAAAAAAAAAGCCACCTCAAAAATCCCAAACACAAACCAACAATAACACAAAAACAAAACAACCAACAAAAAAAAAACAAAAACAAAAAAACAAACCCCTAACAACTGCCCTCCACCCCCCAAAAGCACCTAAGTTGTAGTAACTTGGATAATGAAACAGCTTTCTCTAATGTAACTATAGATTTCCTACACAAAGGAAAGTTACTGCTTACAGTTACCTGTTACACTTTACTGTTAGTTCAGGAAGTCTCCCCATTGTAATGCAATTTGAAAACTGCAAGCAAACCAAGTGAAGCTACAAAAGTCTAGGAACAGTGGATTTTAAAACACAAAGGCATTTGCTAAAACAATTTTCAAGTTGATCTGGCTTAAGAACAAGGTGCTATGCATTTTAAGTGAAACAGCTGCATAGACACATTCTTGGGAGACAAATCATCTGGCTCAGAGGGTGATGAAAGCTAATCCCATGCAAGATGTAATATTATGATCTTAAGAATTTATTTATTTATCATTACTTGCTATCTTCAAATATAAGCAGAGGAAACACAGTGAAAAGTGAAAGAAACAGTTTGACAGCATGATTGCTACTGCAATAGTATGGACCTAGCAGGAAGGAATTTGTTCTTTACAGAAAATCCAGACACTGGAGAAACATATATGCAAGAATTAGATGAGACTGCATGACAAAATGAAATGAAACAGGACAAAACATTCAGACTGAAAATATGAACAACAATGAACATTAGAAATGTTGGGGCAAAAAAGAAGCAATAACCTACAGAATAAATCTTAGTATATACATTTTGAAAAATATAAAAAGTACAGGGTGCCTGTAAAAAAAATTATGTCCTCAATAATCTGAGAATAAATTACATTAGATATAGCATTAGTAGGACACTCCACAGTTTCAGAAAGCCTTATTCAGTGAAAATGTCAATTATGTAAGTCATCTTTCAGTGTTCTGCTGTACATTACATCCAAAGATTCTTTAGCTTCAAAACCTGGTGGGTGTTAATGTGATTGCTTTCTCTTGAAGCTGTTCTTCTTTGCCCACATATCTTTCAAAGATAATGCATTATGGAATCCACTGCTCTTACACACATGTACATCTGCAAGGTTGTATACCTTCTTTCCAAAATAGGGGATTCTGACTAAATACATTTAGGTTATAGAACATTTTAAGAAAAATTTAGGAAGCTGTTTAGAAACTGTGTTTTATACAGGGCTTCGGTAAGTCCCTCAACTCACACTATGTGGTAACATAACAGATTTTACACCATATATTGAAGAACAAATGCACATTTCATTCAAAACTCTTCTGAAACACCCCTATAGTCACTTCATAGCCAGAGTGGAAATGCTTTCCACTCCAAGGAGTTCCTGGCCTGGAGCATATCAGGCTGACCATGCAGGAAGAGGTGGTCTCTCTACAGCTTTTATAATTTTAGTATTGTCTTATGTCTTCTCGCACTTACTCCCAACACCAAGCAAGTAACAGGAATGAGGATAAATAAGCTGTTAAGAAAGTTGTGGGGAAAAAAAAGGCAGGCAAAACCCAGAGGTAAAGAGGGGTTGCATAGCCCTACTGTGGCTTCCAAAGCAGTGTGTACAAGAACTGGAAATAACAATACCACATCTGTGTCTCACAGGACTCCTCAAAGACATGTCCTGTATATTCACCCCCAATCCACCAGCTACTTCCATGGCATAGCAGAGGCTGCACTGGACTCCCCCCCCGATCTTCTTGCAAAAACCTTCTAGTGAGAGTTTAGAGGAAGGCTGTATTTCTTGGCAAGTGTCACTTTTAATTTCCAGTTGATATTTGTGTCTTTCTTCAGCACTGGCATTCAGCTAATGTACAAGAACTTATCTGTGGATAAGGCTGAGGTTCAAGAAGATAAGCCAAAGCTTGGGATAGTACTGGGTGTCTAGAACATTGAGATTCTTCCCCTTTTGGGGTGAAATGAGCAAACAAATGTATTACTGGTTCAATCATTATAAACTTACACAGTCACACTTTAAAGGAAGTAAAAAGTATGCCCTTTGATAGTAATTTACCCACAAATTTTCTTAATGAATAGTACAATTTGCTGCCTAGTTTCTCACACCCAAAGAGAAAAAACAGTATTAACAACAAAGAAATGCCTGCTAGCAAATACCTTGAGAAGTAACATCATACTTTTCTGCAGAAACTGATTTAATCTCCATTGTGACTTTATGCAGCAATTCAATTACTTGAACCTGCTTCATGAAATCGTGCAGCATTGCTTTTCCACAGCCCCTAAGGTAGGCTTCAAGGATGACTGCAAACCTCTGTTGGTAGTGCATGGACTGGGCAATTTTGCTTCTTAAGAACCAAAACAAGAAGTGACCAATTCTTTTGTTCTACGGGGAAAGAAAAACACTACAATTAACATTCATTTCTTGACAAAGGGTTTTAATAACGCCAGCAACTTCAGCATAAGTCAGCTGTATTCTGAAGTACTTACTCTCAAACCACGTTTCAGCAGAAATCTGGCTAATGCGCTGTCATGATATGGCTCAAATTTCACAGCCTGAGTAATACAAACATAGAAGACGTTGTTAACACATTTAAGATTCCACTGCACTTACACTTAACCAATGACATCTAGAGAACTCACTGCTGCAGGAGTAGAAAACATATAACAAAGCAGGTCTTTTTGAGGCTTCTCTGTCTGATTCAAGAAGCACATTTTGTTTGCAACAGGTTCTTTTCAGGTTTATTATTAACATGACAACACAAGGCATAGAGTACCTAACGAGGGAGTCCAACCTGAGCATATGCACAAAGCAACATCATTCTTGGCAAAACCCAGCAAGATCAGAAACCAGTCTGCAGTATGACTGACATTGAGAATGCTTGAAATTATTACTGACAGATGGAATAATATATTTGTAATAACTCTTTAATAAATGTAATAAAATACTGGTTTTGGACAACATCTGCTACTTTGAGATTAGGGCACCAGGATTCACTGCTGGGTTCCCCAGAAAGCACAGGACACAGGAGCAGCTTTTCAGAGCACTTATCTGACCTTTATTCCATAAATGAATGACAGAACAAAAGCTCTGATACACATCCTATAATAATGAAGNTGGCTCTTTCAAGATCACTGCAGTCTGCAGCTTGCAAAGAAGCAACCAAGCCATCAGCAAAGGTCTGCTAAATTCATCAAATAAATCATAGTTTTATAAACTCTTACAAGTACTGTGGCACACAGTTGCAGTTTTATTATTAAAGTATCAACATGATTTCTCAGATGTAAATCATCCTATGAGTTTATTCAAAAGAAAAAAAAGCTTTTTTAAGTCAGCCTTCCTGAATGAAGCAACTCATAAAAATGTCACGAAGACATGCTCTTTCTAGTGCTGGCTAAGAGAGNTTCTTCTTTCTGTTATTCTCTCCTCCATCCCAATAACCAAGTGAATTGGTCTACCAGAAAACTATCATATTTCCAGGTTCTGGGGTATACCAGGGAACTTCTCCACTTCAACTAATTTTTCCCGCAGCTTCTTTCATGTTGCTTGAGGAATTCAAGCTTATAGATTTGTATTAAGATTAATGGTAGAAAAAATTATGAACTTATATCCCATGGCAACAAAAGAGAAATAAGAAGCATACAATCCATGAATCAGAGTCACAAAATCCCTGTCATGGACAAAGGGGGTTGGTGAATGGCTNAATTAATTTTCACTGCAGTAAGGTGCCCAAAAGCAACAATGATCACATAAATTCAAATGGATTTTTACAGTTCCAAGAAAGCCTATTATAAACCTCGTTCTGGTATATATTATGCTTAATGTTCACATGACCTTGAAAAACAATTCAAGACTGAAATACAGCCAAACAA
>VZTZ01026635.1:6021-23947 GCA_013400955.1 Drymodes brunneopygia
TTTGCACACATGGAGCAACAAATGGCATCCAAACACACGGCGAGCGGCGCGCACAACAAGCAGATGGTGGGAGAACGAGGGGCCCGGATCCATCAGCAGAAATCTGGATCAGCTCGGGGATGAATCAGCGACACAAATCAGGGGTAAATACACAGCAGGGACTCCACGCCAGCCTTTACCCCGAGAGCTGGATGCCTCAGGAGGCGATTCCAGGGCTCCGGCATCCCGGCTTGTGTGTCTTTTTTGCGGATGTACACAGGAGGGCAGCAGACTTTTACTNTCACTCCCCTTGTTTCTTGATGGACAATGTACTGGGGATGGGGAACAGGAGAGTGTGTAAAAAACACCCTCTAATTCCAACTAATGAGGCTTGTCAATGAATATGAAAATCATTATTTAGGTCTGGAAAACAAAAGCCTGAAAGAGAGTGTTTCTCAGCAATGTTTCTAAATCTTTTTTTTTTTTTTTTTTTTTTTTTTGGTGAGTGGGTATAATTAAAGCAATTGTCTTTAGCCTGCAGAAATACCCACTGCCTTCTTCCTGCTCCCAGCCCAGCTCCATTCATTCCTTTGAATTTGGCTTCTTGATAACTTTGTCCATGATCCAGCACAAACAATTCTGCACACTGACATTGATGCCAGCTCAGATTGAAGCCTTTCAGGCAGAGCAGTGTATTTTGCCTAAGTGTTTGCTCAGGCTGATCCTAATTGAAGTACTAATTGCCATGTGGTTGTGTTCTCTTCATCTGCCTGAAAGGAGTTGGGGATGGGTGTCCAAGCTGGGCTGAGCTCCCCTCCACATTCTCAGTGACTGCGAGAGGTGTCAGTGATGTCTCAACCTTCCCATTTCACAGAATCATGGAATTATTAAGGTTGGAAAAGACCTTTAAAATCCTCGAGTCCAACCATTCCCCCAGCACTGCCAAACCCACCAAAACCATATCTCTAAGCACCACATCTGCATGGCTTATTCAAATCCCTCCAGGGATGGTGGCTCCACCACTTCCCTGAACGGGCAGTTCCTATGCTTGGAAACTCTTCTTGTGAAGGAATTTTTCCTAGTATCCCATCTCAACCTCCCTGACACAACTTGAGGATGTTTCCTCTTGTCCTCACTTTCTGGGAGCAGAGCCCTACCTGTCTGCCCCCTCCTGTCAGGGACTTGTGCAGAGCCACAGAGTCCCCCTGAGCCTCCTTTGCTCCAGGCTGAGCCCCTTCCCAGCTCCCTCAGCCTCTCCTGGGGCTCCAGACTCTTCAGTAGTCTAAAACTAGGATGAATTCTGAGTGAAAAACCCACATTTTCTTTTCATTTAACTTCATGTTCCAGACTGGAGGTGAATATCTGGTGTTCAGAGCACACTCACAGACCAAGAGGGCAGTGATCTCTTGGGTAGTTTGCACTGCCATCTGAAAACAGCTGTTTTCTCCAGCAGCAGAGAGAGATTTTCAGAAATAACATCCTCAGGTAGGTGCTTAAAATTCCATAGGTGCTTTGTGCCCAAAAGCCAAATTTTACAAGATTTTTGAGCACTGAAATGAATGAGATTCAGGAACCTAAGTGCTTGAAAAGAAAAACCCAACAGAGTTGATCCATCTGCCCACCACCCTCTTGGCAAATATGTGACAGGAGCTGAACACAGATCTGTGAACTGGTGTAATCCACTAAAAATCATCATTCCCACAGTAAGATTCCAGAGCCTGGCACACACAGAGCAATCCCAGCACAACCAGCAGGCACCAAAAGCCACGGTGGGAAAACCACTGGGAGTGTTTGAGGCAGCAACGCTGCCTGCTGCTGTAATCTCCACTCTGAAAATGTCTCTGGGGACTGGGATTATGAGGGATGCTCTGTGGAATGAGGCTGGTTTGTGTCACAGGACTCCACAAAGACAAAACACACAATAAAGAAAAGCCTGACCAAGCAGAGCCCAGACATCGCCCAGCTGTGGTTTCACGGCAATAAATACGATTGGGGATTTTGTTTATCTCCAAGTTTTATCCTCTCTTCTGCCACGGAATTGCAGCCCAAGCCATGAATGCTGATTTGAGGACTTCACCTCCTGAAAGAGAAATGTGGATCCTGGGTGTGCCAGCAATATGGGAACTGTCTCAGTGTGTTGAAATAAAATCCCTGGCAAGGTTTGCTCTGGTGGCTGTGTTGGGAATACAATTTTAATTGCTGGACCAGGTTTTGGGCAGCTAATGAGTAAAGGATCTCAGTGGATTGGGGTCTTAATTACCTGATTTACTTTAACCTGATTTCCTCTAACCCAGCAGGTCAGTGGGACTAATCCCAGAACGAGACACTGTGCTGTGTGATATCTTCAAACAGGTCCAAGGATTTCCAGAGATGGGGAAGGAAGTGGGGAAAGGTGCTCATCTCAGTGGGAATTAGACACCTAAGCCTAATATGGTGATATAGAAATAACCCTTTGTTAGCTACTTACCAGCCTAAAGAACCAAAGAAACACCATAGCTTGTTGCTTTCCCAAATACTTTCATGCCCAGACTTCTGTTCATGCTCTAAGTCAAGCTAAAAAAGCAGCAAGCTCAACAACTTCTTGTTTCTCTCAGCTGGAAATAAAAAACAGCAACAACAACAACAAAAACAAACAAACAAACAAAAGAACCCCAACAGAAACAAACAAAAACTTCATAGAGCCATGGAATCATTAAGGTAGGAAAAGCCCTCCAAGATCAAGTCTAACTTTCATCATTGAGTCCAAACCTTCCTATAAATTGAGAACATCAGCAGAGAGAGGGAAGGCCTGTGTCTGAACCTGTAAACATACACTAATTCTCAGCTGACCACAGGAACCTCAAAGCTTTATCTCTACCTTTGGCTTGCCATTCTTTACCTTTGGTATCACCAGTCACAGAAACTGAGGTTTTCCCTGGGTGCAATTTCTTTGATTTCCGTAACTCTGCTCACTTCATTCCTACTTTTCCCATTTTGGTTGCACTCTACACCAGGTTTATCCAGACAAGCTTTTTGTCTTGCTTTTCTCTTATTGTTTAAGGAGTGGTATTGGGTACCACTCAGTGGTGAAAATCAGGTTAGAATGAGGTCCCTGAACCAATGAACAAAGTCCTTTCTGGGCTCTGTGTTGAGGATGATGAACTCTGAGATCTGGAGAGGACATCTCTCCTTACTCTGTTATTATCACAGCAGGATGGCCAAAGGACAAATTTAATTATTCCAATAACTCCAATTAAAGGAAATATTAATCAAAAATAGCCCTTTTGCTTAGTTAAGGAACTTTTATAATTATTTTTGCTTTGTCGTGCTTTATGTCATATTCTGTGCTCCTCATTTGGTGCTTTCAGTCCATGTTTCATTAAGAGGAAAAGGAAAATAAATGTAAGACAATCATCACATTCTTTATGAAAACTTTCAAGTCAAAAATTATTTGGGAGCAGCAATTTGGAAGCTAAGTTTCAGATTCATCTCACTTTCTTTAGTGTGATTTTAGTCTAGACTACCTCTAGGTTTAGGAGACATAGACACAGGGAAAACTTACACTTCTCCAGAGACTGATGTCTAAGATGATTTATCATTAATTGAATGTCTCAATGGGCCATAAACTGAGCACATCTTGTGCTTGAAATGACACATATGCCTAAATGATTGGGGACTACAATTACTAGAAGAAAAAACCGATATTCCTTGGGTTATCATGACATGCAAAGCCTGTTTGTGTTGGGGAACCTGAGTCAAACTTCACTGCAGAAATCTGTACCCACTCATCCACAGTGCAGGGTCCCTTCCAAAGATTTTTACCTTGCCTGTTCTTAAAACCTCCAGTAATGGAGAATCCATCATATGTGGGTGACTTAATTCTGTGACTGCAATAGTTTTGTGGTGAATTACTCCTCTGAATAGAGTATGTCAGTACCTTCCTCCTTAAGCAGAGTTTCTAAAGTTTTTAACTAATGTTTTCCCCTTTTTTAATGCCCAGAATAATTATTTTGCTCACCTTGTTTGACTTCGTGACAGCAGCTGTCCCTTCTATTCCTGTGTTTGGCATCCAAACACAATACATGCATTTTGTAAGGAAAACCAACCTTTAATAAATTTTACCTTTAAGTGAAATCCAATCAAGCTTCTGATTTATGTGTTGATTACTTTTTTTTCTTTTTACAAATACAGAAAATTTGAAAACTGAATTTAAAATTAGGAAGTGAAGTCTTTTCCCCCAGAATAATGTAAACAAGGCTATTAACTCTGTTGCTCCCAACCACTGCTCTGCTGCTCTGACCTTGTAATCAGAGAAGACTCCGAGCCCTGCATTTGTCTTTGAAGGCTGCTAATAATTAAATCCTATTGTTTCACTGAAACAGAACATGACTCTCACAATTTGTAACCAGAAGCAGTATAGCTACACTGAACAATGTTGGATAAACATGCCCTTCAAAGATCAAAGGATGTGGGGCTATGTCAATTAAAAAGACAAAAAAAAGAAAAATCAGCATAGCTAAACTGCTGTTTCTCAGCAACTTGGTGCAGATCTGAGGCTGCCTGGATTGCTTTGCTTTCATTTCCTAGTCTCAAGGGTATCCTGGTTCCCCCCAGTGCCTGGGGAAGCTGGCACACCCAGATGTGAGCTGGGAGTCTGTGGGCAGAGGGAGAGAGTACCCCCCTCATCCCTCATTAAACGTTCAAAGACTTCGTGCTCTCTCCAAGCAGCACATCTTTGTGGCATTAAATAAAACTGGGCCTCAAAGAGAAAACACACGCACACAAAATGTGTGCAACAAGGCAGTGGGCAGGAGGGAAATGGGAGGATGTGGATTTGGAGTGATGTTTTTGGATTTTGTTTGCTTTTGTTTGTTCCCTGTGGGAACCCTTCCCTTCTACATGGATTTCCATCAGAGGGTTCACACTCTGCACCAAACAGAGACTCACCTTGATGCCAATTCAGCCACGCAGCTCCAAGAGCAGACAGGAGAAACCATGGTTGCTTAAGGAGTTTTCCCCTTCCCAGGAATGTCCATGTGATTTACAGCCAGCAAAGCCTCTTGAATTAAAGTGACTCTCGCTGGCTGTTTCCTGGTGGCCCAGAAAGGAGGAAAACTTGCAGCAAATGAGTCCCAGCCATGCCTTGGCTTTGGCTGTTCTGTATTTCACAGCTTTTCCTCTCTCTGCTGAACAATTTCCAGGGACAGGAAGACTCCCTTGCTGAAATGTCTCTACTTGTGCAGGGACAGGTCACTGCTGGGAAGGGCAGAACCCACTCTGGTCAGTGTTGTGGGGTCCAGTCCCCCCATATATCCATGGCATAAACTTCTCAAATGTCTCTGGCCAAGACCAAAGAAATTCTTCCCTGTGAGGGTGGGGAGGCCCTGGCACAGATTTCCCAGAGAAGCTGTGGCTGCCCCATCTCTGGCAGTGTCCAAGGCCAGGCTGGATGGGGCTTGGAGCAGCCTGGGATTGTGGAAGGGGTCCCTGTCCATGGCAGGGGTTGGAACTGGATGGGCTTGAAGATCCCTTCCAATCAAAGCCATTCTATGATTGTCCCAGTGCAGTATGGATATGGATATTCAGTATGGATATGATCCCATGATTCTAAATGGCAAAAATGAGCTTGATTTGTTTTCATTTCAGAGGAGGGGCAATTGAGGAGGATGCAAAGCAGAAAGGATAAAATCATGCTGGAGTTTTGCAGCAGAGCTGTCTCATGAACACCATTGTGCTTTCTGCTACAGACTGTGTTAGCTTCAGAGGGGATTAATAAGCTCCAGCTCTGGCTTTTTGGTTTTTTTCGTAATCAGAGTTTATTATTTGGTTAATTCAATATAAAAGCAGCTTAGAGAAAAAAATGAGTGGTTTTTTGCAATAATTGGGGAAAAAAAAGAGGAAGTCTTAGCATCTCAAACACTGTCTTTTTCCCTGTCATTAAATTCCAGCGTGGATCTTCAGCTCACATCAAAATATGTTGCCTCACTCTTCATGGCATTGAGTCAGCACTGGAGATGTGACTTGATCTACTCAGGGCTAGAGCTGCAAGAGAGCAGTGCCTTCAAATGCTCCCTTTCCACTGCAAATGGAAAAGGCATTTTTATTCTGAGAATGTGGGCATTTGTTCTCATACCTCTTGTACTCCTGGACTCCAATGCTTCTGTTATGTGTGCCTGGACTTAGATTTATTAGTTCAATGAGAAGAATGTAAAATATGAAATGTTGAACCTATGAGCAAGAGAGTTCTCTAACCCAGGCTGCTGTTTAAGAATTACAGGTATTTGTTGTTAGTTTTCTGCACTTCTTGGGAAAGCAGGGCTATTCCATCCTGCTCCATTTTTATACTCCATTTTTATTTCCCACTTCTAGACATAACCATTCCACCTCAGTGATTATTTCACAGTTTCCTTGAAATAAATCACTCTCTCCACCTTCCTGTCTTCTAGAGACAAAACCTTATTGTAATGAGTTGAATTCCAGTATCAGCTAATCTGAGGAAAGAACCTGGCCCATAAAGTTTGACAAATGATGATCATTTTAAAAAAATAAAATGTACACATTGTGTCTAAACACAATTGACCTCATTCCTCTCAGCTGTCCTGGTGTTCAGCTGCTTGGAAACTTTCCTCCGGGGAAAACATTTATTAAATGATTTGTGTGTCTTTTACATTTTGTTCCAAATTATCTCACTCCCTCATTTTATTTCTTTTCTGGGCTGGCTGCTTGCTACAGCTAATTTGGTTGTCCTTGCTGGGACTACCATAAATACCCCTTCCCAGTAGTACTTTGCAAGCTGAATTAGTCAAGTGATCTTGGCTACAGCATCCGGGAAAATACTCGATGAGATTAAGCACTGGTAGAATTTTATGGTTGGAGACACCCTTTTAAAGCCATCCATAAAGGAGCACGAGCAAAAAAAAATGCTGACAAGGCCAAAAAAACATTTCATGGATGCTGAAATTGTGACCTTCAGGCTTGTGTTTGAAGGGAGAACTGTTCACTCACTTCTCTCCCTGCTATGACTGTATTAAAATGTGACACCCTCTGTGGAACTGGTAACAAGGAGCCCTTCATAAAATACATGAAACATCAGATTGAAAACAAGGATGGAAAGCCCAGCCTGCAAATTGAAAGACAGAGCACTGAAGCCTGCAGGAGCCCCCAGGTATTCTGGGTCTGCCTGTGAAGCAGAGGAGGTGACATCCTACCTAAGTGGTACCAGAGTGACCAAAACAAGAGAAAAAGTTGTTTCTTCATCTCCATCTTTGCTCGTATTTCACCTTGGCAGCACTTAGAGATTTAATCTGTGCAGGGCTGTGGCTCTTGGGTGGAAATCATTGGTGGATAAGGCTGCTGTTGCCTCAGGATGGCACATCTGGACCATTCCCCCCAAATTTGTGGTTATCACCAGGCTCTGTAGCTGTCCTTACAATGTTTTCATGTCTTTCTGCCATGCAGCTGAAGCTCCTGACTTTATTTAAAGGTCTGTAGAGACTTCATTCACTAAAACCCAACTCCAGAGTAGCAGAAGGTGACAACAGGGCTGGAATAATTTCTTCTTGGGAGGAACTGATGAAGAGTTTCCTGTCAAAAATTCCCTTATTTTTAAAATTTTTCCTGCCAGACACCAGTTAGAACATTTTATTATGGCATTTTTGAAAGTAAATATTCCTCCTTTTCAGTTGTTTTCAAGTCTGAAAGTGCTAATGCTTCATTTAAAAGGGGTACAAGAATCATTAAAATGCCCCATTAGCCATAAAATTTTTTTTACTTGAAACATCTCTTAATTAATTTTTAAAAATGCTTCTTTTCCCCTCTAAGTTGATCTTTCATGACTCTTCTCCCTTCATCTCCCAAAGTAGACTTTTAAATTCATAAAATCATTATTATTAAGGTTAGAATCAATTACTCTTACAGTTTGCTTAAACCTTTTGAGATGTGGTGGACAGAACTACTTTCAGGTCAAGATTGACTTTAAATAAAGGTTTCTAATACTAAATTGAAAAGGTTCAGACTTTATCCTAATGAAAAAGGTGAATGATTACAATGGGAAAAGTATTAAAATCTGAGTATTTCTTGGTGAATCAAAAGTCTCTGTTTCTTTAACTCTCCTGCAACACTCACAGGATGGATAGGTTTTTATTTTCACAAGGCCTTTCCTGATGTTAAAAGGGATGTATCCTCATCTTACAATAAACCTGGAAAATTCGAGGCTGAAGAAACTGATGAGACAGCATAAACATGATCTGAGACATTTTGGGTACAAGCAGCAATTCCACTTTTCTTGTAACAGATGACACTGCTTGACATTAGAACAAGAAGTACCTGTTGCCTGTGCTGTAAAATCTCTTGCAAATAGCTCCTGATTTGTGGCACTGATATAAAGGCTGTGTTTTATGGAGCTTACCCAACCAGCTTTGCTCTGTCAGGTTAGCACAGATACATTTTTCTCCAATTCATTTTGGGACCAACTGCTGCTAAGAGGCTGTAACTAGGGTTGTAACTTGCTCCTTTCCCTTCCATTCAGGCAGTTTGAATAAACCCCCATTTCAGCCTTTTATGGGCCCTCTTTCCATTATGCCCATTTTATTTTACTTTTCTCCACAGGGATTGAGCCACTTTATTCAGGTCATTTTCTGCAATATCATGTTAAGCCATTAAAATGTCAGATAATTTATTGTCCATTCAGTCCACCTGCCTGTCCTTTTCCCTTAAAAAGCACAATCATTTCTGTGAGCTCTGCATTCCCCTGCCTGTTCAAAGGGCCTGGTGGTTGTCCTCACCTTCTCATTAAATCCTGCCCAAGAACAGTTGCCTTGGAAACCAGGGAGTGGATCCAGCAAAGGGACTGAGCATCTTCACCTTGCCTTGACTTTGGTGGGAGGTGAGGCCATCCAGCACTTCTGAAAGGAGAGTTTAGTGCAAGGCCAGCAGAGAAACCACCAACTACTGTTCTCCTCTAGTTTCAGGATGGTTGGGAGTGAGGCTGCTCCTCCCATGGCTTCTGCATGAGGAGCAGGAGTCAGAAGGAGGCTGAAACAGCTGATGTTTTTCTGGCATCTGTGAAATCATTTGAAGGCGTTTTGGAAATACAAATGCATTCTAAATATTGTTCAAATGAACAAACTTCTTCTGAAAGTCTAAGTGAAGCCAACTTTCCTTCTGGGTTATTTATAAAGTGCTGGTGCGTTTGTAAGGGAGCTACAAGTGTCGTGACAGATTTGGAATAAGCAACCAGTTTGGATTAAAAGAAAGAAAAGAAAATCAAATAAACAGCACGTCTTAGATGGTTTTTGAGAGGGGAGACAGCATCCTTCCAAGGACTCAGCCAATTTAAAAACTGTATCTTAACATTTCCAAGGAAAACACAGCAGGGTTTGGAAACTTGCCAGTGAAGAAATGGAGTCTAGAATGTCGTGATAATCACAGCAAGAGATAACTTGTGGAGATAAACCATACCCTGAGAACAGAGCTGGCTCTGCCCAGGCCACCAGTTCAGCCCTGGATCAGGATATCTGTTTCCATGAAGCCTTCAGACCTCCCTATGAGCTCTTCCCAGGCTCACCTGGTTCCGTATGGAGCCATTCCTTGGACCTGAACCTCCATATGGGTTCCAGGAGCACTGGTGAAAGTCCAGAAGAGCAAAGTGTCTCCCAAGCCTATGGAATCCCAGAAAAAAAGAGAACTCTGCAGGATCACAATCTGCTGGACACAACAAATCCTGCCTCACCCTTGGCTGGAGGTCTCACATGCTTCACTGGAGCTTGCTCCTGGTCTTTATGTGCTGGCCCTGAAAAGTCCACGTGGGAAATATCTGGGAACATGTTCCTCTTCTGACTGAAGGTCATACCAGGCTTTTCTCCTTCTCAAACCTAATGGAACCTTTTACCTTCAAACCAAGGTTTGCTCCCATGGGGTTGCAGATCTTTCTCCTTCTAAGGAATATTTCCTCTTTTCACCCAGACAAGATGTGCAATGCTTGGACTCTCTTTCCTTGATTCCAACTTAGAGTGGCAAATGCTCAGACAATTTCTGCTGATCCCAGGTTGTTTCAGATATTAAATTCAACCAAGACACTTTGCAGTACATCTCCAGAAATATTTTTTCTGACTCCTTCCCTTGATATTTTTGGTGTTCATTCTCAAGCAAGTTTTTATTTGTTTTGTTTTCTTGACGTTTGGTTGTGCTGTGTTTTAGAACAGCAAATAAATTCCTTAAGGTCAAAAGGATTTCGTTTGCTCTCAGATAGAAAAGGCATTTTTGGACTTGAGAAAATGAATGCTGGAAGGAAATCTGAACTAAAAACCCATTTGAGAAGTAGAACCTTCTTCTTTTACACATGTCCATCTGAAATCCTTTCTAACTAAAAGAAGTTCTTACTGAAAGCATTTTCTTACAAAATATTGTGCTACAAACAGGCAAACCTTCCCACAGAAAGATGAGCAGACAAAAAAAGAAGATTTCCAAGTCACCTGATGCATTTCTTCGTTTTTCCTCATGTCTTTGTATCTGTGTGCCAAGCTGATGTTTTTAAAGCGAAACAAAAATGACTTGAAGTTTATATTTTGGTCATGTCTAGAGGCACTAATTGGCATTAGAGCTACTGGGTAGTGGATGCTCTAGGAAAAACAAGGAAATTACTTTTCCTGTCTTGAAATCTTTTCAGCTGGGACACACACACAAAAGGCTTCTTATTTAAACTAACATACACTAGTCCCTACCTTACAGAATTAGTTGGTCTTAAATATGTCTAACTTCTGCCCTTTTCCCCACCATTTGCATCACTGCCTTCCAGAGACTGTTCCCTGAAGGAAAGCAAAGAAACAACAGCAGAGACTGAAAGAATAGGGATAGGGAGCAGCTTTCTAATACTCACAACAAGGACAGAATAAAGTCAGGGCAGTCCCACCTGGAGAGAAGAATTCACTGTTACCATCCCAACAGTAGAGCATTGGCACCACACCTAGTATTGACTTTATTCAACAACAGGGAACTCCCAGAGCATTCCCAGCCCTTTGGGGTCATAGATCTGAATTCCTTGCCCTCCTGTACACTGATATTCTCTCCCATCTTGGTAAAGCTCAGATTCAATCAGTCCCCAGAAACACCTTGAAAATAAGGGTAAGTGTGTCTCTGAAGTGCAAAATGTTTGGACAAAAGTCTCTTGCTCACAGTAGATGGACTGGAGAGGAGGCAGGTTTGGATCCCTGTGTTGCAGGGATTTACACCTCCAAAAGAGGCTTTTAGTACTGGATAATAGCATACTTCTAATTAAGGCTGTTGCTGTAAAATCTCTAATCTGATAACACATTGAGCAGGAAGCAAGCAGACATCTGTTCCTACGAACACATCAATATTAAGGTGGGTTTTGGATGCAAAACTCTCCCCATGCTGTTTAATAATGCCACTGGCAGAAGAGACCTCCCGCCTTAATATCTGGCAGCAAATGTTCTCCAGCAGGGCTGTGTATTCTGTGGAGGGTGGTGTGAACATAGGATCCAATTTTCCCTGGCAAAGCATCCATCATGCATGGGAAATTTCTCGTGGAGGACAACAACCCCTCCCATCCCTAAAATCAGGATGATGGTTGAACAAGACAAGGTAGAGACAGGAACACTCTCACTTTCCAGCGTTACCATCTGTGGCCTCCCTTTGGGATTTTTTTAAATGGGGAGTTTTTGGAGTTGGGTGAGACTTTCTGGAATGAGGAGTGAGTGGAAGAGCCCACCTGGCCAAGATAACTCACCTGGCTTAAGATGTTGGTCCCTACAGTGCCCAGGTACATTTCAGCCCCTTTTGTGCTCTGGGGATCTCAAAGCTGCTCCTGAAGGGAGGTAGGATAGTGCAGGGCTGACTTTTCCAGGACAGCCCAAAGGCTTTCCTGAGCCAGAAGTTCATCTCCACCACTAAGTCAAGCACAAATCCCTCGTGGTATTTCACAGAGCCTCCCCAAGTATTCCTTTTTCCCTGCAACAGTTTGCTCCTCAAAGTATCACAAGCCAGAGTCAGGCTCCTCATATTGAACTGCCCTCAAAGCCCTTTTCTTCCATGAGTTTTTCCTGCTGCTTTTTTGACCCTGTGTAATGTTATGGCATACTGATCCTCCTGAGAAAAATATTGCAGAACTTGGTACAGACTGTGAGAAAAGCTACACATTTCTCCTCTCCTAGGATCTCACTGGCATCTGCCAGTTTAATTTGCTGAAAACTTCAGCCTTGTGGAGTTTTGGTGGAGATCAGTAGAAGCTCACAATGCTCAGCAGCACCAGTGGGTGACCATCTCTTACTGATACCCATCCTACACTATAAACAGGTTAATTATAAGTGTTTGTTTTGGGTTGGCTGCAAAATGCACTTGCTTCAGGTGCACAGAGCCATCAGGTTTCTGTCAGACATTTTTTCCCATTAATTTTGTTTTCTTCTATGCAAATAGGGAAGCAGTTTATGTTTTTGGCACACAGGTGGGTTGGTGCCAGGGCCCAGCCCCTAGAAATAGCTTTGTTGCTTACATCCAACTCCAGACTTGCTGGTTTTACTGGGAAGGGAAGTTTGATTAACCCCACACAAGAAGAGGTGATTAAAAAAAAAACCCCAACTCACACTGAAACCCTTCCCACAACTCCCTGACAGGAGTGTGAAGCCAGGTGGGGGTCAGGCTCTGCTCCCAGGGATCAAGGGACAGGACAAGAAGAAGTTGGCTCAAGTTGCACCGGGGGAGGTTTAGGTTGGATATCAGGAAAAATTTCTTCAAGGATGGTCAAGCAGTGGCACAGCTGCCCAGGGCAGTGGAAGAATCACCATTCCTGGAGGGATTTAAGAGCTGAGTGGATGTGGCACCTGGGGACATGATTTAGTGGTGGCCATGACAGGGCTGGGGTAATGGTTGGACTTGGTGAACTTTGAGATCTTTTCCAACCTAAATGAATCTGTGGGAGAAGGAGCAGAGGCTCCTTGCAGAGCCACAAGGGACACAACTGCCCTTCATTTAAGATCCCAGCTTTGACACCAGGATGCCATGTAACCTTGGGCATCATGTATTTTGGATTTCTAATACATTAACAGAGCAAGAAGAAAGGAAATAGCAGCAGAAGAGGAGACAAGAGTGCAGTAACACTGAATGATGAAGCAGGATGTGTCTTCAGAGCAAAAAAAAAACCCTGATCAAACCTGTGTCAGATTTAAAGATTTGCACTTCTCAGCCATCAGAGTTACACAGGGGGATAGACTGGCAGATATATTATGCAAATAAGGATCAAAATACTTGCACATCTGCTTCAATCTTATTTTCTCAGCCTTTTAAAATAGTCATTGCAGGTGTATATATTACAGCTCAGACATTCAGATGTTTTTGGGCATCTACTTCCCAAACCCCAAGAAAATTTTTTCTGAGCACAGGACAAACAAGGAGTGAGGTGTTTCACAGCAGTTAAAGGCAGAATGCAAATGTAACAGAACTGCTCTTCTCTGTTCACTTGGAAAGAGGCTCCAACACAAGGTTTCAGATCCAGGAAGGACTCAGCATGGCTTGGGAAGCTCCCAGGCACTGGCTGTCTGTGATATGACCTGCCTGTCTCTGCTGAGTACATGAAAAATATGTAATAACACACAAAATATGTAATGTACTGCTACAACCAGGGCAAAATAGGTGGTATTGCCTCATGATTTTGGTTCTTTAGGTAAGAAAACTTGTTAAAGTGGTGGCTCACTTGCAGCACTGATGGCAATAGGGTAGAGCAAAAAATGAGCAGAATGCACAGGGAGGGGGAATGTGGCAATTTGAGGTGAAGAATTAACCCCTTAGGGCTTGGGTCCAGAAGCACTTGTGAGCCACTTTATTCATTTTTCACATCCCAGCAGAGCAGCTCAGCAGATACAAGGACAGCTGGACCCCAGATTCCTTGCAGATCCACCTGTGTGCATGGTTTGTATGAGTTTCAAAGTTCCAGAATAGCAGTTTATTTGGGGACTGAGTGATTGCTGGCTGTAGAGCAGCATCGTGTAACAAAGGGGAGCTGGGTACAGGCACTGCGGAAAGGGACACAGCACCAGGCATGACAATCTGATGGAATAGATTGTGCAGAGAACTTGTGGATCCCTGGAAGTGTTCAANAAGGACATCAGATCCACAACTCACCAACGTCAGCACCACTGAGATCTGCAGGGCTAAGCCCCAGCAAAGAGAAGAGCAGAACTGGCTCTGGTCTTTCCCAAAACTAACAGAAACAGCCAGAAACCTTTCCTTCTACAGTGACCCTTGGCAACTTTGGTGTTTTCTCTTCCTTTCCCCCCAGAATGAGGTGAGAGTGGGTGTTTTTGCATTAGTGAGAAGTTTCCACATCAAAACAAGCTGCCCACTGTCACACCAGGAGCCCGAGTGAGCGGGGCTGGGATCTCCAGCCTTTCACACCACATGAGAAATTCATGAGGCTCTCTCTGCATCTGAGGCACTCGTGCAGCCCAGCTGGGGCTGGCAATGGCCCAGGCACCTCCCAGCCCATCTCACCTCTGCAGCTTCCAAAAGGCTCCCTTCACTCCAAAGCCAGGCAGGACAGATGAAATCCCTGCTCCCCCAAACACACACATCCTCCACAAAGAGATTTGCTCCTCGGAGCCAAGAACACTGAACTCTTACCTTTCATTTTGATGGTTTCCATGGAAACCATAAAATTAAGCAATGCAGTTACTTACTGCAACATTACATAATCTGCCAAACACTCTGATGTTTTTACAACAAACGTGTTTGTTCCAGGCTGACTGGTTGGGTTTTTTTTTTTTCCTTTCCCAGTATGATCAGTGTTGATCTGTCTAAACAAGGAGCAGTGGTGTAATATCAGGTATTAAAATGCAATTTCTGTCAGTTCTCCTCTCCAGAGAATGACAGCTCTGCCTGCTTCCACTGCTGGCTTGCAGCTGCAATTGAGGTTTTACAGCACTGCTCCTCTCCTGACCATACGGATGGGGTTGGATTGAAAAGGGTCTGATCCCACTTCTGGCCTTGGGGAGAATAAAAAGCCTCCACACTGCTCCAGGTTATCTGCATCTGTAATAACAGTATGCAAAAACTTTTTATTGCAGCAATTTTTTGTTTAATTAGGGCCATGAGGCAGGGTGGAATGGGCTGCCTTCAGATTCCCACGTGGACCTGAGGGATCACATTTTGGACAAGCACTGTGGAATATCCTGCAAACTTATTATGAAGGAAAAATCTCGTTAAAAAAACAATGCTAATATGCATTTTTTGATGTTCCTGGCACCCAGCCATCCCTGTTGGAACTGGACCAGAGGCAGCAGCACTGTTTGGGATGAAGGAAGGTGCTGTGCAATCACTCTTTAACTTTTGTGGCCAGACTTATTATTTTAAATAGAGCTCACCAAAGCCTCTTAGCTCTTCCTTGTTTTTCCAGGATACACGACCCTGCTGCTGTAGGGAATAATGCCAGAAACATTCTCACCATTGGTGAGAATAAACTGCTCCTTTTGTAGCTGCAGAGGGCAAAGGAAAGACCTCAACTGGACCTTGGGGCTTGCACAGAAAATGCAGTGGGAAAAGGGAGGCCAAAACCACATGGATTTATGTCCTAAGAGAAGGATATGAAAAGGATTGCAACTTGTGGGTCAGCATCCATCATCTGCCAGTGCTGTGTCTCTCAGGCTACACTTGATTGTAAACTAAAAATGTCCAGGAGATTACTCAGGCCACATCAAGCCATTGTTTGGATGTTTTAGCTCTGACTTGTTCCTGTGCCAGGTCTCACATCGCACCAAGGAGGGTGTGGATGCAGCACACAAGAGCTTGGCCTATCCTGGGTTCAGAAGAAGAGAGTTCAGGTGTCACCGTGTTTCCCTGAAGCCCAAAAATCAGCCCTGGCCCATTTTATTTGCTGGTAAGTTTAGAAGCATTTTCAAAGAAATTATCAAGTCCAGCCAGGGCAGTGTAAATTAAAGCTGACAGAGATGCAGTGACTTCTCCTGGCAGTGTCCTCTCTTATTTCTTCAATCAATTTATCCCTTCAGCAAAACCTACACCTTCCTTGAGCTCTGCTCAGCCTTGGCACAGCAGCTTGAAAATCCTTTTCTGGAGGGGGATAGCTTTTGTTTTTGAAATATTGCTGAGAAACCCAAGGGAAAGCTGGGATTCCTCCTCACCCCACTGACCATGTTTGCCATCAGGTGACATCACAGAAACACCATCCCTATCCCTGGGAAATCTGTCTTTCCATGGGTTAATCTCATTCTGCTCCAGCCTCCTATCCCTCACTGGCTTTGTGTGACAGGTGAGACAGTGATCTTAGTATGACATGAAGACATTAAATGCTCAGCAACTGAAGCAGCTGCTTGTGCACCATTCAAAGAGCACACACATCCAATAAAACAGGCATTTACAGTGACTATAAATAGCTGGGAATAGCAGATAACTAATTATTTGAGTGTCAAAAAAACTCTAGGCAACCCCATGTGACATAACGACACATGTCATGGGTAATAACTTCCAGCCTGGGATGAGGATGGAATTTAAAAGAACTGGAGGTTTCCTGGGTTTGCCAGAATGGCCAGTCAGGTTTTTTTCCCATTTCAGTGCTAAATATTGGAGATGTTTCTCTTGCTGAATATTTATATATTCCACTTAGAAGTCGAGAGGTTCAGTCAGGTAAACTGGGATCCCTGAAAAGAAACTGCACCTGGAGATGGTGGTTCAGGAAGCCAACATAAGTATTTACTGCACCTTTTGAGTTGTAGGGAAAGCTGTATTAACTTAAACTGCATAATAAATCTCTGCAAAATAAAGACTGTGTTTAACATCTCTGCAGGATCTCATCTTTCCAATTTTCTGGTTTGCTGTTTCTCTGTATTTCTTGATGTGAGGAGTTTGCTCACCCTGTACTCATTTTCTACTACACCAAGCAGCATCACTGCTCAATTTTCACCATAATAAAGAATCACCATGAAGTATAAAGAAAATATCAGGTAATGCCAATACTGGTGGTTTCCTGCTTCCTCCTGGACTTGTTTTACTGAGTCTGCAGACAGACCTTCCTGTGAGCATCTCCATCCATGAACTTCCAGCTTTTGGATGATAAGCTCACAGGCTTATTTGTCTTCCAAATCNGCTGCAAAGCCCAAAGGCAGTTGCTAACCCCATGATTTTTTTTTTGTTTCTTTCTGCAGAAGATTGTTCAGACATTTCTGTGCTACATCAGAGCAGTGTAGTTACCACAGTTACCCCTTTTTCCAGTCTGAAGGGTTTTTCAAAACACCAGAATGTGAAATAGGCTCATGACCCAGCATGTTCAGAAACAGGGGAAGGACAGCACTGTTCTGCTATTAAATAGCAATTAAATCATCCACAAGCAATTAGCAGAACACGTCTTCCTGGTGTTTTAGAAAGGGTCAGACAAAAAGAATGAAAGAAAGAAATGAGGGGAGTGATGCATTGGAAATGCTGGGTGGAAAAGGATGAAGCTACACCCAGCAGCCAGAGAATCACCAAAACAGTGAGAATTACTAATTTTAGCACATCCAGAAATATTAGTCCTGAAGGACTGAAGGGACCTCCAGAAGCCTGAGCAGAGTTATGATCCTTATAACCCACAGGTGTCTGAGGTCAAATCCCAGGATTGCTCAGGATCCTGGGTACTGCTCCTGAGAAGGACCCATGAAATCATCTTATCCAAAGCTCATTAAATGCTCAACTTCAGAAAACTTCCTCTGCTCCCACCATCAGCTCTGTTTGCCTCCATTTACTTCACTCTATTGCATATGCTGGACTGCAGCAGATCCTTGTGGTCATTAAAATTGGCTTCTTTCTTTCTTGCACATGAATATAAATTGGAGATTTCATGAAGTGAACTCCTGATATGGATGGAGTTGCAGAAAACACAAGCTGGGTCTTTTGCCTAATTTGTCAAGATTTTATATTTTTTATTTTTATTATTTATAGGCTCCTGATATTTTCCCACTGGAAAAATCAA
>VZTZ01026651.1:0-50717 GCA_013400955.1 Drymodes brunneopygia
TTTGCCCTAAACTAAGACACCAAGACATGAGGAATGGTCTGAGACCAGGAACAGTGCTGCCTGAGGCAAGCCTCTCTTCCATCATAAGTGCTGAGCATAGCACATTCCACAAGAAACAGAAGAGAGAAAGGGGGCATTCCCACCCTGAAGGTTCCCATGGATTGCTGAAGAAGAGGCATTGGAATAGTGCTTGAGTCCTTAGGATTAGAAAAGGAATGTAGTGCTGCGAGCGCAGCCAGAACAGTCCAAGACTGAGCAAAAAGAAGGTTGGTAAGAGATTCAGGTAACAAACTGCATGAAATTCAAGCAGCAGTACTCAGACCTTTCTAGCGGTTGTGGGAGATAATTTTGCAGATGTGAAGCTTTTATTAGAAAATCTGATTTAGCCCAACAAGTAACATACCATGTCCCAACATAGATGTGTGATATCCAGACATCTGACTGCATAACCAGAAGAAACAGTGTAGATGACACCATTTCATCAAGTTCTAGATAGAAATGGCTGATAAACTTCAGCAGAATGGTTGGGTTTTAAGGTCAAATTCCAAATTGCTTTTAGTGAAAATAAAATTGTCCCCTGAAACTACCCTACAAATCCTACTTGACTAACAACAGCATAGAAGACCATTAACCTTCAGCTACTAGGAATATTTTAAGTCATCTGTAAGTTTCAACTATATATGAAAAAAACAGTATTGTACAAACTTACACAGGACAGTTTAAAGCTGCATGGTTTCTGTATATGAAAGAAAAGCTCTACTCTCTAACAAATCAATTCCATTTTTCATTAGGCAACAACATTTTTTGCCAGTCCTCTGTAAGAAAGAGCTTTCTAATCTTTAACTATGAACAATCTCACTTATAAAAAAACCCCATGTAAGTTCTTCTTCACTTTCAACAATTCATCCATTCAAAATGAGCTTGGTTGTTAAGCAGTTCATTTCTGCTTGCCTTCCACCACTCCAAACTCCCTTAAAGAGCAAACATGACTCACCTCCCTTAAAGGTATTATCTGAGATTCCTGCAAGAAAGGTTTTTCCCACTTTTGTTTCCTGCTGGTGTTGCTCAAGGAAGAGTGCAGTGTACAATGAAACACAAGGGTGCTAACTACTCATAGCCAGCTTTCAACATCTTTGGAGGTACACAGGGCATTGCAGAAGCAAGGTGAAAATCTCTGGAAATTCCCAGAAGAGCAGAATGCACCTTACAACTGAAGACTGTCACACAAAATATAGTAGCACTGATTTGTGTCTTCACTTTCTATTCTCAGCTCCCTTCTCTTTGCGCAAGAGCTCTGTCATTTTTGCCACTCTGTACTGTTCACAGTCAAAATACTACAACTCCAGACAGGAGGTGTGAATGATGCTAGGAATGAATTCTATACTGTTCATAACTTGCTACATTATGGTTCTTCCAAAAACCTCCACTTTGTTCTAAGACATGCCTTTAGTTTAAATATTAACAAAATGATACAGTTTAGGGATGAGTTTTTCAAGAGGCCAATAAATTGCGCTGAAACACAGTCACTGTACAGGTGATATTCTCCTCTTCCACTCCTAAGAAAGTGAGCAACTTTCATAGCTGACCTACTGTGAGAGCTTACTAGTTGTTTACAAAACCCATGCAGTAAGCAATCTTCTTCTCCTGTTCTAACTAGCCCTCCTGAAATAAACAAAGTAGTTTTGTACACACAGGATCTGCTTATAAACAGGCAAAACTATGTTTGGATGATGACAGTATGAGAGTAAGGACTCGCATGTTATAATGGGAAAACTGTTGTAAAAAAGAAAGCAAGTGTGTGAATTTAAAACCGAACACATAACCAAACCAGCTCTTTTTATAAGTATTTCTAAAACAGTCCAAGTTAAGTCACACAAATGCTTTCTGAGTGTGAAGAAGTGTTCACACAGGAAACTATTACAACTACTTAATCACGTACAAGCCCATGCTGACAACCCCCAAGTCCCAGCAAAAACAAGCACAGAGAAAGAAAGCTTACAACTCAGCAAGGTTTGTTTAACTTTGACATTCCTGCTGTCAAAAACATGGCATATCAAACAGTGAAGTCACACCACTCTGAAGCAGAATGAAGCTAAAATTGGACCTGTCTTGACCGATGCACTTAATCAGATACTGCTGCTGAGTGTCTCTGCTGCTCATTGCCACTCAGGCTGTAAAGATGGAATGATAGATGTGCTGGGCATCAGGAGGTACACAGAGAACAATGAGGTGGGAGACATATGCCTGAAGTCGCCAAAGTTTTGCATCAATGACTGTCCTGCCTGAATGTTCTTATTTTTTTACCCAGGAATTAAACCCAAGTCAATAAGGGACAATTAAAAATTATAGCTGTGTCAGATGTTTTCCTAAGAGTACATTACTCAATGTAATCTGAACTTTCCATGCTCATTCACTTGGCAACTTTAGTGTCTGGTGCCTCTCACTTTGGTGAAAACATAAATGAAATGGATGAGAAGAATAAGGTCTATGAATTAATCTAGCTCTTGTTAAAATGGCAACTGAATATAATTTAATTTGCAGCAAAATTCTATTAAAATTTAATGAAAAACAAGTATCTTCTAAAAGAGAATACATTCAATGTGAAACAAATTTGCAGATTGCAAATTTCAAATAAATTACGTCCATGTAATAATGTCTCTTACAAAATAATTTAAGAACTGCTAACCTAGAAATAAGAGAAATGCAGTTTAGGGGTACCATTACAATGAAAATAAGAATTAAAACATATGGGATTTATTAATAATCTTTCTCTTTTTATGCCTCTCTGAAAATTCATTCACAAAAGATTTATGCAAAAAACCTTAGAGTGACATCTTAAAGTAGTTTTCTCTGCATTGTCAGAGTTGATCTGTTTTTTGATCTGGTTTTCCAAATATTATCCAGAAGCTCTTGAATCAGACTCCAAAAACTTCTGTTCCGTATTTTTGTTCCAAAAACTTATGTTCCATAAATTTAATTCACATAATAATGAAGAAAAGTCAAACCCAGAGGTATTTAAAAGACATGTAGATGTGGCACTTAGGGACATGGTTTGCTGGTGGACTTGGCAGTGTTGGGATAACATTTGGACTCAATCGTCTTAGAGGTCTCTCCGAACCTAAACCATCCCGTGATTCTATTCCCTTAGCTTGCATGCTGCAGGTAAGTTTGTGCTGGCATTACAGAACTCAGCAGTGAAAGAAAGTGCTGAAATGTTCAAAGGTTATATGTTTTGTGGAGCTTTGTGGACAGGAAGAGAGTTATTAACCAGCAGGATTCAGAAATTGGCAGCACAGGTCTCTGGAGTGCCCATTAGTTCCTTAAAGTCACTTAAGTGATTTTCACAAAGGCACTCATTACAGGTTGCCCTAATGACAAGCTCCAAGAGCTGGCAAGACTGTAGGAATGATGAACAGAGCACCAGTGCAAGGAAAGGTGCTAGAAAAACAGACCCAAACTACGCTGGAAGAAGCAAAGGACTGGAAAGGACTACTAAGGATTGTAATTCTGAGGATTTGAGCACCGTGAATGCTTTATATGGAAGGTTTGCTCTTTGCAGGTGGCTCGGTCAAGAGAGAATGTGGTTTTCAAGATGTGAAGATTGCAACCAGCCTCTAAAGGGACTAGACGCAGCTCAAAGGGGCCTCGGCCTCTTCCTCCTGGTTTTATTAAGTTTGTGCATGCAACAGCAGGCTGGGTGCTGTGCCAGAGACTGGAGAGACTCATTCCTCTTGCACAAAAGCAACTTGGGCATCTTACAGTATTCATGCTCACACAGGAAAGCTCACAAGACCAACTGAATCTAAGCCTGGTAAATATTAGTAGTCATCACATGAAAGATTAACTGAGAATAATCACATGTGATTCATGGATTCTAAGTAAACTCGTGCATTTCCTTGTGAAATATTTTACTTCAGAAATCGGCAGCTCCACTTCCATCAGACACCGAAGTCCACACAGTACCAATACCTATAAATCCAATTATGAAGAACCATTTTGTTCTATTCCCAACAGAACCAGAAGCTGAGGTACAGCAAAGGAGTCAGGTATGTCAGCATAAAACCCTCCTCTGGACTGTAATGTGATTTCTTCCACACTGGTCCATCCTCAGTCAGGGCTTCCTGTGATTTGACCAGGGATAAACTCTGCAGAACTGAAGGGGAGCATTTGGGTTTCACCGTGCAGAAAAACAAGAGGCTTCTGCTTCCACTTGCTTTCTTGTTTAGCTCACAGAATCATAGATTAGCCCTCTGCAAACACCTCAATATCTCCCTGCACCTCCCTGGAGAGGACAGACTGCTATTACATACACCCAAGGGGCTCATATTGGCTTTTTCAGCCTTGCAACAACCAAGGAAGGTCTCCCTCCACAAAGACACCCTTTGCAAAATGCTCCCTCTAATATCACCATCATGACAAAACCAGTATGTTTTAAGGGCTTAAGGAGTACAGGTGCCTGTCTCAAACACTGTCAAGGCCACAGATGGAACTTGCCACAAGACAAACCACCACAGTGAGAACTCGAGTTAAGAACAGAAGGGAGGAATTTGCAACAGGAAGATGCTATTCCAGGCCTGGTGGCAGGATCTGGTTAGCACATCCTGGTTAACACATCCGGACAAAAATTCCTCCTGTGGCAAATGGTGGAAAAGGAAGCACCTGCTCATCCATGCATCACCCCAAGTTATGGGAACACCATCTGTGACCATCCCATGGCTCCCTGGAACTTGGGCTGTATGAAAGGGGTACACCAGGATGCCGAGTGAAGAAGGACCAATGGGATGGTGCTTGACCATAGGTGGTGACTTCTGGCTGATCTCACCTTCCCGCCTCCTCTCCTTTCTACTTCTGTCTATTTCTCTACCTCATATTCATTGTTTAAAAAAATCCGTATTGTTAACTTCAGCATATGGTCTTGTTTGCACCTTAATTCGGGCAGAGGCACCTCTCACAAGTCAGATCTCAACATATGCCCAGCACTGTTTTGTCTCCTTATGCTCCCCCATGCAGAATCACAAGTTTAAGTGGGTTTAAGGGCCTCCTCTAGGTTGCCAAGACCCAACCTGCGCACAACAGGAACTCCTCATTGGCTCATCATTTCCCTTCAAGTTAATAAAGCAGAATCAGCCACTTGCATCTCTCTGTGCTTGCAAATGATCAGTACAGAGCCAGCTGGGACCAGCTGCTCCTGCCTCCTCTCCAGGAGGGATAGGAAGGAAGTTAGAGGCAAACACACACAGGCAAAAAAGCACAGCTGGGAGATGCTACCACTCCTGTGATTACCCATGCTGCTGAGTGGCCCCAGAGAGGATGCAGCCTCCCTGCAGGCTGAGACTCTCCTCTAGCTCATCGCTTCACCCTCACAAAAACTGAATCTCAGCGGTTTGGTTTGAAACTATGTGTGAAAGGTACAGCTAATGAACTACAGCTATTTCACATCATCCCACCACTGTATTGCGCCTTGTCCTAATGTTACAGCATTCTTCTGCACCTCCTTCCCTAACTGCACCTCTTCCCTTCCCAAAGTACCAAACAACTCCTCTCCCTCAATACTCGGCAAGGTTCCAGCTCAGTTGTGACTCGCTGGAGCAAGCCCAGGCAACTGAACCCCTCACACCATTTTCAGGCCAACTCTCTTTCAGATGTCAGCACTCTCTGCCTTGACACCTTCTTTGTGCTCGGACACATCCTGGGTCAAAGACAGCTCGGGAAGTGCTGTTCAGCTCATCCCCCAGGAATCTCCAAACAGCTCTGAGAGTCAAAACCAGCAAACAGACAGTTGTGCCTGTCAGACCTGCTGTGACAGTGTGAATGTTCATGGCAGAGGCACAGCCCAGCCATTCCTCACAGCAGTCAGGTCCGGCCACTCTGAGCAAGAGACTGAGAAAATTTAATGTATGCACTAAAAGTGCTGTGTGCTACTTGGCAGCCATGCCAAAGAATACTGGAGTATTTCACTGATTAGCACAAATATGATTCCATTGTGTGGGAATAGTGGTGAACGTGAATATCTACAGTGTTTCACTATGAGAATAAATGCCAGCTCAGCATTTACCTTACTTATAAAAAGCCACATGGTGAACCAGAATAAACACTGTAGAGAATGCCACAGGCATCTTTTAAATAAAATTCCTCAGGCAAAGATGTTAGTCTCTTTATGTTCACCATATAAACTGCCTGATTTTGCAGCTATTCTGTATGTTTGTAATGTCAGGTTTCTGCTACACATTGTGGCATTGGATTAGTATTTTCTGGGTATTTTATCATACAGTTACTCAAATATGCTTGCATTTATAAGAAATAATAGTTTCTAGTTTGGCCTTCAAGAAGTACTGCTTTGACTGTGACATATTTCAAACAATCTCTTCCCAGATGTTAACAGAGAGGTTACTGAACCTGCATATGCAAAGGAATTAAGGAGCCTAGCTGAAACTATCCCCACTTTTATCCCCTTATTTTTGGAACTGCCACCACAAAAACATTGGGTAGATTTCAAGAAGACAGATATTTCCACTGTAACTCCCTCAGATGTGAAAATAAGTCAAGAATTCAGTTTAAAACACATGGATTTGAGAGAGTTCTCCAGTTCTAACATGGTAGTCCAGTTATGAAGCCCTAGATAGAAACAGATCATTTCAAGTCCAAGCACAAAGCAGATAAAATTAATTTTTTCTAAAAAATGGTTCCAGACAGAAGGTTGTCTTTGTACTTGCAGAATTGACTGGTTAAGAAATAATCTGACCTCAGTTCCTAAATATTTCAATAAAAATTTATGAGGATGCATTTTCTTATATAAATTAACAAAGCATTCAGTAAACTATACATGGGGTTATTTCACTGAGCACTGGCAATGTGAATTTCCTGGTCTTATAATCAATAGTTTTAAAATTGTCAGTTTGCTGCCTTGAAATTCTGACTTATAACACAGAAGGGCAGGAAAATGTTAAAAAACCTCCCAAATTAGATTAAACGTTCCCCTTTTTTCTACAGCTTATCTAAAGTCTATTAACATAGAAGACAGAACCCTGCTTTTTCACAGACTTTACCACATGGTATTCTCTATGTCAGCTGTAGAAGCACCTAGGGTGCACCAAAGAAAACGTATCACACAATTTGTTAGCAAGACACACAGAAGGACAAGGAAGTGGAAGAAATGTACTCTAAAACCAAACATAAAGCATCTTCAGTACTCCCCGAAACTTCTACACAAAACTTTTTCAATCATTCAAGTAGCTGAACAGAAGGTCCATTCATGTCCCTGTACAAATTGCCAGATTTTATTTTAGCACTGCATTTCAACATTTTATTTCGCTTATGGTTGTAAACACATTCCTTTTCACATTTGTTTTCTAAAAAATATTTTCTCACAGTTGATAGGTAGTGTGCAGTAGAAGGACTTGTGAGTGATTTGAAAAGCTAGAAAGCAAGACAGTAATCAGTGTCAATTACAAATGCTCTGAAACTTCTGGAAAAAACAGGTGGCCTTGGCTTTTAGTGAAGTAAAGATGAGATCTGGTACTTACATTAGCTATTTTATGTGTTATTGACATTCTCAGGATTTCTCCAATGATCTCATTCTACAAACTATACTTGCTCATTAGTTCAGTAAAGCTAAGTTTATATGGGACAAACAAGAACTTGTTGCAGCACAATGGCACAGTAGACAGGCAAAACCACAACAGAATTCAGGTCATGGTGCCTGATCTGTGTGAGAACTAAGGAAAAACAGCCTTTTCTGAGACTCCCATATTGTCAGAGCCATCTGAGCTGTGCTCCCCGCAGCCTTCACCCCAGCAGCTTTTGCACCCCCATTGCAATCCCCTCTACACGCAGGATGCTTAGCTCTCCCCTAAGTTTTCTTTGAGCTAAGCAGCAAGTCAGTAGCTAATTGCACACTCAGGAAGTTTTGCAGGTCTAGAAGAAACAGCAACCTCCATGTCTTTCCTTGTGAGGGGGTATAAAACATACTGGACCACACAGTGTGATTAGAGAGCAAATAAAGCAGACCTGTGCTTCCAATGTGAAGGGTAACCCAATATTGTCTGGCAAACACATTTTATCTGACAGCTACGTCTGCTTCACCCCATCCAGTCTATCACTGTCCTGGTCTCACATCAGCATCTTAGAAACAGGGCATTACCAAAGCAATTTCTGTAGCTAGACCCAGGCCTCTCTAACCATTTCACTTGCTACCACTGAGTTTTACTGGGTAAAAACCTTAAGAATTACAAATCAGTCTGAAGATGCCAGTAGATAGTAATATTCAGAAGTAATTTACTTGAACTAACAGAGCAAACAAATAGGTAAAACCATTTATTTTATAACAGAACTAATCAGCTGTTCTAATGGACTGCCCAAGCCCTTATGTTTGACTTCTAATATTACACTTACAGGACTTAAATTTCAACTGATTTTTTTTCCCTTGCTGTTTCTGAAATTATGAAGAAAACAGCACTTTTTCCAGACATCACTCAAACCTATCATGACTTATTTTCATTATGAACGGACTGTGAGGAGCAAGCTGAGCATGAGCCACCATATATAAACAAGGGTGAAGGCTGGAGAGAATGGCTGGATCCTATTCCTTGCCTCATCAGCCATCCTTAGAAACACCCAAAATAAATACACATTTCCATAAAATACTGTAGGCCTTTCAGTCCTCTTGGCACCATCATGGGAGATGAAATTTGAAAGGATGATGGGGAAGGGGATAGCACTGACTGACAGGTGTCAATTTAGTGAAATTCTGTGCTTCATTTTCTCCATCTCTCAATCTTCTTGCACCTACCTGAAGACCTTCATGCTCGAGGTATGCTGCAGACACAGAGGCCACGTTCTCAGGAAAGCACCTCATCAAGTAAACATTCCCTACACCAAAGTTTGTTATGCATGAAAAATGGTAACTATAGTTCACCCATAATTCCTGAAACTTGACATCTCAGTTTTAAATGTTCAAACCACGAAGTGTAAAGTACCCCAACTAAATTAATGTATAATATCTGTGATGTGAAAGAGAAACAGCCATAGAAAGACTAACAGAATAGCCTTTGAAGTGGTAGTTAAACAAGGACTTTTAATTAGTTTGGTTTTGGTTTAGATTAGTAAGGAAAATAAGAGAAAGACAGTCTGGAATTAATCTTGAAACAAAATGCTATTCTTCCAAGGTTTGATATGATATCATTAACACTGCATACGTTATAACCCTCTTATCTCTGGGCTTACACAACAGAGTTTATTTGGCCTTTCTCTCAACCAGCTGTTGTTTTTTCCATTCCGTTTCTCCACTGTATTTAAAAAATCAACTGCACTAGTGTGCTCAAAGAAAAAAGCACATGCTAGCATTTTGAGGGGCCTCCTTGTCCCTGGCTGAGGCCAAATGTCTTGTATATCAGATGATGTTACTAAGCAATACAGCCTTCAAAGGCTCAGCTCCAAGCCTGCTGTGCTTCTGCCACAAACATCAGCACTAAAAGCACAGCTCTTACAGACAAGAACTTCCCCCCTGAGGAAGGGAAGGGGTTCGTCAGTCACCAAAATGAATTTTGCTAATATGACATCTTGGAAATCTTAGACACATACTGCTGTTAACATTTTCTATCCTTAGAAGCAGGTCCTGATAGCAACATTTTTCAGCTTCATGACATTTTGAGAGAGGACTGTTGAGGTTCTCCTGCTCCAACCTGGCACACAAGATTTCATTTGCCTGACTGAGCCACTGAAGAGGCACCCGTACACAGACAACAGACATTGAAGCAGCAGAGCAGGGACAGAGGAGGTCCTGCCACTGGGGAGAGCTCACAGAGCCATCTGTAAACTCCTAGAAGGAGCAAGGGGAGGAACAGCATAAATCACATCATCTCAGGGGAGGCAGCCAACAGTGCCTCTGAGGTGAGAGGTTAACAACTCCTGTCACCAGGCATCATGCATGAGCAATCCTGCTGGGACAACACCAGCTTCAGGTGAGCTGTGTCACACTCAGTTCTTTCTGAATACCACTGCAGGGCGAAAAGATTTTTCCAGTTTTAGCCAGAGTTTTGAGGGTGACATTTTCTTTTGATTCCAGTTTCCTATTAGAGATGATTGGCAGAGGCACTATAACCCGTCGGATGTCACAAGCCCATTAATTTATTTTCATTTCTGTCATGCCTGGAGTGGAGGTTCACCTGTAACACCAGCTTTAATTAACTGAACTCTCTGTGTTCACTGCCTACAGAAAACTATGCCAGAATCTTTCACAGACAGGAGCAATTGGGGCTCCCAGACTAAAATGCCAAGAAGTTTGAAAGTGTTTGCAAAGAACTGGGTTTGAACTTTGAAATTTGTACTCCTGTGGAAAGAGAATCAAAAAAAGCTCTGCCAACAGACTGAGCCTCTGTTTTTTTTTCTAAATGACGATTTCAGGTTTTATTTGCAAAAATTCCCTGGTTCCTATTCTCTCCAGTAAGCCTTAAAGATGATAAAGGTATGTAAATACATTGGACCAGAAAGAGGGAAAAATTCAGGTTTGCCTGAAAGAAACATCCAGTTCGTATTCATTATAAAACAGTATGATTAATTATAGCATAAGGAAAGAAAAATATCCAAAAAATAAAACCAAATCACACCCCTCAGCGGAGGAAGAGATTGTTTAGTAATCCATTCCCCAACATAAAGGTTATCTCTGCTTGGACAACTTTCAGCTGCCTGTGACCTCCCTGACAGATGAAATTTCAGTTCTCTCATCATCTTCCATTTACTCTGAGGAAGACCTGACTGACAGAAGCACCTCACCATGGGCAATGGATGCAACTGGGATGCTGAACAGAAAATGCCATAAAGCAGAGAGTGGTTCAGTGAATATTTTATCTGGAGAATGTCAGGCAAATAATGTCAGGCAAATGATACAGAAAATGACAGGAATGATCCCTTGTTAAAACCGCAGTATTTGAAGGAAGAGTTTGATTCAAATCCAAACCTCCAGAGAACTGAAGGGAACCCAGACTGGGGGCTCAACCAACAACAGTGCAGATCAGAGAGGAAGGAACTTGATTCAGCTTGTTTTAAAGTTCAGGCAGGCAAGAAACTTGCTGCTAATTTCAACTTTGGCAGAACGGGAGATAGGCTGACACTGTGCTTTAACTGCATTTTAAAAGTATTTAAAATATAAAAATATCTCTTTCTGCAGCTTCAACTCAAAAGCTGTTCTGCAGCTGAGCAAACTATTAGACCAAGACATTTTTTCCAAGAAAGATTAATAAAGGACATAAAAGCTTTGGGCTTTTTATTTTGCACAAACATTATTTTTGGGACAGTGTTTCTTGACACTGATTAGAACAGCTTAGAAGATACTTTTGTAGCAGTCTAATTTATGTACAAAGACCTCATCACTGCTGTTTAAAGAGCACAGGAACACTAATTCTTTTTCACCTACGACACCTGAATACATGCTGTTTGCTGAAGTAAGTTTAGGTTGAGTATTTGCAAGAGAAAAAAAGTGGTATCTCTAAATGAGATTATGGGGACAAAAAGACCCAATATTCTCTCCTATCCTCTTTCATACAGAAACCTGGACATGCAAGAAAACAGTTCCACAAGATCTTCAAACAAGTGCAGTATTTAAGGGCAACAACAAAAAACATTTTCTATAACTTTCAGCATAGCAATCTTCTGTCCACCTTTTTTTTTTTTTTGTATAAAGATGTCTATTTCTTTGGGGGAATTCCTTATTTTAGAAAAAAAAATGTGTGTAATCTATATGACCTTTCAGTGAAGGATGTCTCTCCAGTCTGCGTTTTTCATACAGTTTATTATTTCAGGACAGTTCAGAAATAGCACAGGGGAGCAGAATATCTGTGCAGCCCAAGCGACTGTGCATGGGATAAATGTAAATGGGGCCCCACTTCTTCCTAAAAAGAAGGGAGCTTACAAGTTAACTGAGGTAGTAGTGGATAGAAAGAACAACCTCATTCTCAACTAAGCACAAAGCTAAAATCTATGCTTAGATGAATATTATGAATGCCTTTGAAGTACAATTGATCCAAAGGTGTCTCTCCAAGCACACAAAATGGATCCAAGTCAGGCAGCTGCTGGGACATGAAGAGTGGAGAACACAGCCACAAGCAAGAAGTGGACAAGCTGCAAGGACACAGTGTTTCATGCAGAAAAACTGAACTCAGACACCTGTTTAAAGCGGGTCCTGTATGACAGGAGGCTCATCAAGGACATTCAACTCCAGAGAAACTAATTTTGGACACTGAGCCCATATCAGTTCATCAGCCCCACAGAACAAGTCCAGCACTTCTGAGAAGATCTAGAAATCTGTGATCTGCCCAGAAGCAATAAGGTGATTGTAGTTTCTTATTAGAAGGTTCACAGGGAGTTCAGTATGACTGAGAAATCTGGCCCTAACCAGACTGAAGGCTGAACATCTCTGCCGATACTATTCCTTTATTGGATCAAGTGCTCTGAGCAAATTTTCAAACTCCTGCATCAGAAGTGTATTACCAAAAGCAGCTTAGCTTTCTGGGTTTTCTATTCCACCTGTGAAAATATGGTTTATAATTATTCAAGGCTATTGTTATTCTACAAAAGAGAAAGGCATGGATGTATTATGTAAATGTATTATGTATTTTATAATCTACTATTGCTCTTCAAATCAATACTGCAGCAATTGAACATTTACATTACCAAGACATTTGTTTATCAAATCAGTTGCTAAACTCAAGAAGTGCAATAGCATCACACACAGCTTGGTAGGGAAAGCTGTAGGTACAGAGCAAGAGCTCAATATATTCCTTAAAAACAGTACTCAGTTAGAAACGCTGAACTAGGTTAGTCTGGATGCAGACTGAGACTCCTCAGTCTGATGAGTAGCTATGCAAACTCTCAAAGAAGACATGAAAGAGATCACAGGCTACCCTTTAAACTACAAGAAAAGAAGTAGAGCAAGCAAGCATGGTGTAGCAAACTCTAATTCTTTGCAGTGGCACAGTGACTGAATAGGAAGACTGGTGAAACACAATTCAGAAAAACTCTCACTCCTTACAGGTTTGATTCTTATTATTTGGAAAATGGCTTGCCACAGAACTTTAAAATTTATTCAGTCTTTGAGTGAGGGAGTGTATATGATGCCTTTGGTGGCAGCAAGTGGCAATTATGACCTCATAACAACAATCCTGTGTTGGCACATTTTTCTCCCTCACCTCCTGCATAACACAAGGAAATTCACACTTAGGGAATTCACCTTGCTTCAGTTAATAGGAGCAAGTGAAATACTGGAAGTAAAATTCCATCAGAAAAGAGAAGAACAAGAGAAAACAATCAGGGACTGGGAAAGCAAGTGCCAGCACTCTGCCAGCGTTGAGCCATCCCAGGCCCTTGCTCAGCACAAACTTCAGACCCACTTGGGTAAACTTCTAGTTTTGACTCCTCACTCATTTAATTGAAGAGGAAGAACTGCAGAAAATACAGTGTTTTATTCCTTTCTCCTCTACCTTTAAAACAAAACTAAAAAAACCTTCAGTGTGTTCTTGAAAACCAAAAGAAAGTTATAATCTTTTGGTTTCATTCCATGAGGTTGACTGGGGAGGGGGGAAGTGCTTTGGTATCAGTTAGCAGCAACTGTCTCATTGACTGCTATGATAAACCAACTTCCACGTCTCTGTTTCCCAGGTCCCCCATCTCTGAAATGCTAAATATTGCTGTCTGCACAAGGAGGCACTCACTTTTCTCAGTTCAGTGCGAACTGTTTCAGAGATGAGAGATACTCCGTGTTCTTCTGCAAGCTGTTTGCTTTGTTGTTCCTGCTTTAAAAATAGAGGTCATTCTGACTGAATGTCCCTATTTGCTCTTTTTTTCATGGCAAGCATCTCATGAACAGCTTAGAAGAGCCAGTTGTAGAAAGAAGAGCCATGCAGGGAGAAAGGTGCTCTTCCCGAAACTGAGGTTGAATTAACCTCAGTTACTAAATTTCTATGTGCCAACTCACCCTCCTATGAGTCACAGTCTCTGTGTCCTGGAGAAACCAAGCTAATGAAGCTGAATTATAACTGATGTGGACATCATCAATTATAAATACAGGATAAACAAATACTGGGAAAATATCAGCAACTTTCTTTAAAAGCAACAGAAACCACAAAGGAGTTTTGAGCTCACAACCAGGAGTTCAAGCAAAGCTGCTTACATTGGCCACAATGTCCTTCTAAAGCAAAAGAAGACAGGTTATTACTAGAGAATAAAACATTGTCCTGGGCTTTTTTTCCCCTCCTGCTTTCAAGTGATTAAGCTAAGGATTTCAGGGTCAAAAGCCAGTATTCGTAGTTCATCCTGTACACTTGCAGGCATAAAAACTGAAGAGAAACATTTGACAGTATCAAGTTAATCATCAAAAAGCAAGACCATGATTGAACAAAGTCCTGCAGTAAGATACAGCCCTTAGGAAGTACAACAGGTAGCCATTGTCTGAAACAGATTAATGGCATTCTAGACTTCTATTAGATGAATTATGCGTCCATCACTCAATATACTTAAAAAACAAACAAAAAGAAGTTTTGCACAGATGATGTTGTTCTGCTTCTTTAACTCCCCCTCCCCTCTTCATCATTTCACACCGCACCCAGCCTCTTCTCCCCTTTCTTCCACCCCAGCTTTATCCCATCACAGTTCCGATTTTCAAGCAAAATTTGTACAAATGCAAAAAAATCAGTTTAAGATTTGTAACTTCTCTGCAGACAAGGAGTTGGAGGCCCATGTCAAACCCAAAGTAATCCTAACTTCTGATCTATCAAATTCTTCAATGCCAAAATGAGGGTAAAGTATATGATAATTTTTGTACACCTAAAGCTCCTATTAAATATTCTCAGACATATATTTTAATACCCTAAACCCTTCACTCTTTAGTTACAAATCACAGCCTTCTGCAGCAATCACTGGGTTGCAATGTGAATAAACACAACTGCCCTCACCCTCTGAACAACAGTGACCTGTCCTTCACACCAGACTAAGAAAAAGAGGTCCATCTGTTTGTATCAGTCCCCTCTTAGAAGCACTTAGTCAGGAAGAGTTTCATTACATCACAGCCTTTTCACTTGCAAACCTCACAAAATTCCTCTTATTTTGAAGCTCACGAACAAAAGCAATACCTCGTAACAGATTGCATGAAAACAAGCAGAACAAATGGGAGATCATCTCTTTTTCTGTAGAAGGGAGGATGACTTCTCTTCCCTTATTATTATATATCTCAGAGCACCGTCAATTTTTTAAAATAACCTGTGTAGAATAATAAAACAAATTCCCAGATCTTCAGTTTCCTCTCTTGTGGACACAAGGATTAGAGAGGTTTTTTATAAGGCACAGGGCCGCCTTTCTTTTATCTTTTCTGCTACTTCTCAGAGATATTTCAAATGGTACAGTGAGACAGGTGCTAGCAGTGCCCAGTATTGTTATGCTGCTTTCAATATTAGTAACTCAGTTTTGCATGCAGCTAATGACTGAGTCAGCTGGCATTTGCCTGAGCAGAAATGGAAGTGTACAGCACAAATATATGTTTTAATTTACATAATTTACTGCGATGATTTTTCTTCAAGTATCTGAAACTGTTAAAGATAATATCAATTCTAAAGTAATTAATGTAATCATGGCAAGACTACAGGAAAGTCACTGATTCTAAAATATTATTGCATGTCATTGATACAGGTAACAAGCAGGTTGGACCCTGGATATTCATGCAGTTGTGGCCACAATAAAAATCGTAAAAGTTGTTGTTGCACAAGGCTTCTTCCAAGAGACACAGAGCTTGCATTAAAATAAAAAACAAACCTGGAAAAAGACTGCACAGGAGATCAGCATCCTCTACCTATTTCCTCCTGTAGTAATTCCTTTACTTTGACTTTGTCTGTACAACTAGTCTTTATATTCCTTGCCTGACAGACAGATTAGTTTCTGACTAAAAGATTTCTGTTACCACCACTCAGCTTTGTGCACTGACTTATAAGCATCAAGGTGATCCAAGCAAAAATCACCACTACACTTCAACATGAACATGCACCAAGAGTTAACTCACAGAAATAACTCAAGCATCTCAGTTTAATTTAAAAAAGCCAAACAAATTCAGAGCTCAAATAAACAAATGCAGACGCTCTGTATGATGAATCTCAGCCCACAAGGATGAGATATCTTGACACCAGTTTCTGTAAGACACACAGTAGGCAACTCTTCATCAGCTAAGCCCCAGCTCAGCGGGGACAATGCCAGGGTTAAAACCCCAAAATTAAGTTTAACCTATAAAACAGAATTAGTTTTTACAATTAACTGTGAACTGCAAATTGAAAATGCTTTGCTTTGAAGGGATCCCAAAAGGCATTATTCTAAGCTATCTGTGATGTCGTGTGGGTGTACAAGCTTTCTGGCACCAACCACAAAAGCATGAGATTACATTAAATCCTGAAAAGGTGGCAGAGTCAATTTACTACCTTTATAATTTATTTATGCACAAACTATTCACCAAAACGTAAGTAATGACTACATTTGGCACAGAAAGCAAGAATTGTATTACTTTTCCTTTTGTTCTGTATTTCAATTCTAACAAGAGCAACTGCTCCAACAGTGTGCAGTATAAATAGAAGATGACACTGAATTCTTTCTTTCTTCTATCCCTGTTGAAAAGCTGGCTACTCAGAAACGCGATAACAAAACACAGAATGGCTTGGTTTGGAAGGGACCTAAAAGACCACCTAGTTTCAATCCCTAGCCATGGGCAGGGACATCTTCCACTAGACCAGGTTGCTCAGTGCTCCATTCAGCTTGGTCTTGAGCACTTCCAGAGATGGGGCACCCACAGATTCTCTGGGCAACTTGTTCCAGAGCTTCATCACCCTCAAGATAAAGAAGCTTTTGCTAATACCTAATCTAAATATACTCTCTTTCCCTTTGAAGCCATTTCCCCTTGTCCTATCACTCCAAGCCCTTGCAAAAAGTCTCTCTCCATCCTTCTTGCAGGCTCCCTTCAAGTACTGGAAGGCCACAATTAGTTCGCTCCAAAGCCAGAGCTGGATGCAGAGCTCCAGCTGGGTCTCAGCAGAGCAGAGCAGAGGGGCAGAATCTCCTCCCTGCCCTGCTGCCCACGGGACTCTGGATGCAGCCCAAGACACGTAATACACAACATAAACGTTAAGGCATTTTGAGGAATCTATGATTGTTATATGCTGTCACACAAAGGGAAAAAAATACAACGAAGGAAATGGTTTTACCCCCATGCACTTTTTCACACTGATTCTTTAACTTCTATGACAGTCCAGATTATTGTTTGGTCAAAAGCAGATATTACTTGCTAAAGGCTGACTGGTTCAATTAAACCCTAAAGGCTGACTAGTTCAGTTAAAAATAGAAACATAAATTACAGTTTATTACTTTGTTAGTTCATAACACACTACCTTTGTTTGCCTGCAATATAATGAACATACTATCACCAGAAATAATTCTGTCACATTGGAATGAATAACATCAGATAGGGAGTTTAATTGAAAAACCTATTACAGCACTTATTAGACTTAGCTAATATAAGTGATAAAATCACAAGGAAGTTATGCTCTTTTTTTCCCAGTGTCCAGGTATAGCCAGTCTTTTTCTGTCTTATTCTGCATGACTTTGAAGAAAGACACAAGAGACTAAAAGTGAGAGGTGGAAAGAAAATAAGTAGAGCACACAAAGCAAGTACACAGTATGATCTTGAGGATCTTCTGTCTTCTCTCCACACTTAAAATTACTGCATACAGGTGTTATTTCATCCATAAAAGAAACCTGGAAGGCAGTAGGCAAGAACAACTTCCTCATTCTTCACAGGCAAATCCAAAGCAACTTCTCTTGTCTAGCACAGCACTCATCAAAAGGAATGAAAATTCAGGGAGATATTTGACATTGACACCAAGATAAACATCACCTTTAGTCACTCCTGGTTTTTCAAATACAGTGTTATTTTCGATTAAGCAGATAGACATTTTTACTTGATCAATAATAAAATGGAACAACATTCATATTAATTCTTATGGCTTCCCCTTAACTCTACCTTCCCAGTATCACAGACGATGGAGTAACTCCCCCCATCAGCTTTCTTATGTTTTTCCCCTGTTACCATTTTGCACTACCTTGGGCCAGCAAACAAGAAGTGCAATTCAGGTCTAAGACCAGAAATAAAATAGGGTCAAGTTGATCTTTGTTTCTTTAATTTACCAATCTATATTACACAGCAGTAAAACTTCAGCAGCAGTCATGATAGGGGATTAAAAATTCCTACATTCCTCATTTCGTTTCCCATTCCTGGAAAGGAACCAACTTCTCTTAAACCACTGACCTGTGAAAGACAGAAACACATTCCTGTGTATTCTGCAGCTCTATTTGTACATAACTTGGGCCTTAGGTCATGTAGGTAATGACTGATTCATCCCTACCAATACTATGCCTGTCTAAACTCTGGTGCAGACTCAGATTCAAGGCCTCAAATATCAGAGAACCAATATAAAATCTGTATATTTTTGTATGAAATAAGTCAAGGAAATTATTTTACTAAATAAAGGAAGTAATTTTGTAATTTTGTGATGCCAACTACCCTCTAGATACACTCTTCCCTTCTGGCATAGTGTGTTAGTTTTTTTTTTCCCACAAGACATGATCCTGAGTATTACTGCGCCAATACTTAAGCTATTTTTACTTATACTTCTATTAAAAAAAACTTGCTGCTGATGCCCTGTACTTCACTTTCAGAATAACTAAATAAAACTCTTCAAATAATCGGCTAACAATCACAGAAAATCTAGAAATCCTAAATTTAAACCATGGATTAGAGAGGAGTTATTTTATGTTGAGGACAGAACTTGCATGGTGTAAGAACATTTTAGTAAGAACAATACTGACTGCAAATCTTGTCATCCCAGAACTTCTCAAGAATTCAAGTTTCAAACTCACTGAACAGTACAGGTTGGAGAAAAATTGAGGGGTAAAAAAGATCAATGGTGTGAAAAACGTATCCCAGAGTCATAAGGAGGATTTAACTTTTCAGAAAGGAACCCAGATGGGTGGCTCCTGTGGTGTTTTGATTGAGATGCTCTCATTTTGCATAATCATTTCTTACAGAATTTTTAAAAGCCTGGCAGAAGGAAAGGCACACACCACTGCAAAATAGCTGCTTAAAAAGATTCAGAAAGCAAGTAGGCAAAAATCCAGCAAAATTAGTACCATTCAGTCCACATGCTTGTTCCTTTTCCATCGGGATGGCCCGTCTTCTCCTTAAAGCATTTTGAAGGTTATGTGCATCATAGATAATATGGGGATGGGGTGTTCCATCCTTCTGTGGATGCTTTTTAATGGGCTCAATGAAGTAATCCCCATGGGGCAGTTGGAAATATCCAGTCTGAAAATAAGCACAAAAGAGTTAATCTCTTCTGTTCAGTACTAGAAGTCAAAAATAAATATACTCTTCAAACTGCCATCCCCGAGCTTTCCACATAAGCCAGCCATTTCACTTCAGAAATAGGAACACAACAGGTTCTCAGTATTTATTTTGCTGCATACATCAAGGCTGTTTCATACCTCACAGCCACAACAGTCCAAAGGGAAGCAGAAAAAATAACTCCTTCCTAATAACCTGAAACTGAGGCAAAGACTCTCATATTTTTACAAAGCCACTGAAAGGTCAAAAGTTAATTTGCCAAACACGATGCACGAGAAAGAGCTGCATCTTGCTCTTCTGATGCTTTACATCCATTCCCTGGAGATCAAGACTGGAATAGAAGCTGTTTCATAAGTGCAAATCGAAATTCTGTGCCCAGCTGCAGTCCCACAATCAATTACCCAACCCATCAGATGGGCTGGACTGTGTGGTCCATGCTTGACTCAGACTATAAACCCTCACTGGCCCACAGGCCAACACTACCATGGAAGAAATAAAAAGCTTTTCATGAATTAGCAAGCCATTAAGAACATCCAGTAGGTCAGCTAAAAAAGGCTGCAACATTTCACATGCTGTAACCTTTGCATCAGCCTCCCTGCTTTGCCTGCACTGCAGGGCCTTTGATGCCTATCTGGACTGCACAGGATCATTTTACACCTCCTTCTGCCACGATCCAGGAGTGAGAGGAGGCTGGGGTATTACAGTCTTATGTCTTTGCTTCCTCTTCACCTTCTTGCTGTGGTCAGTGCAGCCGTCTTGGTCTATTCTGGAGCAGGGAAAAAAATGCAGTAACATTTGGTTCCTGCAGGTGCTGTATTTAAACACAGAATGACAGACAAATTTAAAAATCTTTTTGAAGATTGCAAAGCCTTGGAGTTTCTCTAGCTGGTTGGGAAAGCTGGTATGAGGGCAAGGATATGAGAGAAGTCATATGAATGGAGGAAAAGCACTCTTACAAAACTATAAAATAACCATGGGCTCTACATACAAGGAGACAAAAGGCAGCTCAGTGAGATAACTTCTGCCTCCTCACTGACTGCCACAGGCCCAACACATCCCACAGCAACCTTGTAGAAATAAAAAACTGTGACTGTCATTTCACAGTTTACCCAACAGTTCTGAAGATCAGAAACTCCTTCTTTCCAATGGAAGTCCAAGTTTTAAAGCCAGAGGTTGGCGTTGGTTTGAAGCTGTGTTTACACCCAGAAGGCATCAAAGGTTCAGGACTCATGGTCACATGTCTTTGTTCATCTGGGATTACTGCAACTGCCTGTATGGGTTTTGTTAAATTTTTAAGAAAAAACAGATTCTTAAGCAACATAAAAAAGAATCCTAATGTTTCTTTCTAAATCCTAAATCAAGGCATACGACCAGAGTCACATTGCACAAGCAACAAATCCCATGTTCACGTTGGATAAAGCTGTCAGGCAGGAGTGAATCCATACAGCAAGACTGCATCTACAGTGGTCAGACCTGGAAATCTGTGGTGTGGCTTTCCTGATGCTGCTCAGGGAATCAATGCACCCTCACAAATCCTTGCCCATTCCTTTTCATTCCACAGGGTTCAATCTTTCCTGGATATTTTTTAATTTGTGACTGGATTATTTGGTTATTTTGTGGGTTTTTAAGCCAGTTGGGAACAGGAAGAACTTACCATCTTCATTTGCAGATCCTGATTTTTTAGAGCAATCGGCAATAGTCACCAGATTATTGTGTCAAGATCTATTTGCAAAAAGAAAGGCCAAGCAATCCTATAAAAGGTGAAGTAAGCCTATCAGTGGCAAGCTCAAGCTCCCTCATCAATGTTTGCATGTAAAAATTCAGCTGTCAATCCAAGCTATATGGAGCAGAAAAAAAAAGCATAACTTCATTGAGTGAATGTGACTGTAAAAGCCCATTTGCAGCTTTCCAAAAGCTTCCAGAGGCTTCCAGCACTTACTGAACTCTTGCTTGGCATTTGCACTTTCATCCTGCACAGGCTATTCACCAAGAAATTAATGCTGAGACCTACTGAGACCAAAGGAAAAAAAGACCAATCTTCACATTAAACTTGCTTCAAAGCACTGAGGACTGGCAAAATTCCTTTTGCTGATTAAATACGTCTTTAGTTTTGCTCTTTATAGCTGTTCATTTCTGACTCACGAACATAATAGCAAGAACTTTTCATTTAAAGTCCATCACATTTCAAGCTATGTAAATACAATATAAGCTTTTTCTGAGAAGTTTTTAGCATCACCTGCTTTTGAGTGCATTCACACAGCCTCAGAATACACAAAGGAGGGCAGTTATGAAAGCCATTCATATTTACATTTATGAAAGGGTTCAGTTATCACCACAGAAAAAATTACTGCAGAGAAGTTTTCCTCATTTGAATTTCTTTATGAAAAGCTACCATGTAATACAGCAACAGAAATGGTGAGAAAACAGGGGTGGGGCGGGCGTGTGTGTTTGGGGGGGGTATGTGTTTCCCTCAAAGCCTACAGGCGAAAATCTGCAAATCTATCACAGTATTAAGAATGGTTGCTCTCTCCTCTTTCAAATCTCACTCTTTGCCCTCAGATTCTGACATACTGTGGCTCCAAATATTCACCATACTGTATTTGGGAGTGCTGCTACATCACTCAATGAGATTTCTACTTCATGTGCCTCATTATTTTGACACAAACAGCTCCCTGAACAGATCACATCTCCTACATTGCATGTCATTTGCCAGGAGGACAATGATGACCCTGTGACACCTCTGACTTAAACTTTTCAATCAACTGTTTTGATTTTCAGTAGAATCTGCATTTTCCAGTGGAAAGCAGATATTTTTCACATATTTCTTTCAGTCAAAAGCTTGGGGTTTGTCAAAACACATTTTCTAGCATATTTCTTTCAATCAGTTCCACGTGGGAAGCTGAAGTTGAGTCCTGTGGGAAGGGAAGGAGCAGCTTTACCCTTGGCTATGGTTTTGAAATTGCAATACTACCCCAGACAGGAGGGCCTGGAATTATTGGGTGTTTGTCAGGAGAAAAAGGGAGGGAAAAAACAACAATCTGAAGTTACAATAACTGAGTATGCAGACAATAATCCCAAAAAAAAATAACATCTGTAATGAGAACAGTGAGTAACTCCCTGAAACCAAACAATATTTCTGACAACAAATTTCAGACAATATTTTTGACAACAGGACAGTGACAGAATCTGAAAATACAGTGACTTTCAGAAGCAACATGAAACAAAAGTAAGAGGACAAAATCCTGGTTTTACCTTTAGGTGCTTTGCTCCAGGTGTTTATTATAACTATAATACATGGTAAGAGAAATTAAGTTTGAATACAAGAATTAATGAAAAAATTGTGACATATGAAACATGCATTACCAGAGAACTGCAGCTGCAAATAATCTAAACTGAGCTGGTGAAGTAAATGATCTGTTAACATTACACACGCTAAATTTATTTTAGCTAATCACTTTCTGTATGTCCCTTTTTTTTCCCAGGGATCCTTCTTTTTGAATTTCTCATCTGTTCCTATTTCAGCCAAAACAAAAACCTAGCATCCTGATGAGCTTTTTCACTACATCCTCAGACAGAGCTAGAAAAAAATAGACCTGCCATGATGTTGCTAAGAACAGAAGGAGGTTCAGGTTTTCAGGTACTGAGTAATTTGATGAAAGACTTTTATGAACGTTACCCACAGAAAAGGAGAGCACTCTAGACCTTACATACTTTTACAGAAAAAATTATGCTTTTTGCACAACTTAGTGAAGAAGGTGTTGTGATACTGAAACACAGCCTTATAGTTTAATATAGTTTTGGTCTGAAATTAAAATAGCTTATTTTTAGGACAAAGTAAGTAAAAGAACAGAATACTACCATTCCATAAGATTTTATGTTCTTTTGTCACACTTGCTGTAATATTTTAGGAACTGCCAGAAAACTGGCCAGAGGTGCAGAGTTATGCTCTGGACAATGTGGGCTCAGATAGTTCAGACACACAGGATAGGAAAAAAAAATAGCCAGATTTACAGCAAGATGGACTTTCGTGGAAGAAAATAATGTACTTGGAGAGGAAGGATTGTCTGACACTCTCCAGTTCCCAGGTTCCTACGGGACAGACATCAGTTCTGGATACTTCAGAGAGACGGGTCTTTCTGGCTGGGGGCATAAGCTCAGCCGAGGAGAGAAGTCAAGTCTCCAGGGCCATGCTTCTCTATCAGCTACCACACAACTACTTAAGATACACAATCACTCAGCTGAGAGACTTGGCAGACAATCAATGCTCTGCGTTATAGCACCAGCTTGATGGTGATCACACTTGACTTCATTTCTTCTTTTCACTCTTCCTGGATGAAGGTTATCTAGGATAAGCCTTAAGAAGCTAAGGCATTAAAAACCCCCAGCTTTTGCATGTAAGAGAAGCAAACAGTCCAAAATACGCCTTCATTTGCCCCTCTACTGTGCCACAGATAAAGTCCATTAAATAATTCTGAATCAGGTGTCACTTCCATGGACCTTGAACTCACTGCAAGCTTTGCATCTCACACAGAATCTGAAGCAGCCTAGGTACATTCATTTCTACTCAAGGAAATTCTCTGTGAATTAATCTTCTGTAGAGACTGCAGCATGCTCACTTGAAAATGTACAACTTGGAACCTGCAATTTTAAAAGACATCTTTGTCCATGCTTCATTCAGGTCACGGCATCCTCCACTACCATCTTTACTGTCCATCCTAAAAACATTTATTACCTCTTCCATTTTGTGATTTTCCTTAACAATAAACAGTCCAGGTATCTTATCCCTACACTCACTTGTGAGTGCCCTGTTGCTTCAGCTGTATTTGCATTGTAGAAATATCCCATCTTCTTTTCTCATTACAGAAGATCCACAAATGATGATAATTGCGTGGCCATGAAGATTTTTCGAGCCTTGCTAGGTAGCACCTCTGCAGCCTCATGCTTTGGAATCTCCAGCAGTTCATAAAGATCATGAAGCTCCTACATCTTTAACCGTGCCCAGCAGCAGTCACTTCATGCTGTCCAGCTCCCTTCCACATTCTCACTTCATACTTTTTGAAATACATCCCACTGGATCCACACAAGCCAAAACTGTCCTGCTTTGCTGCATTTAAAGCTCAGATGCACCATTAAATTCCAACAGGGTAAAACTTTATTGCCCACTAGAGTACTAGCAACTGGACATTTTTATGGTCTTGAAATAGAGCAAAGAGATTATTTAATAAATTTTACACAGCTCTCAGAGCTGGTTGTAGTTGAAACAAGCTGAAACAAGGTGTGTTTGCTACACACTCAGCATCCAGCAGGTAGATGGCATCACACATTAACAATTCATTAACTCAAACACAGTTCCAACCCTTCTTCTATTCACCAATGTGATTTCCACATTGCAGCTGAGACAGACCACCAAGGACTGCCTGAAGTCCAGAGCACTCTGAAGATCTGAGGCTCCTTCTGTCAGTATTTCCTTGTTGCTCAGTTGCTGGTGAGTCCCCTGGAACTCACCAGCACACAAGGAACACAAGGTTGAGGAACACAAGGTTGCAGTTCTTTGGGCTGCCTGGTCTGTCCAAAGGCAGTGAGGTGACAGAGGTGACACCCCACCAGCACAGCCTGGGTGCACGGTGCCTTGCCAGTGCTCTGAACCACACAGCAAGTTACACCACCTCAAGATGTTACCTTGAGAATTAAATATGCACAGATGAGTTTCCTCCTACAAAAGTCAGCTAGGTCACACTGGCACTGCATCAAGGAATGACTGTGAAAAAGTAATAAGGTCTCAAGATCTACCTCAGAGCAAACATAATAGCAAGCTAAATATAAATTTGAAAATCAATGAGCTTTGCTATCCAGCCTGAAGAACAGTGTTTGGCGAACAATAACATATTTTTTATTAATTTTTTACTATTCCTCATATTTATGCTTTCCCCTTTCCCCTTCTCCCCTGTTTTTATATTGGAAACTTTAATGGCAGCTAGTAGGGGAAAAAGTAATAAAAACCCCTGCTGCCTTTCCAAGACTGAGAGGCTTACTTTGACTGTAGTCACAAGAGGGTGAGACTATCAAGTTTTTACTTCATTTGGGATCAAAAAACAACTCAGGCAAGAGTTACTGTTCTGAGACAAAACAAAGAGCTTGTCCAATTCCTCCAAAGAGAGATTGGGAGAGTAAGAAAGAGCAACAGCTGTTTACTTCACAGAAAATACTCTTGGAATATCTCGCTCTAATTTTTCTAACTGAACTTGTTCAGTACAAACTGGGGGGTTTTAATCGCTTTAATATTAGAACTGCCTTTCAAGAAAATGCAAATTAACTACTTAAAAATAGTTTGTACTTCTCAGCACTTGAAATCCCCTCTGACACTTTGAATAAGAAGTTTTTAAGCTTTGATTTAGAAGCCAGTACATTTTCACAGTTTGCAAACCAGGTTACGTTTGATGATTTAAATGCTGAAGAGTAAAGATTTAACACCAGATTGTCAAGAGGTTCTGTACCTAAACAGTGCTTTCTATTAAGAATGGAAAGATAGGGAAGAGGATTCACAAAGCAGACATGATCTCTAATCACAGAGACAGAAAGCACCATGGCTGTTTTGGCTTCCTGCTCACTTACATTCTAAAACTAATTTGAAGCTAGTGAGCATGACAATGTTAATACTGCAGAGTTCAAACTTTATTAGAGAATGACTAAATGCAAACATTTGATCAAATGACAAGTGGCTTTGTTTCTATTGACAAGTATTGTTTGTATTACTGTGACCTACAGGAACCCCAGTCAACAGCCAGAAAGCAGAGCTACAAATGATGTCAGCTGCCACAACGTGTGCAGATAGATGGAAGAAAGCACAATTATCCCATTTTCAGTGGATGAAAGTCTGTCAGGAACTTTACTCCTCTCAACAACACAGCAAGGGAAGGTCACAGCCAAACTTCTTCCTTTCCACAGAAATTATTTCGCTTGATGAAAAAGAGGGCTGTGAGGAAAAGCAATACCAGACTGAGCCACCTGCTGATGCTCGTCTCCTGTCCTTCTGTTCAGCCCAAAAGCAAGAAGCCGTGTCAGGAGCAGACAGCGTATTTTAGGTCTGCATTTGTCATCATAGGTGTGTTGAGAGAGGAGGCTTCTGCCTCCTCTCTTCCCGAAACTCATGAGCTGCATAGCACAGACAGGACTTAGGAATGAATTTCAGCATGCCATGGAAGAGTCATGCCACCACTTATCATCAGAGTCATTTCAAGGTGACCTTAAAGGCAGCCCATACTGATGCCCTCAGTATCTCCTTTACTTACCACCCACGTTTCCAATGCCTTTCCAGAAGGTGACTTCCCTGTACCAAAGGAGCAGCACTGTGACACGGGAGAATCTTCTAATGAATCCATGAGGAGTCATGGATCCTGCTCAACAACTGCAGCTTGCAGCGCACTGCCCTTGTCTCCAGGGTGGTGTGTGCAAGCAGCTGCTCCATTTGCTCTGCACAGCCTTCTGACAGCCTGCAAGCCATGCTCAAGTTGCAGCTTGTTGTGCTATCCCTGGGGAGGAGTGAAGGGGGAGGGAGCTTATCAAAACCAAATACCTCACAAAACAAGAAAATTCAGTCCCAGCTGAGGGCAGCTGTGACAAGAGAGTGACACATTACACCAAAAAGGTTATTCTGCACCACAAACCAGTCTCTGTTTAGAAAAGGACTGAAAGTAAGAACTGGGATGTGGAAGGAAAGGCGAGAAGAAATTAAATTAAACTATAAAAACATGATTCAAACTGTGATCCAGAACTTGCAGGACAAAGTGCAGTCTTTAATACATAGCTCATGCTCAGCACATGCCACTCTGGGAACCAGCATGATGGTAACTGGCAATCACCACAGAAGTGCTAAACTTCTTCTAGCCTGGGGCAAAGCACATGCCACTCACTTGACTTTCCTGGTTATTTCTGCCACCCTGGGAAGGGAGAAAGAAGTGCTTTCATGACTGCATCTGGCACACCACCACAAATGTTTCTACAAATCTAGTACAAGTGCCAGCTCCCTCCCATGCATATCAAAGCCAGAGTCATATCTGATTCAGCACTGGATTCAGGTCAGTTTAAAAGCACAAAGCACAGTTAGCTCTGAATGTGATGTAAATCCCTCCTTGAAGCCTGAATTCTGACTGAAACCCATTCCCACTAATATGACAGGTACAGTGCACACGTTGATATATCATCACATTTACCTGTGCACACAAGACACTACAGCTCACAGGCGGAAAATTAACTTCTCTCTCAGAGCTGCAGATAGATGACCCATACTCTGAAATACAAGTAGTGCAGAAAGCCCACTCCAGTAAAAGCAAAAGCCTGCAAGACAATCTACTAACAATCAAGTTTCTGGTCAAAACTTGGCAGGACATACTCAAAAAAAATCAAATCAAATTTGGTACAAAACCAGTAACTCAGTAAACCACTTAGACTAAGACCAACACAAAAACTCTGGTAATTTCTAGCACCCTTCTGCTGGGACAGTGATCTGATGAAATGTCAAGGGTGTCTGAGGTGATGAATACTTTGAAGTGCTTCTGAAGCTGGTGGGAAATCAACAAGTTCAACACTTTCCAGAGCAAGGCTGTGTGTAACAAGCACCAAAAAAGGCTGGAAAACAGACAACATGGGAAGCAGCAAGTGGCGCAGACAATCTGGAGAGTTCCTGGGTCTTTGGCCTAGCAAAAAAGGTAGAGAGCTTCAAAACTAGGTGGCAGGAAACAAAACATTTTTTCACCCAAGACAGGAGGTTCACATCCCTCCTGTGCAGGGACCCCAGAGCTGGATGCAGAGCTCCAGGTGGGTCTCAGCAGAGCAGAGCAGAGGGCCAGAATCCCCTCCCTGCCCTGCTGCCCACGGGGCTCTGGATGCAGCCCAGGACACGTTTGTGTTCTGGGCCAAACATGTCTCTCCAGTTTAGAAACCAGGATGTCATGTGGCCCAGTGTCAAATGCTTTTCCCAAGTCCTGCTAGATGCCACAAAAAACTGAAATCTGAAATGTTTTAGAGAGGTACTGGAAATGGCTGGATAAATTTACATAGGGAAGACTAGTCCCTCATTTTTTAATAGAAAAATACCACCTGCGGCTCAGAAATAGGCTGTATGTCAAGGAGCTATTCTGACTTTCCAGCCTGCTCTTATGCCTCTTGCCAGGAATCTGCTATTGATCATGATTTCCTTCTGAAAGTCAGTCACATACTCAACCAGGTCTGGAAAATTAAAACCCTCCACCAACAAGGAAATCTCAATCTGCTGCTCAGATGCTGTCTTTGCAGGAGCTTTTTCAGCAGAAAAAGAGGCTTTCTTGGTTGAGTGCTTCTTCATTCTTTTTGCAGTCCAAAGGGCTTTTCCTATTGTACCTTTCATGCCCCAGGTCCCTATTTCCTTGAAGCTGTAACATCAGCCCAAGATGATGTTCATGGACGTCACAGCGGAACATGTGCACACCTCTCTCACTTCAGATTAATCCTTCTTGTCCCAGACTAACTATGGGGCAGGCTGGGCTTTTGGGCTGACCCTGTACTGCCATGGGTCTTAGATCTTCATGCAAGCAGCAACCACTTCTTCTAGAAGTGCCCACTGTATGAACCATTCTTGGGAAATACACTTTTGTCTGTCTGCAAAAAGAAAATTTCTTAGTTGTACAACTCACCCAATGAGTTCAAAGGATAAAAGGATATGGTTTCAGTCTAAAAATTATTCATTTAAGATTTCTATTTAACACTGTTCTGATATATGTGGGTTTTTTCTTTGTAAGCTATTTCTGTAAAAAAAACACAGCTTTTGACTGTTGAAAAAATTACTGGTTTTAGTTCAAACTGACAAGAATTAGACCTTCCATCAAAACCATTCTTTACCTGCAAAGAGATTGCTTTTGCTGTTTTGGAAATACAACACTTTTTGAAATAAAAGCATTTCATTTTGTCTTAAAAGCAGCAGTCAGTCTTTTAGGTTTGAATGCAGTATCCCATAGCACAAAAGAAAACGGGCCAAAATAGAGAAGATTTGAGCTATTTATCTGGAGAAAAAATTGCAGTAAAACATTCTTTGGAAGCCAACAGGTGAGGAAAAGCATTTTGCTATAATAATAGAAGGACTCATTTTCTTTCTGTTAAAGTTCTGTTGACTTCTTTTGCTCACAGGATGTTGAAGTTTTGTCTCTAAAACTGGCATGCTTTGAAATCCTCATGATGTACCTCCCAGGAATTCAGAAACCAGGCACATCCCCTTAAACTTAAAAAAAAGAAGGCACAGATGTTCAGCTTTTCTAAGAATTCAGCTGTTTGTTCCCTTAGGACTTCCAATACTTTTTACGTGATGCTGATACAGTGATATGTAGGGAAACATTCAAAAGAATAAGAAAATACTTTTTGTACAGATAAGAGAGATGTTGTCTGCAAATGACACAAGTTCCTCAAAACATGCTCATGGTTCTGCACAATAAAATGTTTTACTAAAGAAGTTTACATAAACCCAAAATATGCAAAGCATCTTCAGCTACTATGAAGCTACTACTCAGCATAATTCTTACTAATCTAGGAACATCAAAAATTCAAAAACTTGATAACAATGGAAAGAAATAGAAGATGCTAAATATTAGTTCATAAGCAGTTGTGACAGAACTCCAACGGACTTAAGAGTTCTTTAAAAGAGAGGTATATTTGACTCACAAACGTCTGACAAGCTTTTGTGTAGTCAGAGAACTGTTTACAAACAAATTTATGAAGGAATTCCGGTCAAATCATCAATATTTCACAATTTACCTCTCTCTTGGACTTAGAAAAACAGTATATACAATAAGCAATTCATTCTGCTCTCACTGTTGGCTGGAGCTGCACAGGTAAATACCAGAATTTTACTGCAGAAATCTTTTCAATTGAGACATGAGACTGTGACTTTTTGAAAGACATTCGCAAGTAAGATTTCTTTTCTACAGGATGATGCCAGATCATGACAATCTCACTCAAGCATCAGTAATGGAAATGCTATCATTGAAAAACTATGTTTTTGCACAAGGGAAGCAAAAGCCTTTTTTCTTGCGTGTGTGTGTGGGTTCCTCTCCAAAACAAAACAGGCGATATTTTCTCAAGTTGCTGTGTTTCTTTGTTAGCCTTTTTTATTTCTCCTCTATGACAATGAAAACCAGAAAATAAACAAATACATCCCTGGCTCTCAGCCTCATTGATTTATTTGCAGCAAGAATGGACCTGAGAGCAAACATCACACAGCAATCTATATGTGGATTCCTCAGGCAATGAATAATTCCCTCTAGGCTCAGATGAAATCACACACGTTGTTCCCTTCTATTGTCACTTTAAAATATGCTTGACCATACTCTATGCTCAGTACTCAACACATAGCACCACTTACAGTTCCCAAACTCAAATTTTGCATGGGAGGATTTTCAAGACAGATTCTGCCAGAGCAGAGCCAGAATCACAGAGGTGGTTTAGTGCAACTGGCAGTAAAAATCACTTTGGGGAGGTTTCTTTCCCCAGTGCTGCTGGCTGTTTTCCAGTATCTACACCACCTAATCCTAGACCAGAATACACTTTCTTTTGTCCTTCCACAGCCAAAAATGGTTGTTGTTGGGCAGGAGGGCTCTGGATTCTGCCTGATTTTCTTCAGAACATCAAGATTCACACGAATCTCTGTGCTGTTTCAACAGGTCTGCCCAGTGCTGCTGAGAGGAGAACAGCCACCCTCCCTCTGTGTCCAAACACTGCTCAGAGCCCTCCTCCTCTGGCTCTAGACTTCCTTGTGCAGTTACTGCCCAAGCTGTCCAAAACCCATGTTTGGTTTCCTCACATAATGTGATCCCATTAATTTGTCACAGTCTTTGATCACCTTTCACTGAGGAGCATTAGAAAAATACATAAAGATAAGATACTTTTATCTTCAGTCTCCTTACTTTTCAGACAGACTTTTCTACGGCTTTTTCCATAGTTCAAGACTCAGCCATTATCTTCTGAGGCTCCAGGGAAGCTGTTGGGATTTGACTGCCTGCTGTCCTTGAACAATAATCCTGCTAATTCAGGAAGACTGTAACACAGCTGTAAAGTGAAAGACGAAAGACTAGTTCTAGCTTCAGCATTTGAAACCATGCTCAGCTCTCAGCCACAGCAATGTGCAGGGGAGAAAGCATGCAAAGGAGGGAAAAGCAAAAGATACAGTTAAACACACATACACAGATTAAAATCAAGAACACTAAACGCTAGCACTACAATGGACATCTCAGTAGGATCCCTACAGTTACAGAAGATTTGGGCAACGGTGCACTACAGCTACACTGGAACTGAGAAAAGAACTTCTTAGCACAATTAATCCTCGACTTGCAACAAACCTGACCTTTGTCTCATTCTACCAGTGATGCATAAACACAAATAAGTCAGTTGAACTGAGTTTGCAGTCCTGCAGATGGAACATTTGTTAAAAAAATATGTATATATACTAGCCCTTTTCAAACTGTGGGGAAATAATTTTCCTCCACTGCCATAAATCTTCTAGAAAAACCATACTCCTGCTTGCATATATGCCTGTATATGAAAAACAGACGTGGAGTGTATCAGCCATGATCCACTAATACAGGTTCTTCACACATACGGAATCCACCTGGATATTTGAACAACACAGTGAAAGCCACAACTCTAAATTATCTGTAGGACTAGCAGCCAACAAACAAAAGACTCTAACAATAATATTTGTGACACTAATACCCAGTAGCAAACGCTGTCTCCTTGGTGACACACACCATTTGCACATTTTAGGGCCACTCACAGAATTCGCAGGATTTGAGAGCTGGGTTTCTGACCTGAAAGGTTCAACAAACTCTCAGAATCAAACTTCGAAAATCAAAACTTCATTCCTTTCGCTGAGATGAAAAGTTGGAACAGCAAAATGTGTGTCTAACATAACGTCTTCCAAAGAAAAACACCCCTTTGCAGTCTGCACTCATCCTGCTGCCTTTTATTCTACACTCAGTCTCATAGCAATTTTTGGTGATATTTATGCAGAACCTACCACAATGCCTGTGACTCAGATACACAGCACTACTGCCATGTGAATTATTACTCTTTAAAACAATAACAGTAAAAATGAGTAATACCCCACATGAGGAAAGTTTATTTTATTATTTGGGCTCCCTATAGAGATACGGCTTGAAAAACAATCCAACAAACAATACCATGTACACTCATTTGCCACAATGGGATGCATATGTGGTTTTACAGACCTCCCTGTGAATCTTAGAAACAAAAAAATCCATGTTACAGCCAAAGCTACAAGATGTTATGGGCCACACTTTACCTCTTGAGGTACCCAACAAATTCTCTGTGTGGTAGCCAAGGCACAGTTCATTATAAAAACATGTTTCCTACAGTTCTCAATCATGGGCCACCAATTAAGTCTTTTTTGTTGTTTTTTTTTAATGCCTGACAGAGTCCAGGATCTGTTAAACATGCACAATACACAGAGAAATCAGAAGCACATCAGAAAGCCAGTCTATAAAGGAGACAATTGTCTGTGTATTAGTTTGTCTGCCTGTAATTCCACAGACCATTTCTGGCCTTCTAGAACAGAAATCTATTAATCTCCTCCCAAACTGTAACAAAGTCTGGGATAAACCTTTTCATTCTTATTTTGCAACATTTACTACTTTTCAAACACAGTACTATATATTCCCAGAAAGGTTTCACAATCCCTATGCTGCAAATTAAACACAACCTTTTCCTGGATGATTAACATCAGAGGTATGCAAGGAGTGGAAGAATAAGGGTTTCATCACAGTCCCATCTTCCAAGAGGGCTTCCAAGGGGACTTCTAACAGAAAAGCCCATGGACTGATTTCTAACAGGAAAGCCCAGACAGAAAAAGAATCTGCAAGCAGAATAGTGAAATACACATCAGAAGACAACAAATGAGAAGTACATTTGGATTAATTCCTATTAGATTTCTATCCAAGTTCAGACCTATCCACTTAGACCTTCTACCAACACCTGGAATTTCAAAAACACATCCATTTAATAAACGGCCCTTTTTCTAATTCACCATCAAAGAAGAATATTGTTTTACAACATTTGGAGGAGCACACAGAAAACTTTAATGTGTTCAAAGATCCTGTTGAAAAACACCCCACAGTATTTTCATTCTGCTGTTCAGGTGAGTACTCTTTTGACTGCCTCCTCATGGTGTAATTATCCTGCCAGCCCTTTCACCTGCACTAGATGTCTCAGTTGTCCATTTGGACATGACTAACCAAGTGAAAAGGTTGGGGAAGTCAATGGTATTGCTGTCATGTTTTGTTTTCATCGGTTATAAGCAGGAATCAAGTAAGAAAGTTTGTGCTTCTGCTCAACTCACTTTTACAATTGCTGAAGCAGAATTCTACGTCTCTGAATCTGCCATCCAAGAACTACCTAAAACCATCTGCTGAGCTAAATCTCAGTCACACATTTTGGAAGGACAAGGACTGATTCTGAGGGCTGATAGCCTGATGTGATGAAGCTGTGAAAGCCTTCACAGAAGAAGTTGTAGGCATCAACATGATTTAAGGTATTGTCCAGGCAGGTCACCTCATGACAAGTGTCTAACAGTAGAGATCTGGACTCTGGTGGGATAGACTTCATGACAGAGGCTCTGTTGTTCTGTTTAAGCAGATATTCTGGGCATCCTTATATCTCTGGTGTAGTTCCCAAATGCTTCTGGGGTCAGTGTGCTCTGTGTGGGATTCCAGCCTGAATTGCTGTGGGGTGGCAAATGGTGAGTCAAGCTGGAGGTAAGCCAGAAACTTTGTAACTTTCTGAAAAGGCAATGTTTAAGTCGTGTTTGTGCAAGAAATAACCTGAAAGCCGGCTTTCCTTCCTTTCCTTCCTTCCTTCCAACACTGAATGGTGCTGAACTGCAGGCTTAGGAGAACACAGTCCTTTCCTCATTGAGACACCAAAACATCTTTGAAAATTCATAGATTGGAAGGAATGTGAATGGTCAAGCCCACAGAGGGCTGGGGAGCAGAAAGAACTACTACACAAAGCCCTTGAGCTCACATGAAGTTCTGCTGCAGGTTCACAGAAGAAAACCTAGGGAGAGTATTGCAAGCTGCAGTGAACACACAAGCCCATGGTTTCCATAATATTGCGTGGCACTGGAGCACAGCAGGATGTTTTGACAGGAAGATTTTTTTAAAAAGGCATTTTTCAGATCTTCTGAGAAACTATTGAGCCTCACAAGCAGAATGTTCTCGAACTTTCAAAGTTTGAGAGCATGATTTAAGAGACAGACTAAGACCCAGTGATGACTCCAGATGGAACAATTTAGCTTGATAGAAAAAGTTCCCTCAAAATTATTTTTTTTGTTTTTAATAATGGATTCAGTCAATAGCCAGGAGGAAAAATAGTTTCAAAACCTTTCACGGTAGTTCAGTGCACCAAAACCCACTTGCTTGCACTTATGGGGAGTACTAAATCACAAAGATTCAAGAAATGGACTGCCTTTTTCTTCTTGAACTAGAAAGAAACAGCTTTCCTTCTCAGACAATGACTGCCTGTGGGCAGTTCAGTTAAAGATCTCTAATCTCCTGGCATTAACTAGCCATGTTTGCCCATCCTTATTCTTCACTGATAAATCCTTTGATACCACCATGCTCAGAAGCACCTGCTCTCTGTCTGAGGTAAAGACACTATTTTCTTTTAATCTGCAACATACAGAATGCAATGCTGGAAGTGCCTTATTTTATTCTGACTTATGCAAGTTGGGCTGACTTGCATTCTGATGCAATACATGCAGTAATGAATAACAGACAGAGTTAAAATAAATCAATTGCTCATGTGCCACATTACCAAGCTTCCAGCTGTGACATGAAACAAAAGGGAGTTCAAGAACAGCACGAGGAGTCACTATGTGTAGCACTACAGCAGGAGAAGGAAATATATTCCCTGGCTACAGCTGGCCACCAGCTCAAATCCTGACCAAACACACTTAAGCACTTATTGTGCAATAATGACCTTGTTTATGCTCTGGTTCTTTTCTAAGCTATGCTATACAGTAAATTGAGGGAGTTCACTGTAAATCTTGTTGAGCAAATTCCCATCAGTGGGAACTGGATTCTGGTGAATGGACTCAAGACTACACTCTGAGGGTCAGTGATCCCAAGCTGAGACACAAGTCAGAAGTGTAAGTTTGAAAGTGAAGAGAGACTACTGGTTGTGAAAGGAAAGGAATTCATGCCACCATCAGCCTACATTATGCAGCAAGGTGACTGCAGAGTCTTCAGAAGCACCTCTCAAGTAACTCAGTAGATCCTCTACAGCAGAACCAAGGAGCATCTACAGATTTTGTGGCTATGTGCTACATGATTAGAGAACAACTATCCAGAAAACTATTACTTTAACCATGTAAACCATTAGAAAAGAGGCCACATGTTGACTACTCTTAGGGAGGTTTTTCATTGTCGATTTCATCCCTTTGGATTCCCTCCCTGTCCCTGCAGTATCTTGTCTCTGGCAAAGCTGGTTAAAATTAATCCCAGATGTTAAATTTATTCTTACAAGTTGCAACAAAGAAAAAAATAACTCCCCTTCTAACGTTGAGCAGATTGGGCCCATTGAGCTCCACCCATAATTCAGTAATTTCCAAGGCTGGTATCAAACTCCAGATGTGGTATTCATCAGACCAGATGTAAATATATACACTTAAGCTTGTGCCCTCAAAATCTCTTTCACCATCACTGAAGAACTGGCAAGTTCATCTGGTCTGAACCATCAGTCCTGGGATGAGTTAAACTGCAGCCAAAGAAGTGCCCTACAAGTGTCCCCTTCACTGATCCTGTAGGTCTGGACAAGCTGAGAAGGGGACAGAGTCATATTCCATTCAATACAGCTCATTTACAGTGACCTGGGATACCATTACAGTATTTTGTGTCCCACTGCAGCCTTCTCTCTGCTACACTGGTGAACACCACCTCTACTCAGCTGTAAAAACCTGAGTGCTGCCAAGTCTGTATTGCTGTGTGAAGTTCAGACACCTGGGGCACTTATGTAAAATATGGCATGTGTACGTAACACTGCAGCCCTACAAGTAGTACTGAGGATATTCTCCACTGCATAGAGATATTCTAATCACCACATGAGGAATGCATGGAGATTCTGGAGTATGTTTAATTTCTAAATTATGGTCATTTGCAGTAACTCCTCATTCATCAAACTAATGAAACATTTAAAACCATAAAGCACTGAGAGCACAATATAAGGAGTATTTAATTGAGAAACACATACCTAAATACTCTCATTAATTTATGTAACTGAATGTCTTTGTGGAATTTCTTCCCCACAGCTTTCTAATCTTTTCTGCTTTTAATGTCCATTTTTATGAATTCATTATTTTCATTTATTTCCTTTTCATGACCTTTTCATTATACTGAAGTTATAATGGCAATACCAGTGAACAAAATATGGGACCAGACAGTTGACCCTATGTGTAGTTCTCATGCCTCTGTGTAAATTTTTGGGGTGCTGTGAATAACACTAATCAAAGGATACTACCTCTCTGTACTGTGTTTATTCCTACACCTCACAAAGCAGTCCTGTAAGACATTTAATTCTTCCATCCCATTCCAATACAGCTGAATTACAGTGCTTGTTTTCATTAGTAAATTCTAGCTATAACAAAATAAAAACATAACAAAGCAGTTTGTAAAAATGACACTGCATGAACACTAAAATATGTTAACCCTCAAACAATGTCATTTAATCTGTATTATTCTTGCTAGTTCATATAGATAATGCTTATTATATGTGCCCTCTTGGTGCAGTTAAAAGCACATAATGCTACATATACTATGTCAATTCTCAGAGCATAAGGTATGGGACCCCATAAAGCAGATAAAGTTAGGAAACACTATCACTTCAGACCATTCAGTTTTTTAAAGCTACATTCTTAACACTGGAGACGTGAAAGACTGAGAAAGCACAGCCAGAGTCTGTGTGAACCTTTCACTTGCCTGAGATTGCTGGAAGACTGAAACATGAAATCTGTGATTTGTCTGCTTTTGTTTTCCAACACTGTTATCACAAATGCCAAGAAAAATATGATACCTTTATGAAAACTGACCTTCTTCAAAGCATGCATGGATGAAGGGGAATTTAGTCACAGAGAACGGTGCCAGTGCTTTCCAGTGCAAGGATAGCCTATATCTGGAGCAAGATTTAAAGAGTTTGGTCTTGTCAACTGGGTGCAGGACAATAGCATTTAAAAGGGGGGGGGCAATCTTTAGTTCCATGTGAGTGGAAAACACAAACACATTCTTCCTCCAAAGTATGCTGCCAATAAAGCTGCTACGTACTGTGCGGTGTGGCAGATAAAAATCATTGTTGTCTCATGTACTGGCCTTCTGCAGTCCTATAAAAACACTTCAGAGCTGAGCACCATTTCCTCAGAGCCTTCCTTGCAGGTCCTTATTGTCCTGCAGAATCCTTTCCTAGACAGTTGTAACAGCAGCCAGAACCTAATGTTGATTTATCCCTTTCAAACCCTCTTCCCTGGCTCCTTGCTAAGGCTCTGTACCAGTCTTCCAGTAATTGCAAACTGGAGTCAGCAAACAGCAGCTAAACTGGCATTAATTCAGTGTCCCACACAGACCATGTTTGCCTCTAATTTCTGGCTGCTCCTGGAGAAGAGGTGCGGATTAGACAGATGGGACCTTTCCTGGCTATTCAGGAATTCTAACTGGTTTTAAAATGGCAATATGGGTAAAACTGTACACAAGCTTAGTGACAAGGTCTTCACTGCCAGTTGCATGCAACAGACTTTTCAGGATACTTCTTAAATTCTTCCCCTTAATTACACTAACGCTATTAGTCAAAATTACGCATTTTCATCTGAGAACAGCATTATTTTTCAGTCCAAATTATGTCAGCTTTGCTTCACCAGTGCAACAACTTCACAGGCTGGTGATGAAAGGTACTAGGAGAGTGTTAGAAACCCCATAAATATGAAGTGTAGTTTGTCCAAACAATTAAGTATTAAATAACCACCAGGATGGCATTTTTTGTGCTAATAACCATGTTCATGTTCCAAATTCCAGTCCCTATGTGTAATCATTCCAATAAAGTTGCAGCTTATTGCAGCTATACCTAATATGGCATTGAGTTCCAGATTTTGGACCATTGCACTGTGCTTATAGGCTATTTCTGAATAAAATCTGCCTCATCAGCCAAGTTATAAAATGAACAGAAAAAAACAGGGGCACATTCCACTTCAGTTTTTTGCAGTAACTCCATTTTTCCCCAATACAATGAACAATTTCTCAAGCCCGGTGCAAATATGTAACTAATATTTCTTTAAACATCAACATAAAATTATTGGGCTCATCACTAACATAAAACCTTCTAAGCAAGCCCCGATAACATACCAGTATTTTGCTTGTTTTTATATCCAAAATGCAATGGAAGCTGGCAGGAACTGAACATCCAGAAACTTGTGATTTTATATTGTCAGAGAAAGAATTCGTGAACTCTCTGATACTCTATAATAAATATTTTAAAGCAATGAGCACATCTGATTTTCACCTCTCTGTATGCAGTTAGTGTAAATAAAATGGGATAATACTACCATGTTAGCCAATTTACCTTTGTGAAAAATTTGTTAATTTTTGTGTCACGCTGATGAACACAGAAAAACCCAAAAGAACTATGTTAGTCTGTTCACAAAAAAACCCAAAAACTAAACATGTTCTCATCAAATAAAATACAGCAAGCTACTGAGAATTAGCAACAATTCAGTGTCATTAGAGACACTTGAAAGAAATCAATTGAGAAGGCATTTCTGACCAAGTGTTTGAAGATCTCATACCACACGCACCCTTGATTCAATATTCTTCTAACAGAAACACTGCAACAGGCATTTCTCAACCTTAAAGCTGTTAAGGTGGATTTCTTCAACAAACANGCTGTGCATTCTTCCCACACATTATCACCTTTAGCAGGAGTGATATCTTTGACAAGTACACTATACTTACTGCTCCAAAGCATCTCCCATCAACAATAAAGGGCATACAGCAGAATGGAAATTACCACGTAGCATGGAGTGGCAACTATCAAAAAAAATAAAAATAAAACCAGAAAGACAACAAAGCACACACAGCCCACCAAGAACAGTGCTTTAACACAACTATTCTAATTCTCAGTAATAGAATCACCGGATTGTAAAAAAGGCCATACATATGGCTTTCCAGCTATCTGCCACTCACAAACACACAAAATCAGCAAAATTATATTTCTAAAAGCTCAAAAAGATGCAGGACTGAGTCTGCTTCCTAGAGACTGAGCTTTTTACTTTGAATGAACATCCAGACATAACTAGGCATTCATCATCTCAGACAAACTTCTGGATACAATAATCCATTTTTGTTGCCATTTTGGATCTGTTTTTCTCTTAATTCATTTTGCTTGCAATCAACATCCTATTCCTGGAACCTGAGGTGAGTTCTTCTAGGGTACTTAACAGCTTTCAATAAAATTTCACCTAAAGAAGAAAATGAAGCAGTTCTTCTCACCAGATTCACCTACAGCTCTTTAAATCAGTTTACTTCAACACAATCAGAACCAGGGGAGTCCTAAATAAAAGTTTCCGGCAAGCAAAAGACAGTCGACAAGAAGAAGATTCACACACTGTTATATTATTCATGTCATTTCCCACATTCTTCTTTGTGCACACTTTTTCCAGTGCTCAGACTGTACCACCCCACCACACATAGCACCTGCACCTTGGTCCTAGAAACCTTTCTCCTCTTCCAGGAACTCCAATATCTGCCTCTGACAGACACTTCTGTACAAATTTACCACATGTGAGAAGGACAGCACGTCTCAGCCTCACCAAAGAACAATTATAAAGAACAAGCAGCAGTAATGGAAAAGGTGTCCTTAGTGACAGCAAGAGAATACCCAAATATCTTCAGATCTCAGATGCAATTCTGAACTCAAACCAGTTCTCTCTAACTGCTGACATTCGGGATGACTCAGATGTAAATGCATCCCAGCTAAAGGACTGGAAAAAACACTTGTGGTAATGTCCTTCAGCAACAGCCTAATCAAATTTTTAACTGCACATGGTTGTGGAAAAACCCGAGAGAAACTGCCTTTGATGAAAATTTATCTTTGGCAAAGCAACACACAGGCCCAGAAGGATAAAACACATCTGGTTCATCTCTCATTTAAACACTGTGAAAGCAGTAGGAATACCTGCACAGAACAGCCACCTTGCACCTACAGCAACAATGAAGTTGTGAAGGCCACTGAAAATAAGAGACATTAATCATTTCTAATGGTCTTTCTAAAGAAGAAATGGTTATGTTTTGCATCAGTGGAGATTTCTTATCAATCTTAACCAGGGGAAAGGAAGGGATAACTTACAGTAAGTAGCACAGACATCCAACAGATCACTATAACCAGCTACCACACACAGAGAAACTCCACATTTGCCGGGGAAATGACATATCTTTGGTCTCTCCTGCTGTATGGTCAACATATTTGGGATTGTAATCTGAGTAACTACATAGAAATAGCACAACTCTGAACAAAGAGTGAAAGAACATTAATACAATCTGTGCCAGTAAACGTTATCTTCAGATGTCCAGCTGAAGCAGTGAAAATGAAACCAATCCCCATCTGTGGGACTAGGGTGGATCCTCCCCATATCTAACTGTCAAGAAATACCTGGAAGGAACCAACACCACTTTCTGCAACACACCAAGCTTATTTACAAGAATCATCTGGCAGCACACAGAAGTTCAGCTTCCTAACATTAAACACTGTCAAGACTTGTCTAAATGTGTGACATCTAAGGTAATAGTCTGGTATCTCAATTCAAGTAGATAAGTTTTATTAACTCTTCAGGCCACATGAATCAATTGGTGTCACTTTGAGCCAAAAAAACCCAAAAAAAAACCAAAACCAAACCAAACAAAAAAAAATCTCCACCAAAACAAAAAAAAAACAAACAAAACCTCCCCCCAACATAGTTTCACCAGCATTTCAGTAAGTAATTTCACAGTATGTTGCATGCATGATGCATGGGTTTGAAAACAGTAATTCTTAAATTTCTAGACCTGAAGCAGCAGATTGGATTAATCCATTTAGGACCTAAACTCAGTTTGAACTCTTCCATTTAATTTTTTGTGCTCAAGCAGGCAGCCTACTAGAGGAACACTAGGGACTACCCAGTTTTCGTGACTTTACAATGTATGATCACAAATTCAAAAAATACAGCCAAGGTATAACAACTAGCTGCTGTGAAGAGAGAATTTACTCAAGTTAACAAAGGAACTCAGAAAAAAGGTCAAGTCCATCTGCTTACCACACTTGCACTTTAGGGTTTTTCTAGAAGCAGTGTTCAGATGTAATGTGGCTAACAGTAAAAGCCACATAACACATTTGAAATTTAAACAAAATACAAAGTTCACATCTATGCTGATTTGCCTTAAAAGCCTCAGATAGGAGAATAAAACACAAACGAGGGTTTTTTCAATAATACACATAAATCACTGCGTACAACACCACCAACGTTTATCAAGTGATAGAAAAGTAAGACTTCAAGTTAAAGTCACCATTGATCCATTAATCCAAAACTGGGTAGTACAAAAGCACTCTTGTCTATACCAGAAAAGGCAAATATGTAAATCTGTTATATACCAGATGTAGCTGCCATAACCAGACTCATCAGCATGGCATTAAATGACATTAAGTCGCCCGTACAGCCTGGACAGATTTTCAGTAAAAGCAACACCAGCTAGGATTGTAAGGTATTTGTTTTCCAATTGCATTTTGACCCATCTCTGCCATTTATGAACATCAAAAATCTTTCGAAGGTCTAGCACACTGGGTAATTAAAGCATAAAGAAAAAATACAAGAAGCAGCACATCACCCATTTTGGTTTTAATACTGCACTGTCTCACTCTGCTTCTCCTCAGCATGCACAGCACCAGCTACTTTTGGTCAGGGAATTTTTATTGTGGATTTTTATAGCTGGCTGGGTTCCTCTGTCCAGCCCGGCTATTCAGACAGGTTCCAGCTGGCTATATTTCCAGGAGTGCCCCTGTCCCAAAGGCACTCTGGCAGCGTCCCATGGACACTCAGCCAGAGAATCTGCAGCCTGCGTTGTGGTGCAGGAGCTAAGGACGGGTTAGCTATCAGCTGAAGTAGAATGACAAGAGGGCCCTTGGTTTACCTTGTATCTGCGTAGCTTTATTGCCAGATGCTCTACACAGGGGGAAGGCAGGGACCAAGAGCCCCGAGCGGGGGTCAGACACCAACGTAAGAGTTATTTCACAGGACCAATCACCAGCGGTGTTGGGGGAGTATAGGGAAGGACCAGAGCTACCTGGTCCTATGGAATGGAGGAGAGAAGGGGCCCAGGAGATAACAGGGGATAGTACAAAGGCCCTGGGGGGAGGGAGGAAATGATGGACACTCATGGTGGCTACTCTGGTATGTCCTGGGTTAAACCACGGTAATTTCACTTTCCAGGGGGAACATGGTCCCCTTGGGAGGCCTCCACCAGTTATCTTCCTCTTCTCCTATGTCCTCTCCCCCGTGGGTCTCCAACAAAACCTCCACGGCAGCTACAGATTTTGGTTTGATTTTTTTTGTAGGGATTGGGGCTGGGGTTTTTAACCTGCTATGCCTTCCTCTTCATTTCCATAGAGAGAACAGGTGCCGTCCCCCAAAAAGAGAAGAAATTGAACTATGCATATGCAAATTAAAGAAAGAGCAAAACCTTCCTGATCATTCCCCTAATCTGGGTCCCCAACAACTGCATATTGAAGGGTTGGGCACCATACAGTCCAAAGGAATCTACAGTCAAAACCAGAAAAACAGCCTCATTCCCCAATCTGATTACATCTGTACAGCTGCTGATGTTGGACGTTCAGATAAAAGCTGGAGTTGAAGACTCAAAAAAAGTAGTTCTCTATCTCTGCATTGTTTACATTCTGAAAGTTTGGAGATCTTCCTTTGAAAAGCAAATGAAAAAAGCAAAAAACATTAAGATCTGTGTGGTCTGTGTCAGGGAAGGGCTATACAATGAAGTCCTTCTCTCAGCTCAGTGGCTTTGAACACTTCAGATGGAATCAATTTAGTCATCTATTTAGGCAGATACACCACAGATTTAAGCATTTAATTACAGATAGTAGAGATCCAAGGCTAAAATTAAGTCCTGCATTTTGTGGATGTGCCAGGGAGAAATGAAAACCTTCTGAGTTGAGCCTTGAGATGGCTCACCTGCTTGCTGAGCACAATATTGTCCCAAGTAGGTTGTAACACAAAAAATAAATGTTATTTCCCAGAACCATCACCATTACTACAATTAACCTTGCCTGGCCTTCACCAGAATCTATGTCTGCAACCAAGCTGTAGGTGAGATGTTAGTGTGGGGGAACAGGCAAGGTAAGACAGATCCATAAAGTCTGAATCCTTTCATGGGACAGTGGCAGGATTTCACATAACTGTCTCAATAATTGAATAGGATTCAGGATCATATCTTCATATATCTGGTATACCTCTTTTCCCCTCAGCAGGACTGAATAAAAATACATACTGCAGTAACTTCTGCCAGAACGCAATAGGTTTTTCAGCAAACACCATTTTGAAAAGTAGGTAAGGTCTTGAACCCACCAAACTACTAATATCCATTCACTGAGCACTGCACACACCTTTGAAATAAAACTCCCTACCTGTGTCTGTCACTATTGAGACACTATCAATGCAAAGAAGTGACTGCTGTCCAAAATTCTTTATTGGTCACTTGCCTCAAGTTCATCACACAACAGAATTATACAGGTATTACACAAAGTAAGAGTGTATCAAACACAGGGTGACCATGCACCACCAAACACACGCATTTTTCAGGTACTACTTTCACAGGAGAAAGGAGTGACTGAGACTGGAGCTGCCACACCAAAGGAAGGGAAATGCAATCACTGACAACTGCAGGGACAGTCTGTGCTCCTGCAACTCTGCCAGAAGAATATATTTTAAAACTCAGATCTGAAAGGCTTTAAAAATTAGAAAAAAAAAAATTTCAAGCATGCTTCAGCTCGAAAACCCACTCTTCTCATACATACCCGCTCCACGCAGGCTAAAGAGCATTCACCTGTCTTCCTATGTTCAGCACATAAGGGGACTATGACTGGTGAAAAAACCCAAACCAACAACTCTGAGATGCAGTCTATAAAAATGATTGGGAGATTAGGGTTTCTCTTGATTAATTTTTACCTCTTTGACAACAAGAAAAGTAATAAAGAAGCGCTTCTTTGACGATGATATGAAGAAAGGCCATCTGTGTTAGTCACGCACATCCCTCCACTTTCTCTAAAAAGATGAGTTATTATTTCAAAGACATTCCTCTATACCACCAGGTGTGAAAAGTCTTATAGCCCAGAGCCACACTGAAAAAGCCATTTCAATTTTGTTTATTACTTTCACACACCAGAGCTGCAAAGCAGGCAAAAACACAGAGGGAAAACTCTGGTCTTTATTATGTTTTTGAACAGAAATGTTGAAGTCAGAACTAAAGTTCCACACCATCTTTAAAGTTCAGCTAAGTGATAGGACTCAAGCAACCAGTGTCATCTGATGTTAACTTAGCAGGTGTTAATAACAAGAATAAACATGGATACCTGGCTATTTCATATATTTCTAGATTTCAATAAGCTGCCTCTCATTTAAGCCTTATTTTTTTACTGCACAGCACAAGGTAGCATTGGGGTAAAACACAACAGCTGGTGTTGAATTCACCTTGTCCAGGACAGGAGAGTTGTCTGGGCTGCTGTCAGGAGGTGGAGTTTGCTGGAGCTGGGCCTTCCTGATACCTGAGGTCATCCAGTCCTTGCTCATGCACCTTCATATTTGCATTACAAAGTGCAGATGAGGTGAGCTGCTCCACAATCTCTGTGATACTCTCAATCACCCCACACTTCACAGAAGGCCACTAAGTCCATCTGAGTGGCAGCTAAACAGCCCTACTGCCTCCTACCCCTGTCCAGCTGTTCACTCTTGGAACATCATTACAAAGCCTATTCCCTTCATTCAGGTACCTGAGAAGAAGTAATTCCTGCACATAGCAGGCTCACATCTATTATATCAAGAACAACTGGCCCTCAGTTATGAAACTCAGTGTTTTATACTACACATTTAGAGACAGTTCACTCTCTATTAGAAAAAAAAACCAAAACAAAAAGGCAGTTCTTGAAATAGAAAAGCATTTATAAACGGAGCAGGAAGTCACACTTGTATTGATTGACTGGACACCCACTTCTTGCATCTGTGGATATCTCCACACTGAACATCTTAAACCTGTAGAAGACATTGCTGGAAAGATCAGCACACCCCCCTCCCAAAAAACCCAATGAAAAAATGCAATGTGTGCTTCTAACATTTTAATTTAGGATAAGGAATAACAGGTTCATTTAGCATTTTACTGGATAGCAGAGGGGAGTGAGAGACAAGAGTATTCGAAAATTAACTCTCATTTTTGTAGTTAGCTATTGATGACTTTGACTGCCACACATCATTAACTAGTTCCTCGACCAAATCAAAAACAGTAAGAAATAAAATGAGAAAAAACAACCCCGGGGCTATACTTGAAATGAGAAAAATGCACATATTTTTAACCAGATGGTTTTCCCTCTGAGTTACAAGTTTGTAATATGAAATCATTACTCCACAATATTAAGTATTGCTACTGTCTTGCTTGCACATGTTTTTAAATTCTAAGAAATCCTAACTGCTGCATCACCTGCAGCAGAGACTTTCAGGGAATGTTAAGAACCAGGACATTAATCTCCCCAGTGTCAATATGTTTATTGCACCCCAGAGTCCAAAACCCCATCAGATCTGCTAAGGTCTCACGAATACTCAGTGAGGTCAAATATTTGTCAAGATAATTTGTTTTGGCTGGAATGGAGAAAGTAAAAGGAAACAGACAGAAAAAGGCAAAAATACACCTTTTTGTCAAGAGATTATGTTGAATTATGAAGCATTGTCTAGACAAAATACCTCATTAAATCAGTCAAAGGGTAAGGATTCAAAATACACTTTTAGGAACTTCTAGGTGTGACATAAACCTGAAGTAAGACCAGATTAGCCAATGCAAAAGTCCTGGCTGTAATAAGTTCATTCCTTCCTGAATGTACAGACTTAACCCCTGCTTATGTCAGGGATAACATCATAGATTCCCTCCACATAACTTTATGTGCTTGAAATACCTATTAGTATTTAATGTTATCAATATTTAATGGAAGTTATTAATGAAAATAAACACGGCCTGTGCTAGATAAGGCCTTTTCAAAGCTGTGAAGCACCAATAACCTCATTTCAGAGCTCAGCTGTTGAAGGATACTTTTAGAGATCTTCAGAAGGATGGCTCTGACCCTTAGCAGGCTGGACCCCCATTCCATGCAAACATGCTCCCACCTCAACATCCTCTGGCAAACATCTAAAATAAACCCATAAAAATGTCTGAAATAAACCCTTACGACTCCTGTTCTAGGAGCACTGGTTTAAAGCATCAAAACCCCCTAAAACTGGCCCACACATCCCTCTGAATGTACATGGTTTTGTTCAGCCTCTCTTTCCAATGCTGCAACCAAACCAGCAATATGATAACAACCAGAGTTACCCGTCCTACTAAGCAGCCCTCAGGAAAACAGAGTTAACATTTGATTTCTTTCAAAACAGAGACAGGACATCAGGCCTCATTAAAATGCCATATCATGGTGTCAACCTATGTTTCATGTCCTTCTGAGAACCGGTTTCTCAGAAACAGGGGAGCACAAATGTTTGGCCTTCTAATTCACAGCAAAGAGTTATTTTACAAGACATTTCAGCAAATGAGGGTAGCATATCAAATACCATCTCTAAAAAGAGCAAGAGCAAGTTGCTATGTATTTTTCAGCAATAATTAACTGACCATCAGCCCTGCAAATGCCACTTACTTCCCTTCCTATGACAACTGTTTTACCTCCTGTTTCAATATGCAACAGCCTGACAGAGACAATGGCAAACAGCTTTCTGGATCATTGTCCCTGGACTCAAATACAAGCTGTATTAAGGTTCTTTTCCCCAGTGTTAAATGTTTTTGATAGCTAAGAGAAAGGCTCCATAGTGTAAGAGTTAGTTGCTGGATGAGGGCATCCCACTGTGGGCTGTATTTGGCACTTCTTTCCTATAATGTGAAAGCATGACACCCATTAGTATAATTGAGATTTACAAGCCTGCACAATGAAGCAAAACTTATAAAAGACCCAAGAGAGTGAACATAAGCTATCATCAACAGGGGAGAATTTGATGCACAAGCTATAATGCCGTTTACTAGAGCGTTTCTGCCTTTCATGAAAAACAAAATTTTTGGTAATGCTTGGTATTCATATAGTTCATCTATTTTGTATTTTTATCTTAAACTAGTTTTTGAAACTAAAAGTGAAAAGCCAAAACAAAAAAGTCATCCTAAAATATGATACAGTCACACAGTGATAAAATAAAAAATCTTTGAAAGGAAGGAATTGATGTAGTAAAACCTACAGGGAGACAGATGTGCAGGTCTTCATTTCTTCAGCTTTTTTATTAGGCATTTTAAAGGATCAAGCTTATGCAAATAGCACAATTTGAATAACTTCATTTGCTATGAGCTACACTTGTGAAAGTACTATTTTAAAAAGAGTCTATTTCTTTCAGTTTTGCTCAAATTGCAATCAAAACCTGGTAAATCTAAACTATGGTTCTGCACTTGTATACTAGAGCTTTTTTCAGGTCCAAACTGAATTTAAACACAATGACTTATCTGCTTGAAAAGCTGCCTACATGCTGCTGTATTATTTTAACTGATACAGTCCTTGCAATTTCACCTTAATAAATGGTACCTACCTACATCCACTGACATCATGAACAAGTCATGTTACCTGGCTCAGAAACACGGACTAGTATTTACAAATTTCCCCAGAAGTGTCCCCCGGCAAAATGAACAAATGCCCAGGTCAGCAGAGAGGAAGAATTTAAAAACTCAACTGTGGTAGGCATCTACCTTGTCTACACCCTTTCTAACCCTCAGGCACTGATTACACAGGCAGTGAAACACAAATATACAATACCTGTTGGGAATGAAACTACAAATATAACCTCTGTTATTAAATTGAAATGACTGAACTGTTGACACCTAGAAGAAAACAAAACAAAACAAACCAGAATTGTTAACCCAAGTGTTTTGTTTTGTTTTGTAGATGGGAAGACAGTCCCGCAATATAGTCATACTATTCCTGCTTTGGAAACAACTAAAGAAAGTGTTAAAGAGCAAAGCTTGGTTCCTAAATCTTTACACTTTTCAGGCCAGCAAATTTTGATAACTTGTATCCAAGAGTTGTAAAAGCAATGGTCAATAACACCTGGGAACTTAAGGTGGTGTTCAAGTAATTTTGGAACAAGAGAAATTTTTCCAGGAACCCAGAAAAGTCAGTGCTTGTGTAGCATTTACTGGAGGCATACAGCACATCACAGAATATCACAGTCATGTCAGCTTGACATGATTCAGGGTGGGCAGGAAGGGAAAGAAGGAAGGACAGTTGATACTAACCAGACTGGTAAAGAATTAACAGCAGGAAGTATGGCCAAAGCCAACAGATCCTATCTAATGAGATTACATTTTTTACATTTTCTAATCACATTTCCTAATTGGATTGCAAGATTGACCAGAAAACATATGGTATGTTTATGACACATTTAGGTTTTCTAAGGCATTTGTCTTGGCACATTTTTATGAAGAATGATTTTTTAAAAAAAAACCAATTCTATGCTCATTCCTCTGATTCAAAACCTGGTAACTGAGAGCTGAAGTCACCTTTATAAACAAGGAGCCATTATCAAGCAGGTACATTTCTACCAAAACTCTCTGGAGCTATCAATTCTGTCCCTTCTGGCAATGAACATTTGTACAAACATTTGAAAGATAACATGAAAATGTTCCTGTTCCCATCTGTAGACAGTACAAACACTGCAGAAACACATCTTTCTCAGCAAGACAGGTGATAAGACACACAACCACTGCTGCCATTTGTAATACGAGCTCCAGAACACAGCACACATTTCTATTATGTTCAAACAAAAATTCACACAAAAGAGAGGTTATGCTTCTGGAAACAAGGCTGTAGTCTGCAAAGCAGAACCTCTGAGAGTCTTGGTTTCACCTCAGGATGGCTGAAAACGGCCCTTAACATATGTCTGCAGTCAAAAGGGTATACAGAATCCTGGGAGACACCCAGCCGATCTGGGAATCTCTCTTGGCACTGCCATCTCTTGTTGCAAGTGTTGATTTACATCTCCTCTGATGGCAAAGCCACCTCTGCTTTGCCTAAGCAATACATTTACTCTATTTCCACCAACATCCAGGCTTGTCCCAGCACAGAAAAGCTTTGCTAGAAAGCAGGTACCAGACTAAACTTGCTTTTTTCTTCATAGATGCCACAACAAATTACAAGAAAAGGTATACACTTCAAAACTGCATATTGCTACCTACCGACCTATCACAGTATTTCGTATTTTTCTCCATGGTCTTCTTGCCTGTACAAGAACTTACTCAAGATATACTTATTGTCACCCTATTATTCTTTCATCTGTCAGTGTTGATTTGTTCACCTGAGCACTAAGACTCACTTAAGTTTTCTCAGAAATGGGGAAAATACACTTTTCTCTGCGGCACAGTGACTGCCACTGCTTTACACTTCTCTCCAATCTTTCTATTTTGGCAAATCCAATGCAGCACTTAACCTTCTTTGAAAGGCACACACAGCTCCTAAAAATCAATGATCTGAACTGTCTAAACCTGTCCCCATTACCAGCCCTTCAATTATGACTCTCTGATGTGTGTTCCCACAGTGACACACACAAGGTATTTTTAGGACAGAGTATAAAGGAGAAGGAAGGGATGTGTGGCAGCAAAGAATATCCTGTGAGTTTTAAACCAGGCTCAAGTCAGTCTTGTCCTAAGAATATGAACTTTCTATTTTTCCCAATAAAGCATTACCATGCAAGCAGGAACAACACAAAAAATATAATTGGTTGAAAATTAACTTTGATTATATTCCCAAGGGATTCTGCCCAACTGCCTCCTCTCTTTCTTATAAACTTGTTATTTCAGCAACTATCATCTGCAGCCTGCTGTAGTCTTCTGTATGCAATGAGATTGTTTTCTACTTTAAAATTAAAATATATTAGATTAATTAAAAAACAAAAAACCAAACCAAACAA
>VZTZ01026651.1:50728-87589 GCA_013400955.1 Drymodes brunneopygia
ACCAAACCAAACAAAAAACCAACCAACCAAATAAAAAAACCCCCACAACCCTCCCAAGCAAGCAAACAAACAATAAAAAAACATCCCAACCAGTGTGGATGTGTGCAAGCTGTTCTGATAACAGAAGCACAGAAATTGGGAGCGTGCTGGTCTTGCGTTCTCATGTCAGACATCCTGTTTCCATAGCTGCTTACACCGCATGAGACACAGCAATACAAAACAGTCTCAACTGCATCAAGCAGACTTCCAGCTCTCACAGGCATTGCCTTCAGTGGTAACCTTCACCCCTCCCTACTGCCCTCAGATGAAGATGCTATTGCCAAATGTCTCACTGTCTGCCCCTTTCCAGCCTTTGCCTCTCATGTCTGTCTCCTCTAGTTCCTCACAAAGTTTATCAGACATGATTACAGCATTCCCTTCACAGATTTGAGGACTCTCCTGTACCCTTACTTCTACCACTACTAGTTACAGAGACAAGTAGTTGACTTCAAATCTTCTCCTAAGCAACACCTCCATTTTCAAATAGTACTGAACTGTATTTAATAAAGCCCACTAGACAGCACTTCTACACACAGTTCTTGACAAGTAATCTGAGGTACACTGAAGATGCTGACATCACACTGTCCAGTAAAACAGATTATAGATCCTGCCTATGTGTGACAGTCATGCTGTCTAATAATCCTGCAAAAATGGCAACATTATTTCAAAGCACCACATTCTTGCTTCATTATATGCCAGGAAATCTGCATCAACATACTCAAAGATCTAAAATTCTCTGAGCATACAAAAACGTTCAACATCACACTGGTGTTTACCCTTTTCTTGGCTATGCAACAAGAGCAGAACTTGGCCCTTAGCTGTGACCGACTTTTGCAAATAATCTTATCATTTTTTATGGCTCAAAAAATGTTTTCCTTATAATAAAAATCCCTGCTCTTCTCATACTCCAAAAGCCCCATGAGATACTATGCCAAACTGCTGCTCTACTATTAGACCTCTTACCGTAAATTCATGTGCAAACCCAAATCCTCTGCATTTAAACACTGCCTTTAATTTGTATTTCACAACTGGGTTGGGCAAGCAGCCACTCAGCTGGCTGGGCAGAGGAGCCAGCTGGCCAGCTCATGGAAGAAACCTGTCAGAGACTGCCCACAGAGGCAGCCAAAAAAAACACAGCAGGGTCTCCAGCAGCACCCATGGGCCCCAACACACTGACTCACCCTGCTGATAGCTCTAACTATTGCTCCTCCAAACCCAGTCCTGTCCCCACACCTCATCTCTAGTAGAAGCAGTTCTACCCATTTCCCAGATTCAAAAAATCTGGCACAACTGATGAGTAAAAATCAACACATTTAATAGCCTGGAATTACTTTCTTTTTTCCAACTGCACCCAGAGAATGAAAGTGCCCCTCTGGGTAACCTTTGCTCTGGTAACACATACTACAACACACAGAGCTGTGTCACAAGTCAGCCATTAAGTTTACACTGCTGCAGAAGAGAGACAGCACATTTCATTCTTCAGCATTAGAGTAAAACAGAAAACCAGAGCATGTCTCTCCCAGCCTCCATACAAGACAGATTTGGAAGCACTAGGGTGTATTTTCTGTGATGTTATCCAACACCTATGCAGAATCAAACAATTAGAATTTCTTGCTGTTCACATCAGGTTCGCCTCTCTGTTTTTAATACGGTTGCTGGAGCACAAATTAGCCTTTCAGAGATTTTTAAACAAAAGCAGAGAGTACAGAGCAAGCACCGTGTCTGCTGTCTGACTAAAACCAGTGCAAGTCTATGCAGAAAAGAATCCAAGCCAGAAAGTAAATAGTTTGCTGCCTCACATACTTGCTCACTAACTTCTTAAAGTGAAAGATGACCCCCAAAAGCCTTTCCAGCCCTGGCAAACTGCTCAGAAAATAATTCTCTAGAGAGTTAATCTGGCTCTTACATTGCAGAATTTAGCATGCAAGTACAGAATGCCCAGGCTTCTCTCTCTGCAACTGCAGTGCACTGTGATCATGTAACAAACCAATGTAAGATACATTATCTTACTTCAGCAACAGAAAGCAATGAATTTGAATCCTTCATGAAACCAATACCAAAAAGATATATGATAGTCTTAGAAACTAGAGCACTATTAAGCCTTTTGGACAAAGGGTGAGTGAGCTCCAGGGCACTCTGGGCAGCACCTACAGTCACTCCCAGGTTTCCCCACTCTTGCTGACAAGCAAGGATACAGCCCTGGGAGACACCAACAAAAGATGGAAAGCAGTAATTGGAGCCTATCTAATTGCAAGAGTCAGAGGCCGTATTTAGACTAACTTGTACCCCCATCATCCCCACACTCCCACAGTGGATGAGACCTCTGCTCTCAACCAGCCTTCTCCTGCAATCAAATATTTCTGATACTGCCCAAAGGCGCCACAGCACTTTGCTGAAGAGAATAAAAGGATGCCACTGGAAGGAAGGGGGTGCCCAGACCACCTCCAAATTCAATGCTGTCCTTGTTTTTGGAATGGAGAGATCATGGCAAGGAGTTGGCCCCACCTGCAAGCAGGGGTCAAAGAGAGTAACAAAAGCCAGAGTTAGGGAAGACCAACAGAGGGCTGAGCCGAACCACACAGAGCAGAGTGAGAAGTCACCCCTAAAAGCCGCTATTACACTGAAGAGTTGCACTCACAAAACAACACAGCATCAGTATGCCAGCCATGAAGGGACAAAAGGGGTCTTAAGATAAGGTTATGTGAAGACAGAAATGTTAATTTGCTTCAGACAGCAGACGCTCTAAGAGATACAAAATACCACAGCAACTACAGTAGGACCAAAGCAAAAGGAAAATTTTAAGACAAATTATTTTCCTGTTACATATTGGTAAAAACAATAATGATGGACATGTTCTTTAGTGCACCCTGCCTGAATGATGCAGCAACCCATATTGGTCTGCTCAGAAATTATTTTTAAATGTAGACTGGCCAAGTAGATGTGATAAAATCACTGCTCCGCAGGGTTCACTATTTACACTGGACAGGTATGAAATGTATTTGCATCAGTAGGTTTGCATCAGAATGGGACAAAGAAAGAAGTTATAAAAACATCCTAAGCCCTGCTTGCACCTCATGCTTGTCTCCTTCCTTCCACTGCATCAAATGCCAAAGCACTTGCTGTTGTGGGCACCGGACAGTTCTCATACCAATGTACTGAGATGCACTCCCCTGCTTTTCTGAGCTAAGCCACCCAGTAACCTATCCCTGGTTCCCCTGAAGGAAAGAGGTTGGGCAGAAAGTCTAATGAGGAAAGGACGATATTGGATCAGGCTCAGAGTACAGTCCTCGTGCAAACCCTTTTTTCAGGCTCCACTTCATTTTCTCTTGCCCTTTACCTGTGGTGAACAGTAGAGAAACACTCAATACTAAGGAACAGAAATGCCTCAGATGGGAGGGCAGACAGGACACCCTGAAATAAACCCTTTGTGAACATGCTTTTTGCCCAGAACAACTTTTTCTGTCACAAACAGCATGTGTCAGATTGCCCAGCTGCAAAGCTGTTACACTCCAGCAAAAACCCATGATACAAGCCCTGCAGGAATATTGCCATGCTCACCCTCCCTTGGATGTATGCACTCTGTGCTGCCTCAGCTTCCGTGCATAACAGCTCCCAGACAACTGAACTTTATGACTGCCAAGATCTTTCTTCTGCAATCAATTACATGAACAACACCCTGTCCTTTTGCTTTTTTTTCCCCTTGTCTTTAAGTTCTGTCTCTCCTTTACTTCTTGTCACTCCTGCCTTCCTGTATCACCCAAAAGTGTGTTAATTAGGTTCATATTAGGTATCCCACTTGGTTCAGAAGCCTTTGGATAATCAGAGGGTCATATTCGGGAAAGGTGTTAGTTTTATAATTCATATAAATTACATTATGTAGACCTATATAAATACAGGTACATTGCACCCTGGAGCATTATCTTCACTTTAGTCTTTTGATCCTTGAAAGGTAAGGTTGAAGTGAACAAAGACCACTCGTGAAGGACCCAAGATGTTTATCAAACAGATTTCAGAGCAGTTCTGAAAGGGGATATCTTGACTTCTTGAAATCTCACCTTCATACAGGGCCAGGTATGTCTGAATCATCTCCCACTGTTACCTTATCTCTTACGCTCCAATTTAAAACTTTATTTATGTTTTCTTAGTTTTCCAGGTCTTCCCAAGACTGCTTGTTTCAAGAAGTGACTGCAAATCCTGACAAATCACTGTGGTCTCAGTATTCAAAACAGAATTCAGACAGTTAGAAACAAGACAAAAAGGGAAACCCTAAATCCACAAATCCTGTTGTCAGTTCTAGCTTATGAAAACTAAATCTCACATGAGAAGAAAAGGACTGTCTCAAAAGAACATCTCTTACCCCCATCCTATTTCTCAAAACTGCTGAAAGCAAACACTTGGAGAATAGTAAAATAAGATGTGGTACTTCCCACAGGTTCTTACCCTTTTTCAAACAGAGTGATGAGAAATGCCTGCTGTACCCTGAGTAAATCTTTAGTCATATTTTCCCATATTTTCTAATCTCTGCTCAAATGCTAGGATCTTTTTTCCTTTTTTTTTTGACTCCAAGCTAACATCCTTCTACTAACAAATTAGCCCTCAGAAAATCCACAAAGTATAAAGCAAATATATTCAAGTCTTAGCCTCACACTTCAAACAGTTGAGCTTTTAAGGTAGAAATTTCTTTTATTATTTGCTAAGTCTGTGACTCTAGACTCCACACTATGACACTTGAATTCTTCCCTCTTCAACTTCACACCTACTATTTCCTGGTTTAATGATACAATATCCCAGTCCTTCCCTGTACTAATGATACCTCCTAGATCTGCATCCTGAGCAAAGTTCATTACACATTATTGATTCTTGTCCCATGAGTATCAATGAAAATTTTAAATAAAAGCAGACCCAGAACAGAGACTTAAGGGACCACATGAAGAGTCTTTTTTCTCCCAATAATATCACGGAACTGCAATGTGTAGCCCCAAGTGACACAGTGCTCTGAAACACAGAGCTATCAGCACCCTTGATTCATCCCAAATACGCAAGAGTAAATGCTACACACAAATAAACACACACTCACCTTGCTAGATATCACTAGCCTGGTTACTGGGATGCAGCCAGGTGGGCAGGGAGGATGATGGGCAATTCCCAAATGCCTGACATGACTCCAGTTAGCAATGTCACAGTGGCACTTCACCAGTGGTAGATGTACCATGCAAGTATAAATTAGTGACCTGATTTAATTGTACAGTGGAATGACAAATGACAGTGAAGAATACTACTCCATTCTCTGTGGCATTGCTGCAGATCCTATACAGATAAACAGCTCAATCTACTGCCATGTTCAGCTTAAACTCCTGAAGAAACCTTGTCTTGTAATCAGGTTAAAAAAATTAGAAAGAAAGGCCCTAAGAACCCTGGTTGAAGTTTAAGGGCTTGATGGGAGGAGGGTGGGTTATTGGAGGTTTCTGCTTTGAATTTTTGGTTTTATTTTTAACATAGATCATTCTGATCACCTGACTTGTACACAAAAATAGCCTGTGTGAGGGCTAAGAATGTCAGTGGCAGATGGACAATTCATGAATTCCTACACTTCACAGAAATCCATCCACTGAGCTATTATGCCTAATGTGTTTTTCTGATTTGGGCTTCTAATTTGCACACTGTTTATCCACTTACAGACTTTGTACCTCACTTCATCTCTATGTTCTGCATCTTGAGTCTTCACATTGGACTGTCTGGATGAATAATGGCTTTCAATTCAATTGTTACATAGGACTTCATAGTTCAAAGAACAGAAGTTCTTAGTAAAGGGGAAATATGGAACATTTGTCAAAGGATGAAAAAATGCAACTCAGTTCAGCTAGCTCCAGTCTCCACAGAGAACCTTGACATAAACAAACTTGGCTTGTTTATACTTTAAAATGTCTAATTGTCATTCAGTCCTTTACAGAACACATTTCTTGAGAACTGTTATGATAATCAACTTAACTAGAAATAGTACCATATAAAGCAACATTCACAGCCATAACATGAAGAGACTATGCCAAAAGCTGCTCTGCTGCCTTGCCAGAAGATGACGTGTCCTAATTATGAGAAAATGGCCAAAAAGATAACACAACTGGGCTGGGGATAATACTCCTTTCTAATGACCCAAGCAATTCAGAGCACTGCTGCAAAATAAATTTAAGACCCTAAAACCTCACCTGGGTAAATAACTGTAGCTGATGATCTGGCATGACATTTAATGAATTTAATGTTTACTATCTGTATTTTTTGTTACTAAAATATTAATATTTAATTTTATATTCTTTGAATAGACAGTTAGCAATTTCCTGGAAGGCAGTCATTACTACTGCAGGCAGGAGCTTTGTGGTTAGTCGTAGCTAATTTATGCTCTCCAGTTTCACTCCCTCCTTAGGTTTGGATTGCTTTCACAGGTGCAGTAATGGTCATTTAGCTTCATAACTCTCCTTGGCACTTCTCTCCTGAACTACTACTACTCTCAGACTTTTGATCTCTTTTCCAAAGCCAAGTGAAATCCGTTTCCTGATTTGAAAGAGAACACTTAATTGGATAAACAAGTGGCATGTTGTCTCTGTAGCTTAGCTAGCAACAAAATAAGAAACATGCAGTTCTCCGTGTAAGGAGAAATCTGTACTTTTCTAATTTATCCCTTTTTTTTCTGGCAGCTGGGACCGGGGTCTTGCTTCCAAGAAGCAGCACTAGCATGTGTTGTGCATTTCGATGAAAAAAGGATTGTAACACACCTGTTGTTTTCTGACAAGCATCTGCCACTGGCTGTGATTTAACTACATTATATAAAGATACATCAAAAAATCTCAGCAAGTACTCAGCCACTCTGATCTGACACGATGTGATAAGAAATAGTTTCTCCTTTTGATTATAAGTTATTTAGAAAAAGACAACAGCTGTTGTAAAATATGCAGGCAATGCAGTTCAAACACTTTGGTGTTGTCTACAGACACAGCAAAAACAGTTTAATGAACATTAAGATCTACTGAGGCTCTTTGAGCACAAAAATCCAACAAAGGACATCCAGACTCCATATAGAAACTAAAGCCAGAAACAACCCATTTCTAGAAGAATTATATGCCTCGTGGCAGCAACAACAACCAATTCTTGCTTTCCACTCCACGTACAACTTTCAAGAGAAGGCACCGATATTAAAAAACAGATAAGGCAAAAATACTCCAGGTTGGTGAAAACCAGACATAAGAACACAGCAATGGCCAGACTGGATTAAAACAAAGATCCTTTCAACTCAGTAGCCTTCATCAGCAGACATGAGCAGGTTTTTCTGGAAAGGCTGCAAGAATAGAGCAAAGATAAAAAGACAGAATCACTGACTTCCAGATGATTTGGAAACCTTGCAGTTTGGCATGTCTTGAGTCAAAGGCTACTTTCTCATCACTTTGCTGGAGTTCTTCTCCACCACTTGCTCATTTTATCCATTTACTTCCCTGCCATTCAAGATGCCTCATTGTCTACAAATTTATCCATCTTCTAGAGTCAATTGAAATGGTAGATTACATCTCACAGTTAGCAATTCAGCAATTTTATATTAATTCATTTGCAAAAGCAACCTAATGTTTTTGTGGGTTTTTTATTAATAATGAAGCTTCTCTGCTATGGCTTTTTACCTTCAACCAATTTCCTTGTCTTTACATCTGGATTAAAAATTAGTTTACAATCTGTTATACAGGATATTAGAAAACTCTAAGAAGCTATTCAAGAGTAAGGACAAAGGACAACCAATGAATGTCAGAAAACTCCTGAGACTGAGCAGCTGGACAAGAAAGGAAAAAAATGTATTTAATAGATTAATAAAAATTGATACAGCGTTGTACAGTGAAGGGGGAAAGGCAGCATATGGACTCTGATCTACCTGCTACTGTGCAGAAAGAACCTGAGTTGCTGTTTTCATGAGGAAAAAAGTTGGAACTATGTAATAAACGAACCTCAACAGCTGTCCAACAAAGCTGTCAAGTGTTTGGAATTAACAAGAAACAAAACAATAATTAGGAATATACTATGTCAGTGAGTAAATCATCTCAAACCCTATGCTCAGTGTTTGACTGTTCACTGTGTCCCCCAAGACCAGGAAGCATCAAATGAAACTGATAGAAAGCTAGCGAAAAACAAATGACAATATATCTAAATCAATTTTTAAGTGTTATAATTCATATGTGAAGATTCGTATTTCTAACACAGAGTCAAGGGATGCCCAGAAAATATATGAAATACTAATTCACTGGTAGGTTTTCCTCCAAAAATTTGATCTGAGTTGAAAGCAGAAAGGGAGATGTCCAACTGCCAGGTTCTTAATCATATATCTACTTAGTCATTGCTGGACAGAGGATGCTGGATAAAACAGACAGAGAGATAAAACTCACCCAATCCACAGTCTCCATTTTTATGATTTTGACCAGTTTTGGTCCTTGACTGTTCTAGATAAAGAAACAGATAGAGTTAACACTGCATACAAATCAGCAGATATTCAAGCTTGGACTGATGATTTAAAATTGTCTTTGTTTCAAATATATACATTTTAAAATGGAGTGGGAGGGAAGAGTGAAATGTGAAAAAAGAAATCTTCAAACCTAAAGCTGTGTCCGTGTGAGCCTTTACTGTAAGTTCCATCAAGAACAAATCAGATCTACTGTTGGGCTTTCCATGCATCAACAAGCAGTTTATCGGGGATTTGCTGTTTGCCATGAGAACTGGAACATGCCATAATGTGTTTAAACACAGCCAGTGTTTAACCAAGACCACAAGCTTTTTCATGACTACTTACTCATTTTTAATGCTTGTCCTTCTCCAGAGCACACCTGGAGCCAGTGTGTATATAAAGCACCTAAATATCCCAGACTAAATCACTAAATACTTAAATTCTGTTGCAATTTACAAATGAGTTGGATAAGTCCATTGTTAAGCACCAGATTCTTGAAAAGAAAAACCAAACACAACAATTTTTTTGGCCACAGCTTGGTAACAACCAATACATACAACAGGACAGAAGCCTTCTCAGCACACCAAATAGTTCTGAAGCCAAGGGCTTTACCTGCGGTGCAGCTGTTCTGCTCTGACAGAGCTACATGAATGCATACAGATATGCATGTGTGTGTGTCTGATGTATGTGTAAATACAACCAGGTTCTGATGCTGACACGGTGCAGAGATTGCAGCTGCTCCTCTCTGACAGACAAAGAAAATTGAAGAGGCAGGGCCATCATGAAAATGGAGTAAAGAAAAAAAATTCTATGAACAGCAGAACTGTCAAAGCCTTCTTCCCCCACAGATTGGCTTCTCACATGTGCTACATTTTGCCAGTTAAAGCAATTCCCTCCAACCTCTCCTGAACCCCCAGCTCTCCTCACCAGCGGGGACATGGGTAGCACTGCACCTCATTCAGTAACAACTTACAGCTGTGCTGAGCCACTGGCCAAGCTGAGTGTGCACATCCACCACTTCACTGACCAAAAGGTCCCACCTTTACCTGCAAAATTCTTAGGAATTTAATGGCTTTGATACCTCCACTTCTCTTTCAGAGAATGAGCCAAAAACTTCCAAAGATACCAGAGGATACTAGAAGAAATAAGGAACAGACCATTTTACAAACCTTACATTATTAAGAATCAAAGCAAAATAGATGTTACGCATATTTTTTACTTCTAGATCCTGAACCTGAAGTCACAATCTCAAAGGTTTCCCTGAGTAAACAAAAACTTTTTTTTAAAAAAAGTAATGAAATCGTGACATAGTAGATTGATTACAAAGACTCATGGAAACTGGAAATACGATTGACAGCTCTGTACATTAACATTATTCCTAAATAATTAGCAAATACAGAGATACATATTTAAACAAGAGATTAAGATTCCTTAAAGCCACATAAAAAGACTCACTTTTTCATATTCTCAAGAAATCCTTATCTTAGAGCATCCTAAATCTGGGTACTCCATCCAAACTAGCTCATAAAGACCAATCCTTGTTTTAACCTACCCCATCACTCTTCCCATGAAATGTAACCACTATGTCATAAAAGCTCCAGTCAGGCCCAGCTTCTGGTCTAACAACTTCACATTGGTTAAAGGTGACAAGGCCAAAAGCAGGAGCCACAGACACAGCCAGATTCTCATGTATTGAGATCACTGATGAGATTCGTTTGACCTGTCAATTAGAGTATTTTTGCAGACAAAAGACTGGGGGAAGGGAGCTGGCAGATGGATAGTTGAAGTTCAAACACAAAGAAAAGGGATGGATGTTAAGTACTGCAGCAAATACTAATGAAAGTTTGAATGATGAATCCACTGGGGGATGGGGGTAGACCACCACAGACCACTACATACCCTGCCTTTGAATCATCTTCAAAAAGAAAAACAAAACTATGCAACACAACCACATAATGCAACTGTAACACCAGTCAGTCAAGGAGAATACCCAGATATTTATTACTATAACGGAGAAACAAGGCAAACCAAGCATGACAAAGAACAGATGCATAGCAAAAACTGCATTTACTCTCAGTGTGTATTTTTCTACTTGCAGTATTTTCCATACTACTGCATGTGAGGAGAGATGTACAGCAGCTACACAACCAGGTTACTCGGCAGGTCTTTCCTTTTTTAGGATTACCAGAACAAGCCGATTTGCAACAATCAGACTGTGGAAGCTCCATGGTACCCAGCAATGGAGCAATTCCCATCTCCGAGGAAAAGACTGGCAGCTTACTTCATTCCTGCCACTCTCCAAACACTGTATTCCTACATTTTGGTTCCACCAGATTATCCTTAGCCAGAGAAACCAAAAGAGGCTGTGGTGGAGATGTCACTGACACCTAAGTAAGAAGATACAATTAGCAGATAGGACCACATGACACACTTCCAAACACAAGTAGAACACACCCAGTACCATTCCTCGGGGGAAAGACAAAGGAGGAAGCAAGAGACTGTCTTAGAGGAAGAAAGAAGAGATGAGAGAAAAGCAGGATACCCCTGAAGAATTTCTGGTTTTGCCTCAGAAGCCTTGTTCACAGAATGGAATTCATGTATCTGAGGAAGCACTACAGGAATACATTCCAATTCAACTCTTAAAATAACAGCCACCTAAACAGCACACCTGCCCAAATGTGTTCTGGGGGTGACCAGCCACAGGTCAGGGATCAGCGCTGAATCCAGTCTCAGGTGGTCAAAAGTTCAAGAGAGGAAAACATTACATGTCCCCTTTCCTTAACTGTCTTTCTCACTGCCACATATTTTGCCACTTCTAATAATCAAAAGACACTTCCACTGGAAGAGAAACAATTCTGTCAGCTGCATGTGTACCACAAGGGAATAAAAAGACATGGTTACTTTTCAGGGCTTTAGGAGTGAATTGTGTAGTACTTTAGCTTTGCTAAACCCTGGTAACAACCTTTAACAACAGCTTAACAAACAAATGGTCAGTAATCAAAAAAGCTAAAATGCTGGGAGATACAGAAGCAGCTAAATATNTCTTTTATTCTTAAACCTCATCTTTCCAAGGAAAACACAAGTCCAAGACGTTGAAGGATGCTTTCTGTATCTGTAGGAAAGGGAAGTCTGAACAGCAGTATCAGACCACTGCCATAGGGCCCACTATCACTAAAATACTGTTATGATACCTGCACAGAACTGTTCATAAGACAGATCATAAGACAGTAACATGTGGGCCAACATGAAAAAAGCATCTCACACTAACCAGAAAAGCTTATTGGCATGTAGCAGGAAAACAGAGATCATGCTGAATCTCCCCCACACTGATGCAAGTCTGCAAAAGATAAAATGCTGCTGGTAAATTTTTTGCTACACTGAGGAGACAGGTGGAACTGTACGAGTACCAGAGCTCATTCTGGGCTTCATACAGTGGTGATATCCTGCAAATACAGAACATGGTTACATGCAAGCAGAATTCAGTCACCACCCCACTTCAGTGACTACCTTATCACAGGTGTCAGGACAGACAAAGATGTGCCCAGAGAGGTTCCCACATGGAGCATCTCCTCCCAGCTACTACACCAACAGTCACACAGCCACCAGTTAAAGGTCCACAAAGAGCTGCCCTGACTGTGGCTCAGCATGGAGGGAAGAACACATGTCGGGGAAACCTTTCAAAAATATTTTCAAAGGCACCCAGAACTTCTTAAGAACAGTCATGCCCACCAAGACAGAGGCAACCCTCTGACTAGCTGGAGAGCCAAAGCAGGATCTGCCCACAGGCCCTGTATGGCCAGAAGCTTACCAGGTACACAGATTTCCATACTAATGTCCTTCCACTCTCCTGCCTTCTCCATGCTAATGTTTGCATTGCCTTTGAAGATAAATGTGTCCCCCACCAAGCAACCAAGCAACTGTTGATTGACAGCTCTGCACTGCAAACAAGTGTCAAGGAAACAAAGCCTCAATGATGCTCTGTCATCTAAAAAGACTATAAACAATGTCTGCGTTACTGACGGATAAAAGACGGCCTTGTTCCTAATGAAGAGGACAGACTATCAGAGGAAAACTCACTTCCCAGCGCTGTAGGAGTCAGTGCATATAAACCTAGGGTATTCATTCAACTTCACTGGGCTTTGCTCCCTCCCAGCCCTACTGTGAAGACAAGCTGACACCACTGCTCCAGCACAAGGGGTTCTCAGGACTAGCACACAACTGACAATTAAGGCATTAGTACAGGAAAAGTTCATTGTAGCCTTCTGTGGACAGGCACTGGGAAAACTCAAAGCATTATCAGAAGACTGCCCTAAACAGTATGCCAGGACAGCCAGTCCAAACATCATTTTCACGCAAAGATATAACAATGAATCATTTTCTCCCTTTACTTCATCTTGGAAATTTTCGTGTATCTAAGCAATTTCATGTCTGCTTCCCTTCCAAGTGCCACAGTTTGATGTTTCTTATGCTCTAGTAGTGACTTCCCCTCCGGGGTTCCCTCCTCCAAGTGTGACCCAAAATAAACAGTGAGGTCTGTCCCACTCTTCCCATGTTAAAGGCTTATTCATTATTCAAAAAGGCTCTGAAGTGCAAAAGACTTTTACTAGACAACTGACCCAGAGAGGAAGACACAGATATTACAGCATCATGTTCTTCAACCTGCTAAGAAGGTCATGATGTATGTAGCATGAAAGGGAAACTAAGATTTCCCAAGGTGTAAGAAAAAAATGAATTTGGAAATTACAACTTATTGCCTTGTTTATCCTCTGTATCCTCTTGTTCAACTCTGACTAAATCCCTCTATGAATATTTTTTTCCATTTATACTTCTGAAAACAGACACATAGTTATATTTTGTTTTTAAAATAACAATGTCACACAATGACCGTGCCACCCATTCTTTTATCTCACACCTACCACTCTGGTTTTTCCCTTGCAGGCCATTTTGGGAACATAAAAAATACATCAGCAATGCCTGTGTAATGCCCAGGGAAGTAGGAATACACTTCAAAGTGAAAATGAAAGGGAGATGAAAATCCATTTCTAGATGTTCTATGTTTTCAGTGCAGCATGTGAGTGATTTTTATGACAAACACAAACCTACACCGCACAACTTTGGTTCTCATACACTCCTGTTGTCCTGGAAATTAAGAAACTGTCAAACACAAACCAAACAGATTTGAAATGAGAAGAACTCAATCCAGAAAGAGGACTAGAACTAGGATTCCCCTCCCACAGGTATCTTTAGGATTTTATTCTGCTCCAGTTCAGGCCAGCATTCGTAAAATGGGGGTGGACATATTCTTAAGCAATTCACTTGGACAAAATTACACAATAATAAATAATAAAAAATGACAAACGAAAGGATATTCCATAAAACATGTTTATTTAATCAGCAGAGTATTTTCCAGTATTGTATTTTTTTACCAGCTCCAATGACTAAGAAAGCAAAGAATCAGAAGTTTAGGGATCACAGAGTTTCCTGTCATTCATTACCGCGGTAAATTGGTGCTTCACTGAGCTTATTAAAAAATGCCTCAGCAACCAAAGCACAGTAGGCTTTCATTTTATGATGAACCTGAAGTGTCAAGACAAAACAGCATCAGGAAGGAGCATCACTAACATCATTCCTGCTCCCAGTGTTTGAAAGCTAAGGCACTGGTTTTCACCAGCTCTTGGGTTATAAGGCTTGAGCATATCAATACAGTTTTATAAAAGTAAACAAGCTATCAATTTCTCCTCATGCCACAGGTTTACTTTAGTATCTAAAGTAAGTTTCTCTAATTCCATGGTGTTTACTTATTCTCAGTTCTCCTTTGCTCTCCTTTCCTCCTTCACAAGAATAAATGGAAAAAAAAGCTTTTCAATAGAAAAACACAACTCATCCCAGAAAAGGAAAAAAGACAGAAATAGATAGACTCGATGCTGAAGAGCAAATAATTGGGGATCACCAGGATGAAAACAAATCAACACTAAAGCTCAGAAATGCGAAGACCACCACAAACAAAAAAGTTTCAGAAGTGTTAGGTTTCTATCATGAAAACCAGATCACATTTCTCATAGCTGACAAAATTATTCATCAATAGATGTTTTCATAGGATATTGGATCTTTTGGAAAACCTTCAGGGGAAAGGCAAGCCAAATCACCTTTCCCCAGCTTGTGGCACACAGGAGAATCAAGATACAGACCGAACTCTTACTGCAATCTCTTCAGAGCAGCAACTTCTGGACTTCAAAAATCATCACATCAAAACCATCCTGTTTTTACCCAGAGGCAGAACTCATTTATTCAACCTGAATTAATTTATGACTACATCTTTTCAAAGTTTCATTTTGAGGCAGAATAGGAACACAAAATCACAACAATATTTTTCTGATACAAGGGTTTTTTCAAAACCTTCAAGTGAAAATAAAAGTCAAAAAGTTTATAACACAAATGAAAGGATAACTTTAAAGGTATCACCACGCTGGATTTAAAATGCAAATTGAGTTTTGGTTTTTTAATTCTTGTTGCAGACTAAATACTTCCAAAGACATAATGAAGATCTAGCACATCATTTTCAAGCTCTCATCCTAATGAAAAATTAACAAAGACATTTTGGTAAAGCACAAGACAAAATAACCAAAGGAACTACTTGCATCATCATATCTTCTTTTACTTACTGACCCAGCATGACCAAAACATATTTCGGGGAAATTGTGATAAGTTGGAACCCACTGGAAATGTTGCTTAGAACTCCCTGATCTTCATGCCTGTGGGACTTCTGGCCTCAAGCAATGGTTTGTTTCCCCAGGAAACATGCCAAAAGTGTTATCAGCACTAGTGTAAGACTCCAAAGTTCCCCATTTCATGTGTACCAGTCCTGTCTTTGTGTTGTTTCTTGCACACTACCAGAAGACTTCCCATAGCTTCTGAGAACTTCGTACAGCTCAGCAGCAAGGGGCCCACTTTGACACTGACAGGTTAGTAGGGAAAGGTTACACTTTACACATACTCGCCCTGGTGTTCAGGCTCAAAAATGAAACATCAGTTCCTAGGCCTGCTGCAGACTTGAGATGAGTTGGCCAGAAGGCATCAGTCCCTTGCTTCAGGTACTCTCAAACATGGTCATTCGCCACTCCAGGATCAAGGCATGAGAGCACACGCAGGCTGCATGCATTTCATCATCACCCCTGACTGCACACTCCACAAACCCTCTGGGTTTTGCCTTTCACAAATCACATGTGCCATTTTACACACCTCCCTACACTCCCTTCACACTCAGGCAGTTTGTTTCTTCTTCCCGTCCTGACAAGGCATACTCAGCCTCATGATCTAGCACAAAAAGAAACCTAAGCTAAGGCTGTGGTTAAAAAAAACAAAGCACAGAAAAAAAAAGGCTTCCATCTCCTTGCCTCAGCCTGAACCACAGGATACTGAGAAATGTTTCACTTCAAGCTCCAGCTTCAGAAGTGCATTTTGACATGAGAGACACCTAGCAGTGGTTAAGGCTTGAATTCAAAGCTCTGGCTAAGGTTGCGTCTTACCTCATTTGTATCTGCAGTCCAGTTCATAAGGAAATTATTGTGTTTTCCCAACCTACCATCCATGGGTGTGATTCCCTGAGCAGTTTCAGTGTACTTGAGCTACATTCCTCTTAGCGGAAAACAGAACAGAAGCTCATATCCAGATACATTGGAAAGGCAATCCAGCTACTAATGGAACCAAGGCAATGACTCGATATTTTGATGGCTTCAAGCTGTATGACTGACAGAAACCTTCAGTCCAAATCACCAAATAAAAAATAAATCTAGCTAAAAGTAAATGCTAAGCGGCCTCAGCATCACCTTTTGACTTTCTGATTCTTCCAAAAATCCAAACAACATCCACAGAATTAAACCTCCTTTCCAAGTTAGTAAGGTATCAGACTGGCTCATCCCGTTTCTCAGCAGACATATTCACACCAGCTCAGCTCTAATGACACCAGAATCAGCCCAGAAGCCCAGTAGAGGTCACACCACTTACCAGGCCACCACACGTGCTGATCGCTGCCGTCCCGCTGCTGGAGCCCAGCTGCCACGCTGTGCCAAGGAAGTGGCAAGGATCTCCTGAGTGAGTTGAAATCTTCGCTCCGGTGTGGTTGCCACGTCTCCTTTCTACCACATAGTTATGGGAAAGAAATCCCATGTGCACAGTCAAGTTAAAAAACAGATCCTTCTCCTCATGATTAATTTTGTAATATACCACATTTTCACTTTTTCCAAGATCTCTCTTCTTCCTCAGGCTTGAGATGTGATGGTGTAGATCAAAAGAAAGAAAATGCCCACTTGCATCTACTCTTGCTGGATGAACCACATGGTATTCTGGCACTGTCTTCACAAATTGCTCTGAGAGAAAGGGGAGAAGAAAAAAAAAATAGAAAACAAGACAAGGGTGAGTGCTAGCCTGTTCAGATATCACACAGTTTAAAGGAAAAATCAAAAGAGAGCACAACTCACCACAACATCCTACTGTCACAAAGGCAGGCAGTGCACAGACTACCATGGAACACATTCCTCATTTGGGCTTTCTATTCTCCCACTGTAACACTCAGTTTAGAAGCGAAACATTCTTGTTTTCAAATATTTTGTCACCATTCACGTAAAAGACTGACTGTCACACACACCCCCCTTCCCAATCCCACAGGGGCTGGGAACCCACCAGGTCCTAGGTTTCCAGCACATGATACTCTGATCAAGGAGTGTGATCTTCACACATCCAAAGAACTTACCACCTGAAGTTGGACACATCGCCTTGCAAACACACAAAGGTGAAGACAACACAAATTGGCTTGATTATTTGTAGTAACAGCATCTCAATAGCATCAGCTTAAGCAGCTGCTGCAGCTGCAGCTTCAGAATTTCAAAGAAGGGTTTGAAGAGAATGAAGTAATCATGCTCTTTTGTACAAGGAGTCCCAAGCAGAGTAAGATTGGAAATCTTATCACTTGCAAGAATCTAGCAGGGAAAGAGAGCATTATTGGCATTGTGTCCCCTGGTATGATACAGAAAAAACATCACCTGTACCCAATTTTATTTTTTTACATTACTGTGAAATGCAAAAACCCCACACAAATAACACAAGTCCATGTAAAACACAGTCCATAAGAACTCATACCCTAAGGTCCAGATCTGCTGGCATACTTGAATTCTACCCAAGAAATGACAGTCTGAACATATTTAATTAAAAAGAAGTTATGATGACACACATTAATTCAGTTCTTCTTTACCCAGAGTTGCTCCTCATTCCCAAAGTCCCAACCACTTACATATGAAGTGACTACACCTCATTCATTAACTAAGCTGCTTAACAAAGCAGTCAGCTTGTTCCAGCTACTTCCAGACTAGGTCTGGTTAAGCAATCCAGAGGCACCTCTTTAGAGGCACCTCTCCCTCCACTGCACCTTCAAAGCCAAAGAGGAGAAATGCTGCCTAAGCAGACAGCTGTCTGGATTCATCCCCTTCAGGAAAGAATACATCTCATCTGTCCTCATTAGCTGCAGTTTAAGACGTGGCTGCTTGCATTTCCTCAGGCCACGGACCCCTGAGACACGTGCACGGAAACACTTCCAATTCAAAGGAAAGCAAAACAAAACACGCAAAATCCCCGCCTCCCAGCACATATACAACTACATCAGATTCTGGCATCTTTACTTCAGAAGCAAGCTTATTCTCTCACACAACAGATTTCTTTGTACACAGGCCTTCCCATCAGCCCACAGTGACTTGGAGCCTTTGCAGGATAAGTCACAGCACTGGGGTTTTGGGCATATCACAGCGGCAGGTCTTGACAACACGGAAAGTAATGCCTACCACAAGTTCTGAGAGACACCCGCCCTTGTCCACACAAGGGGACTGAGACACTGAAAACTCAGTGCACACCTTCACACCTGCAGTTTGCACAGCCTGTGGACAGCAAAAAAGGTGTGCCTGGTAATTCCACAGCTGCGGCTAAACCAAGGTTCCCCTTCCTCACATTTCAGAGTGAAACAAAAAAAAATCAACAAACAAACAAAAAAACCCCACCCAAACAAAACAAAAAAAAATGCAGGTAGAAGAGATAAACAGCTTATCTGCAGATGTTGAGAGACTTCTGGAAAGTCCCACATCCCATATTGTACTAGCAAAGCCAGGCTAACAGATAATGCTGCAAGACCAGGCCCCCATTTCTACGGTTTTCAGCACAACTCATTAAATAATCAAATCAAATGCCTGAAGGAAAACTTACTCATTTGCTGTCACTGTGTGATTTGCCTCTGCCTGACGTCTTGAACTTAATTTGTTGTGGCTTAACTACTAAACTCCATGCAAAACCACAAACTTGTGGTTTTGGATTTAAAACTTTTCGAGGAAGTTTTTTACTTTATCACTACTGTAATTAGTGTATAGAGGTTAAAGAAAAGTAGACCATCAACATCAGTAAGACAGAAAATAATGCTGAAACACTGGATTAGCAAAGCAGAGAAACTGAACTTCATCTCCACTCGTTAAATACTTGCTTAGTCACTGGAGAGGGGAATTATGCTGCAATAATAATGTACTGTAATATAACTGCAGAAATGAATTATTAAAAAGCCTTCAAAAGACCAGAGGGAACAAGATTACAATACGAAAGTCTAACAGGATGAGGATAACAATATTTCTGCTAGTAATCACTATCAGTACAGTTTTGCCTAGACTGTTGGGTAAAAGGCAATCCTAACTATAACAGGAAAATTTACTGAGCTCCCCACTAAGCCTAAGATAGCACAGTTTCTGCCTGGAGAAGAGTGTAAAACAAGACAGGAGGTACAATTTTGGTGATCCCTTTCTGCCTTTCTAGGAAAGAAGAACTAAATACACGCAACCCAGACTGCTCAAAATTAAGCGCTGCATCCTTCAATGCTGAATGCCTCTATTTGCTTATAGTAGCATGAATTCCTATTGAAACACCACAAGAACCCATAAAACTTCACAGCAGCAAACATAAATGGAGAGAATGAATGCCATTGACAAGCCATGGCACTGGCATGTCAAAGCATCCCCCCTGGACACCCAGCATACTTTCCACTCCAGGGGAGTCCTGCCTGTCAAGTGGGCACTGCTCAGGATTCACAGGCCAGGAAAGGTGGCTGTGTAGCTCCAGAGAATGTTTTGTCTTTCCAGAACTACAGCCTGGGCATGGTGGCTTGCATTGGTGCTGTGAACAAGACAGAAGCACGGCAATGAGCAGCACACATTCGAGTCAGAACTCTGTTCTGCAATCACAGTGTCTGCTCAGGCCCTCTGGGCACACAGGACAGGGAACGTTCAGGCCCTTCACACTTGTCTGAGAAGCCCAAGTATTGTTTAAGTTGTCAGAAAAATCTTCCCTGCAGACCTTCCTAATTCCGCATCACTGAAAACATCTGATAATATTCAAAACCACTCCTGTGTGTTCCACTCCTCTGTGGATTCAAATTCACCACACACAGCAGAGAACTGCCTTATTAAGAATGGCTGTGCACAAAGTGAATAAACTAGGATAAAGAGGAAAACATACATGATCTGTCACACATGACAGGAAAACCACAATTTACTTTAAATACATAACATGTTCCCTGACAAAATTCCTTTAAAATGGGACACATCATCATTTGCCATTGTTTCATCTCCATCTTTATAGTTTGTGTACATCTGCCCCTCAGACCCTCTGGCTTCTTTTCAAACCATTCCCTGGGATAGGAAATAGTGTGGCTCATCTTGTGAGCAAGCATCATAGCCAGGAAACACAGCAAGTTTCAAAGCCCCATGGCAGACAGCAGGCCTTCAGCACTCAGCAAGGGCATCCCCAACTGGTCCATCCACCACACTCACGGATGTAGAGGGAGCAGAACACTTCAGCTGTACCAGACACAAATTTTAGTCCACACTTCACACTGCGAGAAACCTTCCTTTGAAAAAAATTAGCCACACTTTTAACTGCCCCTTTACTCAATGCTATTTGCAAACTCTTGGAAAAGACTATGTTTTCCACACCTAGAAAGTTAAATTAATTCTACTTTCATTTCCAAATGCCTGACAATTAAACAGCTACTACATGCTAACACAACTACCCCTGTTCTGTCCCACGTAGAGTCACAAGGATGTAATTATACCATCCACTTTCAATGAATCCAAAAGGAACCAGCTTCAGTATACTTGAAAAGTTCACTTTTCAGGCAGCTTATTTGAACACTTTTCCTTTCCACAATCTCTGAGGGGTACAGAAAATTTTCTCTTTCGTGTTCAAGTTCTCCTGACAGAACCACAGCTGTTGATTGCATCAGGAAGCAAAATTTCCTCTTATACCTTTGGGTCTTCTACCACCAGGCAGAGCCTTCCAACTACTCATAATTTTTCTCCCTTGGGAGCCACGATTTTCCTTAAACAGGCAAAAACTAAAATAAAAAATAAAATTCCTGAGTTGCACTCCCCACGGAAAAGGGGGCAAAAACAACCCAACCGTGAGAGCAGCCTCAAAGAGACCCCTCCCAGAGATGAAGTCTGACTTGTAATTTACCATCCTCACTGAATGCGAGAAACTCACAGCGGGTGTTGAACCCTGTTAACACCAATCCTTCTGCAGCGCCTGCTGCTTTGGTACAGAAGCGATCACTTGTTTAAAAATAAATAAATAATCAGGACAATAAATCACTTCGGTTTAGCAGCACCAAACGATTCTGGCATTTAGAGACTTGCCTCTGAACGAGGAAGATCTGCAGAAGTTTAGCAGTACCTTCATCTCTACACAGCCAAACTCGATGAGCGCCCGGGAGCCGCAGGAAGGCGCGGCCAGAGCGCTGTGCCCTGGGNGCATGGTGCGGGCGGGGAGCGGCGAGCGGGGCGCTTATCGGGGCCGCGGCATGGCCGGGCCGCTCCCGGCGCCGCCGGACTCAGGCGCCGCTCCGCACAAGGGCTGCGCGGGGCCGTCCCGGTGTCTGGTTTCTGCCGCCGGAGGAAGGAGGGCTGTGGGGAGGGAGCAGCTCCCGGGAGCCCCCGCCTCGGAGCCGCCGGGGTTAACGCGGCGGGACGAACCGGGCCGGGCCAGCGGGGAGGGAGGAGAAGAGAGGCCGCCAACAGGGGCTGCCGCCCCTCTCCGCTCTCCACCGCGGCCCAAGTGGGGCGTTCGCCCCGCAGCCCTCGGGGAGGGCCGCCCGCACAGGGCAACATCGCCTCCCTGGTCTCACGCCGGTGGTCTCCGCTGAGGGGCCGGGGCAAGTCGCGTCCCAGCCCCGCACATGCCCTGGCGGAGGTTCCCCAGCTCCTGGAGAAAGTGTTCGAAGCACGCGGGAGTTTGACGAGTTTTCCACCACTTTCTGATGCGGCGGGAAGGGATGGCGGGGATTTCGCCCCGCCTGAAGCACCTGTGGCCCACAGCCCCTCTGGGCCCAGCAGCCAGAGCCCAGGTTCCAGGCTGCCTCACAGATTCACAGAGTTAGTTAGGTTGGAAAAGACCTCTGTGATCATCAAGTCCAGCGTGTGACTGAATAGCAAAAGGTCAACTAGACCATGGTACTGAGAGCCACATCCAGTGTTTTCGTGAACACCTCCATGGATGCTGACTTCACCACCTCCCTGGGCAGTCCATGCCAAAGTCTAATCATCTTTCCTTGTGAGGAAATTCTTCCTAATGTCCAACCCTGATGCAGCTTAAGACTCCTCAGGGTGCCGAGATCATCCTGTGTTTTAGCAGTGTGCTGGCACATTTGGGTTACTTCTGAATGTCCTTCCTTTGTATGGGAAGTTCCTAAATAGCCATCTACATTTTTGAGTGCGTGCCATGTGCTCTCTGCCAAGGTTCTCCTCATGTGGTAACTGCTGTGGTTACTGCCAGGCCAAGGCTCCACAGGTGGGTGCACACTTCAGTGCTGTCCCATGCTTGAGACCTGGGCTGGGTTCCTCATCATCTTTGATAGCTTCCTGCTTTAAGTTGTCTCCACCATGGAGTTGTTGGATACTTTCATGCAATCTGGTCTTAATTATGCTGATTTCTCTGCTCTGTTTTCCCAAGATGAATGGCTGCCACAGTTCAACTGCCTTAGCTGTGAGAACTGTGAACTCCAGACTCCAGAGCAAAAAAATGCAAAAGGAGTCCAAGGTTTTCTAAATCAGCAAAAAATGTGGCTTTCCCCAGGCCTGAGACACAGACTATATTTATAAAAGAGTGATAATTGATTTAGGAATCACCATGTGCTCTCCTCTAGATAACAGAAGGACACAGACCATGCAAATGACATGAAATATTTGATATCCTACAGCACTTGCCAGGAGAAGATTTGTTAATTGCAAGGTATTTATTTCAGTGTGTCTGTCCATGTATTCTGCATACGAATAATATTATCTCATCTGTTAGAGTGACAAGTTTCCTGGTGCTCTTGCCATTAGAATTCTTAGTCTGGTCACACAGTGGACACTAGGCTGTTTTGTGAGACTGGGTATTGTAGCCTGCTTAGCTCTTTATCAGTACTTCTCTGACATTAATTTAAAGCTAAATATGACCTGAAATTGATATTATATATATAATATTTAACATCTAAAAAACACTTGACAATTGCTGCAGAGAAAAGCCACACAATTTGACATTAATATTTTAAAATAACTCAGCTGGCGTATAAAGAAGTGTCTACACTAAATTAAATAAAAAAGAAAAAGACAGTAAAATGAGGAGAACAGGCTAGGTATGACAGTTCAAGGGATGGGCATATGTTTACAAAGTTCTGGTTTAACATACTTCTTGCAGACCATAAGAAAAACAGACCTTCTGTGAGAGACATTTACCTATTTGCTTCCATTTTCAGTCCTCTTTAGGTAGGTGTTCATTGGTAGGTCCTTTAGTCTTACCTCTTCAAGTAGGTGTTCACTGGTAAGTGAATCTGATGGGGGGCAACTAGTATCTCATGCAGAATTCCATCTTGGTTTCGTCCTCAGCAGGAAAACTTAATTCCTGTTGCCTATAATTCTTTCCAACCCTGAAAGTGACGGAGAACTAAAAGCTTTAGGAACACAAGAGAGTTTGTGGGAATGAGTTTTGTTTTGATTGATTTTTTTTTCATGACAAAAATTTGTAGATCCAAAAGTCATTCAGAGTAGAGAAAGAGAGCTGTGGGAATCTGGTCTGAGACATCTATAACTCCCTGGGCTTTGTGCCAGCATGCACATACACAGAAGAAATTATTCACTGGGTGTAGTGTCAGAAAATACCCTGGGGGACAGTAGGATTCCTGCTTCAGGGATGCTGTGGCTGTAGCTGACACAGTGTCCAAAACACAGCACTGTACCAGCTACTAAGGAGAAAACTATGTCTATCCCAGCTAAAAACAGTCAAAATAAGAAGCAATGGCACTCTCCTGATGTGAGTACATACTGAGGCTTGCTATTTTAAGTGAACAGGATTTATGGCACTGCATCTTCCCAGTGGTTTCATGTTCCAAAGAGGCATAACCTGAGGTTTTGAAGTCTTTTTTGAAAAAAAGTGAGGGTTTTTTGCTAACTCAATCTCAATTTTAAAAAGAAAAAGAGTATAGCACCATATCAACTGTGTTGGCAACAAAGTTACTGCTTTTCCGTGTGGAGATGCAGCTCCATGCAGAAAAGCCTGTACATTTATTGACAGGTCACAATCAAGGGGCACAATCAATCCTGGATTGTCAAGCCAGAAACAATACTGGACTCTTTTAAATTTAAGTAGACTTTCAGGACAGCCATAAAAGAAATGTGTGCATTGCGATTTGTATGTATGTAGAAATGTTTACAGAGACAGAAAAGCAGAGGTTCTGAGCAGTCAGGAACCAAAACACAAATTACGTGATTTGGCATAGAGGAGTTGCTACAAAATGAAGTCTGTGTTAAGACAGGAAATTTTGCTTTACTAGGAATGAGAGTCTCCTGCCCAAATTTTAAAGATATAAAATTATGTAAGGCACACTTGCTCTGCTCCTGCAGTCGACAGGGAGAGGAAATACCTCTGGAGTGTAACACATCCCTTTCTGTCACATCCAAGGTGAAACACTGTCCAGACCTGTCTGTTGACTGTCCAGGCAGCTTAACAGTTTGCTTGAACTAGAAATGGTAAGGGGGTGGATCACATATGATGTGGTGGGCTTAGACTATTCTGTGATTCTGTGACTATTGGCAGGGAGATGAACTGAAAGAGAATGACTCTGAATCCCAAGGACCCTGTGGAGTTTGCTGGGTAATTGCATCTGTTGATGTATTATTTCTCTGGCACATTTATGTAGAAGTTTGTGAGTACATTTTTTAAAATTTATCTTTTTTTAATCTTCACTCTCATTCCTTGTTTCTCATTAGAGATGCAGCCTCTTCACACAGCTAACTATTGGAAATTGAGCCAGAGTCACTGTTGGATCCCTCAACTTCCATTTCATTGTAGTCTATACAGATTTTTGGAACTTCTTAAGTTACTCTTGGAAAAAAAATCTGTATTTTCTGACATTCCACTTCTGGTATGTCTGTGGGCAGATTTAAGCAAGAGAATGAGGCAAACTCAAAAGTAGTCAGTAGTTCTTTAACATGAAGTTCTTTTGTATGCTCACACTTAGATACCTGGTCAGTCTTCAAACATGGATTGTTTTTTATAACTGATGAGCTAATTCATGAAATTATAATTTCATGCTTGGACTATGTGAGTTTAAAAGCTCACTGGTCATACTATCCATATTAATGAAATAAAAGTGTGCTTCCAGAGCAACAGGTCACTTTGAATTATCTTTTTATGAAAGTCATGCCAGAAAAATATGTTCTCATTGGTCTGGCTAGAAAGCAAATGACGAGGGGATGATGAACATGCTCAAAGTTTTTGGGGGCTTTTTTGTTTTATTTGGAAAACGTTTTTTGTTTTGGTTTGGTTTTGTTTGTTTGTTCATTAAAACCTATTTCTGTGTGCAGATAATACTTTTTGGAGGATATGTCTGGGGTCCATGAATCATGGTATGACCATTGTGTTATCTGAGATTTTGTGATGAAAGCCTGTATATGTTTCCTATTACACTTTTAAGAGAAGAATTGCCATGAAAATCTTCCCATGGTGGACACACTTCAAGTCACACCAACTTCACTCTCAGGATGGATAAGGTACAGTTGTAAAATCCAGTTGAAAATGTAACTGTTAACAGTTACTGTCTGAATTTAATCAGAAGGATGAGAATGTAGCCCTGAGCTCATAAAAAAACCAAAGGGAGACCATATGGATTCCAGAAATTAGAACTGAGAAACGAAACAAATATGAAATATCCCTTTCCTGTTTTCAAGTTTCCTTCTCCTGATCCAGAATTTTGTTTGCGAGAAGGTGCCATAATAAGAATTATTCATAAAACAGAATTCAAGTGCGAGAATGCAACATTTAAATAATGTAAAGCCCATTTAAGCCACACATACTAGTAAATCTTTTTAATAAAATATGTTCTACAGCTTTACTGTTACTACTTTTTGTTTCAGTATGTCAAATAGAAAAAAAAATTAAAATCTCTTACTGCTACAAAAATATCCTGAGAAATAGTCCCATACTTCTGTACTTACTGATACATTCAGTATTTTAAAAATCTGCTTTAGCTACAAAAATGCCTTTCATATTGAAAACAGAACACCATCTCCCTTGCCAAAATATTTCAGAGAAGCATACAGCTGATTCAGTCACTGTTGTAATTATAATAAATCTTTTGTTTGTGTATGAAGTCTGTAAAGGAGTGAAAAATTATAGGAATTCTTTGGGGTAAATTGTAGGAAAATTACCATTTTCAGTGAATGGTTTTTTGGCATGTTTATCTAAAACATTTTTTTAATGCTATTTGAGAAACACCTGCAGGACACTGACACAGAATAGTTGAAACCAATGGGCAGTTTCTGTTGGTGGTCTGAACGGGTGGAAGCTTTTTTAAGTTTACTGTACTGATTGATGCTGCCTGCAGGCAAACTAACAATCTCAGCCCTGTGGATTATTTTAGCATTATACTATGTATATGCAAAAAAAAAGCCTCTGCCTGATTTGTTTGAGGTTAACAGGATACACAAATCGGGCTTTTTTTCACCATTATCACCAGAATGCATCATGGAAGCCTCTGCCTGTCAAGTTTATTAGAGATTTCAGAAAGTTTAAGTAACACCAATTACACTGACACTTGGATAAAAAGAAGATCCTGGAAAGTTACACATTAGCAACGCTGGTTTGGCAACATGGGTGGAATGAATAGGGAGCAAAGGGAAGACAATGTCTTCCAGAACAATAACCCTTGTTACTGTCTCTGATGAGTTTTGCAATACTTTCCAAAAGTAGCTGATGGGTTTCTTACCATTTTTTTCAGCTATGGCAGTGTTCTGATGATGTGTTAAATAAATTATTCAGCAAGTATTTCTTTTATTATTCATCTAGGTGTTGCAAGTTCCCTTACCTGCCTCTAAAACTTCTCTGAAATGAAGAATGACAAAAGGAAGAGAAACACCACCCAAGACTAAAAAGGAATTTCTCTTGAGTTCAAAACATGAGCAAAACCCTTGGACAATCATTTCACACTTGCAGCCCTGTGTTCAAAATCCACTACCAGTGTTCCCAGGAGGTACCTCAGTTCACACTCCATTGCTTTCACTGGGTGGCTAAGAAAAAGCGATATAAGGTTGGACATTATTTCCCTCCTCTTTCCCTTTCTGAATCATTATTACTGTTCAGTCTCAGCAATAGATCAACAAGATGTGCCCAACAGAACAAATGGTAGAAGAAATAATTCCATGCAAGATGTTTGCTGCAATTTTTCCAGTGACATATTTAAAGTAGGGTGTGACAATAGCAATATGATGAGAATAGGTCAAGATCCAATCTAGAAAAAATCCACTTCTGCACTGTCAATCTCACTAATAATTTACGAAGTGAACCTGTCACAGTTTCTGCATAGCTTAATTAAAGACTGTTTTTTCCCCTTGGGCTAATAGCAGCAGGACTGTGTGGAGAGGGAATATTGAACAGGAACTTGCTTATTTCATATATTTTACTAACCTTGGTTTTGGTTAAGTGCTGATTCTGGTGCTAAGGCAGCCATTGCTGCTGTGGGCTGGGGGGCACCTCACCCTCTGCACTGTTTACAGAACCTCTGCAGGTCTGGTTGAAACTCAGCATTTCCACATTGCTTGTTTATGTGGTGGTTCTGCTGCAGGCGTTAAAGGCTTTCTCTTCTGCATGTACTGTTTTACAGCCGACTCTGCAGCACTGATGGGACTAATGGGGTGGTTAAATTTCACTGCAAGGATGATTTCCTCTGTTTGAAAGAATCTGAAAAACTGTTGCCATTCAGCAGGCTGAGAGACGCAACCTAATGCCATGTATTGAAAATGCCGTCCAAATGCAATCCTAGTCAGTGATTAAGAGGTATAGAAGCCTAGGGAAAAAAAATCCATGATTTGGAAAAATTGTGAAGGCATGCTGGATTTGGTTGGGGTGAAGTTAATTTTCTTCAAAGTGGCTGGTACGGAGCTATGTTTTGGGTTTCTACTCAACACATTGATGATAAAATAGAGATGTTTTAGTTACTGCTGAGCAGAGCTTAAACAGAGTCAAGGCCTTCTCTGCTTCTCAGGCTGCCATGCTGGCAGGGAAGCTGGGGGTGCTTGGAGACTGGGAGGAGACACAGCCAGGAGAGGTGACCCCCACGGACCAAAGGGATATTCCAGACCATGTGACATCATGTTCACAACATCAAGTGGAGGGAAGAAGAGGGAAGGGGGCATGTTTGCTGTGATGACAGTTGTCTTCCCAAGTGACACTTAGATGTGATGGGCCCTGCTCTCCTGGAGATGGCTGAACTCCTGCCTGCCCATGGGAAGTGAGGAATTAACTCCTTGTTTTGTTTTGCTTGCATGTGTGGCTTCTGCTTTCCCTTTGAAACTGTCTTTATCTCAACCCACGAGTTCTCCAGTTTTTACCCACTGAATTCTCAATCCCACTGGTGGGGGTGTGAGCGAGTGGCTGCCTGGGCTTGGCTGCTGGCTGGGGTTAGACCATGACAGGAAAAAATGTCAGGGGCCCATTTTTTGAGGCCTGATGTGGTCTGAAGGTTCTGAAGGTCCTCTGTTTGGTTTTTTTTTGTTTGTTTGGGTTTTTTTGTGGTCATTCTACTACCAAGCTGTTTATTATAGCAAGTAATCTGCAGACTTAATCTTCCGAGAGCCTTGCATTGCTAATTCCAGTAAATTCCACCCTAATTATAAGCAATATGAATGATGTCTAAAACTTCCTAATTACTCTTGTTCCCCTTTAACACTCCCATGCCATGATCTGGCTGATACTTTTACAGGGTCCCTGCAGATACAAATCAAAGTGATGAGTGGACTGCTGATAACAAATGGACACACGACTATGTCTTTGCCGGAAGTTCAGTGAGATAAATCAATGGAGAAATAATATACTTGTTAAATGTTCCATAAATCTTCCCCGGATGGCTGATTCACAGTTCTTTACTTAGGTACATTCAGAATCTATTTGGTTTTCAAAATGCGCAGTTATCTTGATTTATTTAAAATCAAAACAGGAGAAAGAAAGCCTCGGTTCCTATTCCCATATTTGCTCTGTGTTTCTGCGGCAAACTTGGTGGGGAAGCGACTTTTGGCCCCGCACAAGACAGGGGGGCCCCCTGCGGGCGGGATCCCTCTGCCTCCGGGGAAGCGGCGGCTGCTGCTCCTGCCTTCGCCCAAGCGCTGCACCCACAGCCGGGCTGGACAGCTTCCTTGTCCGTGCCGTAGGCTTTAAAATGAGGGAGTGACATCGTCTCCCGAAGTCCCAAAAGCAGGAGAGGCGTTCGTGGGTCCCTGTCCGGAGGGCGGTCCGGCTCGGTGCCGAGATTTCTCCAGCGCGAAAGCGCGGGTTGTTCTCGTCTCACCCTGCGGCTCGGCGCAGGGGCGACATCCCAAAACTTGTCCCCACGCAAGAGGGGACAGGTTCTGTGAGAGCTGATCCGCGGGGAGGGGAATCGTATCAGGATAGGGGGGATCACATCCCGGAGAGGAGATCACGTCGGCGGAGTGGGGATCACATCGGGAGATGGGGGGTCATNCGCATGCCCCGCCCCGCCGGCGCGGATAAAAGCGCGGCGCGGAGCCGAGCGGCGCCAGCCGTGCCATCCGCACAGCCGGCAACGCGCCGTGCACGGAGCCCGCTGCCCCGCCGGTCAGCCTCTGGGGAAAAAGCTCCCGCGGACCGGTCTCCCACCATAGCATGGGATGGGCGAGCCCTGCGAGCGCGGTGCCTGCTCGCCAGCCGCTGGCATAAAGGAGGGAGCGGACCGGGAGTCCTGGGACACGCCTCTGGGTTTCCTGGAGGGCGCTCAGATGGACAACGGGAGCAACGTGTCCTTCCTGCAGTTCTTGAAGACTATCAACCTGGAGCGAGCCGACGGGATGCAGGGCGACAGCTCCGACGTGGTGCGGATTGTCATCTCGCTGGTGTACTCCGTGGTGTGTGCCCTGGGGCTAGTGGGCAACCTGCTGGTGCTTTACCTGATGAAAAGCAAGCAAGGCTGGAGGAAATCCTCCATCAACCTGTTTGTGACCAGCCTGGCAGTGACTGACTTCCAGTTTGTGCTGACCTTGCCGTTCTGGGCAGTGGAGAACGCGCTGGACTTCAACTGGCTCTTCGGCAAGGCAATGTGTAAGATCGTCTCCTATGTGACGGCAATGAATATGTATGCCAGTGTATTCTTTCTCACTGCCATGAGTGTGGCTCGATATCGCTCTGTGGCTTCAGCCTTGAAGAATCAGCGTCGAGGAGACCCACTGGGTGGCTGCTGCTCTGCCAAGTGGCTTTGTGCACTCATCTGGCTGTCAGCTGTCCTGGCTTCTCTGCCCCATGCCATTTTTTCCACGACTGCCACTGTCTTTGATGATGTTCTCTGCCTTGTCAAGTTCCCAGAGGGCCGAGGCAGCAATGCCCAATTCTGGCTGGGTCTGTACCACATCCAGAAGGTGCTGCTGGGCTTTGTGGTGCCGTTGATCATCATTAGTCTCTGCTACTTGCTCCTGGTGCGCTTCATCAGTGACAAGCACGTGGGCAGCACCTGCAGTGGCCCCAGCATCAAGCGCCGCTCCAAAGTGACGCGGTCAGTGTCCATCGTGGTGCTGTCTTTCTTCTTGTGCTGGCTGCCTAACCAAGCACTTACAACGTGGGGGATACTCATCAAACTCAACGTGGTGCACTTCAGTAACGAGTACTTTCTCTCCCAAGTGTACCTCTTCCCCATCAGCGTGTGCCTGGCACACTCCAACAGCTGCCTCAATCCCATCCTCTACTGCCTCATGCGCAGGGAGTTCCGCAAGGCACTGAAGAGCCTCCTCTGGAGGATCACCTCACCTTCCCTCACCGCCATGCGCCCTTTCACTGACACCACCAAGCCTGAGAAGGAGGATCAGGCCCTGCACGCCGTGATGCCTGTCCAGCCTGCCCCTGCTGCTCCCCGTGCTGCAGCTGTGCAGGCAGAGGTGGCCTATTATCCCCCCGGGGTGGTGATGTACAGCAGCCGCTATGACCTGCTGCCTGCCAGCTCCATGGAGCAGCACTGCTGAGATGGCAAGGGGCTCTGGGGGGTGGGACAGTGCCAGATGTGGCCTGGGGATATTGAATGCCTGGTCAGGAAAAGGGGAGGAGGGAGGAGTCAAGGAGGACTTCTGTGTGAGAAGTGTGTGATGCTCTTGTGCGGTTTTGTCTGCCCTCGGAGACACTTGATGGACGTTGTTGTCTGGAAAATGCACCCTGAGCTGGAGAACAGGACGAGGAGGAGGTAGTGGTGGGGTGTCTCTATGACATGCCTTTTAGTGCTTGTACCTGTTCTGGGGAACAAGAACTGGTGAGGGTGATGGGAGTCCAGCCAGGGAGGATACAGGATGTGCAAAGCACTACAGGAAGGCGAGGGGCTGGTTGGGGTGGACTGAGGCTGGAAGGTCTCAGCCACATCCCCTCAAGCTGGAATTGCAAGCAGCAAGAGGCCCTCCCATGCTGTGTGTTTTTCTGTGGCAGGGAGAAGAAGCTGAGCTGCTTTCTCACTGCTGCAGGACGCTGTAAATTGTGCAGGCCCAACTGGTCACTGCTCCCTGGGCTCCACAAAGGGCACAGGGACCAGACAGCCTCCCTTCGATTTCAAACCTGCCCTGGGGGGAACAGCCAGGACAAGTGGGTACAAAGCTCCTGCTTGTTCAGGCTTGGGCCTTTTCCCCTCTTTTAGGGACTTAGGAAAGAGAGAGGACAAGGAACACTGTGCTCCCCTGCAGATCAGTGCAGGATCTGCTCTTCTAGCTACCCCCATCCTCTCAGCTGCTGCCATGGTATAGAGCCACCCAGACAGCCAAGGAGACACCCCAGGACAGAATTTGCAGCTTCATAGGGAGCTGTTCGTTTGCCTGGGTTTGGAGGGAAGGTGTGAGCCTCCTAATGTTGTTTCCCAGCCTCTCTGCAGGCCACTGAGGGGAAAGGAAACCTCACAGCCTCAGACCATGTGTAGCAAGACAGAATCTCTCCCAGGGCACTGAGGTTGCAGGCCTAATTTTTGCTGCACTTCAGACTGTTCATATTTCACTTCAGGAAATCAGCACAATTGTAAATAAAATTAAGAAAAAAAAAACAAACAAAGGGAAAAAGAAACAATCCTAGCCACTTCAAATCACTTGCTCTGGGATACTTCTGGGTTCACTTAAAACCAAGCACAAAGGCTTTAGTTCTGCTGAGGGTTTGCACTGACTCTTGCCAGTGTTTCAGTGAAGTTCAATTCAGGTCCCCTAGTCTGAGCAGCCCTAGGGTCTACAGTGCTTATGTAGCCTAGAGAATGTCAGGGATTGGCCTTTACCACCCTTGTTCCAGAGAAATACCTGGAAAATAATTTGAGGCTGATCTGAATTGAACTTTTAGGGGGATGAAACAAGTGTATTTTTAAGCTGTGAAAGTTTTTATGATAAGGCTATATATTTACTTCTTAAAATATTTTTTTAATTATGAGGAAAAAAAATTGAAATCAAACAATCAAGGTATTTGTTCTAAAAGATAGAAAAATGCAACATTTCTGGTTTTGTTTTCAGAACACAAGTCCATTAATCCCTAGTACTGCATTTAAAAGGATTACTTAAATACAATTTTCAAAACTGTTTTCTATTTCCAACCCCTTCCCTTGCAATCTAACTCCAACATCTGCCTGATTCTGCTAAAAAGGCATTTATGCAGAGGGTTGTTTGTCACCTCTCAGTACTGGCATAGAGCAAACTTGCTATTTCTCTCCAGAGAAAACTGCAACACTATAGTGGCAATTACACTTTTCAGACTCTGTTGGGTGCACTGTATGTGTTGGTAACTCCTGTTGTAAAATTCATGTTTGGTCTGAAAGCAGCTGGTTCTGCTACTTGCAGGGGAAGTTGTTCTCTTTTTTTTCAAGGCAGAAAAGACTCCTCCTTGGCGCTTGCTAAGGGTGAAGATATTGATTTTCATGTTGTCTGAAGAAGAACAGCAGAAGTGAGCTGGCGGCTGATGGGAATACTTGCACAGATGCAAAGACTCCGAAGAAATCAGACATATCCACAGAAGAACTTGAGCATCTAAGTACTGTACAACTGCCTCTCTAACCTCCTAAATCCTGACTTGGTTGACAGGTGAAGTCTACAGATACTTAAAGTTTTTTTCTAGTATATATCTTGTGCCTAGAAATCTGTTCCTGAGCATGCCTAAATCTGCTTAATTCTGTAGCACTTATTTCTGTGCTTTATGGGGATATCTCTGTTGGGACTGGCCACAGTGTGTATCCTGTGAGGGAGGCAACTCTGCATCCCAAAACAGAAGACCCTGTGCCAGGCCACACTAAGTCAGGTGCGGCTGTGAACTTAACTCATTCCCCCCATCCTTTTGAATCTGTGCCTGGATGTGCTGCTTCAGTCCCAGCTTCAATGTATTTGCTCCTTCCCCTTCCCTTGTGAAATGCTGAATTTGTGGGCACTGCTATCCCCCACAGCCTGAGAGGTTCAGCTTCCTCTTTCCCACATCCCAGGGGAATGGTTGAATCTCTGGGCCACTCTCTGAATGTGCTCATATCCTCTGGCTTGCAGCAGTTCCCTGTTGCCTGAGTTGCTCGCTGTTGCTGTATCATAAGGATAGCAAAAACCCTTGAAAACTGCTCAGCAGCACAGTGGTCAGGGTGTAATCTCCAAAGAGGAATTGCCATGAGATTTTTATCACTGCAGAACAGAAAATGGATCCAGATCTGGGTTCTAGGTCTCCCCTTCCCGAGAACTGTGGTTAATTTGCTCCCAGGTCCTGGTTCAATATAAGTTCCAGGATGCTGTCCAGGTACCTGACATCCTCCTAGACCTGCAGGTAAAGCAGCTTAAAGGATTTGCAAAAAACTGCATTTCTATTCTGGGAGAAAGCCCAAATGTGTGTGTTGCAGGGGAAGGAAGCTGCACAATTGTATGAGAAAAGGATACCATGAGCTCTTAAGTCCAGAGTTCAGAGTGAGATAATTGTGTTTCTGTAGGCTAGGAGAAAGTATCTAAATTAAGGACATGGGAGGAATCTCACAGCCAGACACTCTTCTTACCATTTGCTTTTGAGCAGCATAATTTATTGCTTAACTTGCTGGAAATGTTTTTCCGTATCTGATGTTTTACTGTTCTTGTGCATTAAATAAACAGCTGTCCAAGTGTCTGAAGTGTAACTATGAATTTCAGTAGATAGCAAGCTGCCTGAAAGACAGTCTCTGTGGTGCTCAGCATGGCGAAATCCGTGTGCTTTTGTGGATGTCAATGTAGACATAATTTTGTGCCAGGAAAACAACACAGTAAAACAGGTGGTGTTCAGAACACATAGTTAGCCCAGAGCGCTAGAAATGTATGATTCTCAGAGGAAACCCCAGGTGTCTGATCACTAGAGACATAAAACCCTCACATTTGGCAAATCACCCAATCATGAAAATACCTGGAGTAGGACTGGACTATGAAATTAGTGGGCAGCTCTCTCAGAAGCCACTGATCCACCAGGTGTAAGTCATGGATCTGCTGTTTGAAAAAGGCACAACCCATCCACACTTGGCCAAATATTGATTTAGGCTAGACCAGCAGCCCAGGCTGTGCAGGTCAGCATGTGTCCAGCACAGCCAAAGAGCGCTGCTCTAGCAACACATGAGCAGAGAGGAATTTTCCTTCACCTGTGCTGTGAGTCCCAGCTAACAGCATGAAATCTTTGCTCTGTGTTGCACAGGCAGGGGTAGCAGCCTGGCTTTCGGCAGAAGGTGCAGTTGCTCTGTGTGCATAAGGTGTGGGCCTCAGCAGAGAGTCATTCCAGCTCAACAACAACAACAACAACAGCAACAAAGCCTACCCAAGATCCCAGGGTTTCATAAGTAATGGGCACAACGAGCTTCAAAAACACTGCTTTCTAGAAATGCTCCTGTCTTCATTTGTAACAATCACCTTTTCATCTAAATAAACATTGCTGAAGGATACAAAACAATACTTACTGAGTTTTTGACAAGATTTTCGTGCTTGGTCTCCTCCTGTTACAGATTCCTGGTGGGGTGCTGGTGGAGAGGTTTGCATGGTTATAGAAGGGTAGGGACCCGAAGGTGCAGGCTGACATCTAGTGACAAACTGAGAGAACCTTTAAAGACCGGATATTCTCATCAGGCAGACTTTGTTTCCTTAGGGACGTTTAAGTATCTCAGCCCCTTAAATAACTAACCAAGGTCTTAATGTAATAACAATCTCGAATTGCATTTCCAGGTTTCCCTTTGAAATGCCTCTTCAGTGGAAATACTGTTTTGCTTTCTCAGTGAGTTATTCTAGCACTCACTTTAGCTGTAAAAAAAATCCAGTCCCCTTCATTCCCATTCACGACTGTCTGCTCTAAAACTTGATTGTTCAATTGAGTGCATACACAGAAGCTCTGATCTAATTCGTATTCCTGAGCTGGAGCAGGAATAGGTATGGGTGTGGTGCAGCTCAAGGACATCAGATTGAGAGCTTGGATCTTCTTTTTTTAGTGAGCATTATATCTCAAAAGAGAATTGTTGTATTTCAGTTTAGAGGGGGTTACTGAAAATATCTTTTTATCACAATGAAAGCAGTTAAAAGAATCTCCTCTAGGTACAATCCCAGTATCAGTTGGTGCCATGAGTAACCAGTTAACTCGTTCTTGTGCTGAAGTGTAGCTGACAATACACATAAGCAGGTTTCTCTGCCTGTGTCTCTGCACAGCCTCAGAGTCCTTCCCAAAATCTGAACTGTAAAATATAAACTCACAGGATGGCTGTGAAAATAGGGCCAAAAGATCAGCTGGAGACAGAAGCAGTTTCTTTAGTTAACAATTTTTTGGAAACATTGACTACCTGGTTGGAAAGGACCGATTACTCTTCAGTGTGGGAAATAACAAAATAAATGTATTTTACTCAGATACCAGCTCTCTCCCTTACCCATCCATTCCTTGGGACAATGAGATACAGTTTCTCCAAGGACTTGTGTTTTTCCTTCAGATCAGCTGAATGAGTGTGGTCAGTTGTACAATGATCAAATTAACTGTTCTACACCCACTTCTAAAATCTTTGTTCAATGAACCTTTCCACTTTCACTCAGCTACCTCACACTGGATAAAGCTGGAATCTTGTGGAAAATTACTTGTGTCTGTATTTGTGAAGAAGTTTGACCAGCACGTTCACACCAGGAGGGGTGGCTCCCACACCAGAGGGTTGTGCCACCATTCAAAGGGTCCCTAATGGACTGGAAAAATGGAGTGACAGGAACCCCAGGGAGCTGGGCAAAGGGAAATGTAAGTTCCTGCACTCCCTGCACCAGCACAGGCTGGAGTCCAGTCAGCTGGAAAGCAGGGAAGGAGCTGGGGATAAGGTGAGCATGAGGCAGCAATGGGCCCGTGCAGCAAAGGCCAGCAGCATCCTGGGCTCCATTGGGCAGGGCACTACCAGCAGGTCAGGGGAGAGGCTCCTTCCCCTCTGCTCAGCCTGGTGAGACATATTTGGGATGCTGTGTCCAGTCCTGGGCAGGTTGCCCAATTCTGGAGTACTTACCAGAGAGACTGCAGTATGATGCAGGGCTTGGAGCACTTGCCATGTGGGGAGCCACTGACAGAGCTGGAGGTGTTCAGCCTGGACCTGAGAAGGCTTGGGGGCTTTATCAATGTGTGTAAATATCTGATGTGAGTGGGGATTAAAGAAGATTAAATCAGATTAAAACTCTGCTCAGTGTTGTCCAGAGAATGGATGAGAGGCAATAGGCACAAACTGAAATTCCATCATTAAAATGCAAGAAGAGAAAAAAATCCCTTTAAAATGGTGTAGTCAAGCACTGGAACAGGTTGCC